>JASTWP010001344.1:0-497583 GCA_030770255.1 Temnothorax ravouxi
CGGGTGACCCGACATCGGTCTAATCGCGACTTCGATGCAACGAGTACGACGTATCCGTTCGTGATTTACGGAGAAAAAGAATTACGATTATCTTCGAAGCGATTATCTTCCGTAAAAAAATTAAATTAACCGAAATTACGAATGGTCCTCACCTCTGCCGATTCCTCTCAAACAAATGGGCAAACGGAACCTCTCGAGACTGATCAGCTCTACTCTCTCTGCAGATCTCTTAATTTTAATACCAAAAAATACTGTTAATTAGTTTATGATTTCTGTTTTCTTATTTCATGGAATCGATTAGATTATAGTTTCCGAGAAGTTTCACATGTCGCCAGCATCGCGCGATGTGTGGCTGCGACAAGTTTGCGCAAACAAGTCGGATAGCACAGTCTTCCCGCACAGAAATTATTGCAAAGTGAACGCGTAAAGTTTTAGGTCGATGTGACGGCATTCCGCGAACGTGTGCGGATCGCGAATCGCGACTCGGAATACATTCGGATTACGGATATCTTCCCGATATCTCGTCTCGATATCTCGTCTTGGTATCTCGTGCCTCGACGTTAATGTCTTCCACTTCGTATACTTCGTATTGTTTTAATCTTTTCCTTGCAGCAAAATATCAATTTATATCAATTATTAAAGCGCGAATTGTGCCTCAAGTTATTCTCTGTGTCAGAAATTAATTGTGGATGCAACCGCAGAACTGCAATTTGTTAAATTGTCTTCTTCTAAGATTATCCCCAAATTTTTAAGGCTCCTATGGGCTCTTTCTCGACATCTCATGAGATGTGACGTCAGAAGCGAGAAATGTTGAGAATTGACACGTTGGAAAATTCTTGCGTAGTATTTCCAAATAAAAAGATATTTGCTTAAAATAACACTACAGATCACTTCAACACACTTCGAAAATACTCCGAGTTAAAGTTAAGTCTACCCCTTTCCCTTGACAGTTAATAAACATCCGTAAAATGAATGTAATGCGAAATCTAGTCATGCGCCTGCACACAAGCCTGCATCGTATCACATTCGTTTTACGGCTGTTTATTAACTGTCCAAGGGAAAGGAGTAGACTTAACCTCAACTCGGAGTATTTTCGAAGTGTGCTGAAGTGATCTGTAGTGTTATTTTAAGCAAATATCTCTTTATTTGGAAATAAATACTACGCAAGAATTTTCAACGTGTCATTTCTCGCTTCTGACGAGACATTCCAACATGGCCGCGACGAGTACCCAGAAGCCTTAATGCCAGTAAGACGGTATGACATCGATTTAAAATATCTGAAGTGAGATACATACCGATTCGGCATCGTGGCTGTTGTTTTCTTGTACTAAACAGCGGAACTATCCCTCTGAAACAGATATAAAGATTGCTGATTAAAATCTATTTATTTAAATAAAAATAAGCGATACGCTCTGGAATTTGCGAGGCGCATTACAAATTCTTCAAAAAATTATTATAATTTCTTGGGTACATCGACGGAGTCCTCATGATTTTTAGAACGTGATTCAGAACGTCTCTTTATACCTTGTTAATGTCACACGACATGTTCAGACATGTTGGCAAATAATTACAGTATTTAATCGGTCGTTTAATTACAATGGCCTCGATTCGTTCTTGAGATACTAAGTAAGATGTAATGAAATCGCGTGTGCTTCCAGAGTATCAAAGATCATTCCAAAGTATCAGACATAGACGTACATATAATTAATCAGATGTAAACTAGACTTAAGAAAACTAAATGTTGACTTTATGTGAGGTAACGCGATTCAACAAGCGACGCACGTCAATCGTTGTCGATTGTGAGTGTTATCAAGACACCGATAAGCTCTTAGAAGACAGATCATAGTTTCAATTTTCTAATTTTTAACGTCACGTCTTTCAGATAAACGCCGTATCTTACGGTATCTAACGGTAATTAAACTTCAAATCAAACTCAAAGCGAAGTCCATTCAACGCGAGATTAAAAAACAGATAATTCCAGCGAACGTTTTGTCATCGATTCTAGTAATCGACGATACCTGTTTTTCAAACATCGTGGTTCGTCACATGCTATTTTAAGTATATAAATCACAATAACTCGTCATAATAGCATTTCAAGTATATAAATCATAATAGTAAAGGCTCAAAATATAATAATGACGCTGATGTAAGCAATACAAAGATTGCGTAAGTTGTCCTTTTCGCTTCGAATCTCTTAATTTAATGAGATAATTATATATGAAATTTTATGTACGTTTATATATAATATAAACGACCATTTTGCAATTCAAATTGTGTCGATATCGGTACGTGGATTGATTAATTAAAGACAAGAAAAATAGGAAAAACTAGTAAGATGAAGTAACAAAATAAATTATATTATAAAATCGAAAACATCTTTTTACCAAGGACAAGGACTAAATATAATCTTTACTGACAACGTAATCAATTCGCGCAAGAGTTTTAACGTCACTATAACTATCGACGTTAAGTTTAATTAACGGCGACGCTTTAAGTACCGGATGCAAACCCATCTGTCAGACGAGTTACTTTCACCGTAATGAAGATGCAGCCCTTCAGTGACAAGCATAGCTAATTGTTATCATCATTACCATAAAAACTATAAATGGATAGCTTACAATTATGCAAAGCTAACAATTATGCAAATAATTCGCAGTGCTACGTCATGTGTGCATCCGGTATAATAAAAATAAGTCTGCGTATATAAATTTTGTTCGATGTCATGATTAATGTGAAATTTGCCTGATTTCCAGAAATAAACAAAAAAAAAAGAAAAATCAGTTTGAAATAAACTGAATATTGTTGGTCACTTTAAGCAAATGAATAATATCACGCTTGTAGAACTGGCAGGTATAGCCATATGAAGACTTACATAAGCCTGTCGTTGCGTGCATGTTACGCCTCATATGCAATACGGGCATTCAACTACCTGTTACTGCTCGTTGCTCTAATCCCCGCGAGCTTTTCCTATCTTTCAGTAAACTCGTCGGTAAACTTTCGGTAATTCCCCCTTAATCCAGCGTTTGATGGCTCTTTCCAACTCCAGCGCCGGATTCAAAGCTCCGACACACAAGCGGCCGTCGGCGCGTCGGAAACGCAGGGTGGGGACAACGAGTTGTGATGCAAATCCGCGTGACCGACATCCGCCGCGGCCGAGGAGGTGCCCGATCTGTCCCGTCGTCTAGCATTCCCCCTTTATCTAGGACCCGACCCAGCGTCCCAGACGTTCGTTGAACCGCCGTTATCTCCCGCCTTCTCGGCACTCGTCGGCGGAAAGACGACGTGGAGAATGGGATACCACGCGTCTATATCGATAACAACAACCGGAAGCGACAACGGGCGAATAATTATAGTAATTGAAAGAAGTCCTCTCTCCTGATCAGTATTCCTTATCAACTCAATAAAAATATTAAAAACTCATTTTGACGATTATAATTATAACAGTTATTACACGATAGCGTAACGTATCAGCTCATCGCTATTTAAGCGATATGACAATATGACAATTGACAAACCGTCCTTACGAAATACCTTAATAAGCTACAATTGTATAACAGCTATTTATATATGAGTTATATCTATGATATGAAATGATACTCTGTCCGACCTTGCTGATACAAACGGTATGGGAAAAAAAAGAAAAGAAACCAGGTAGAGTGGGACCTCATACGATTCACAATCGCTCAAGCGTTACGTCTATTAAACGATTATTTGTATAACGCACTATGTCGTATCTCGAGCGTGGCCGGGCATTAGAAACACGCTATCGATTGTACTACCAAGTTGCGCTATCAATATATCTTAATTAATCTCTAATGTTTGGCGCTCGTCGCAAATTGCGCAGCTCTCGCGATAAAGACGAATTCCAAAGTGATCGAGCCGGTATTAGGGCATCGCCGACGCCGGATACCGACCGTTTAATTATCATCCCGTGTTTACATTCGATGCAATCTTGACATTCGGCAAATAAAATACGGAATCATGCCGCGGCATTTAAACGCTTATCTCCATTTAGCGCCACTTAGCGTTGAGCTGTAACTAGCATTTATACGAAATGTAATGGCTCGGCGCGTCGAAGATCTCGTAACGCGCCTCGGAATCGCTGTTCGGAACCGACGTAAGATAACAATCGCGTGGGCGTTTAAATCGCTAAATGCGCGACAAAAATGCGAGTCCTCGTACGGCTCTAACAACAACCTGATCGTCCGTTTCAAGGCCGTTCATCGACAAGCTGTAATCCGCCGATTATTGATCGTCAATCGCATCGATCTTTTAACCTTGTAATTAACTTTTAATTTGTCGTAATATACGACGGAATATAGGAGAATGTAAAGTAAATATCTCTGAAATTAACACAATTATTAGTTCCTACTTGACGATTCGGAGAAACCTTCGAGAAAGAGTAGCCAATTTTCATTAACAAATTAACATTTGCGCGACGATTTGTCGTAACGGTTTGCCGCGATAAAACCGTAATTTACGCCGAATTCAATATACATGTAATTAATAGCGACGTGACGAACATCCGGTCTCCTTCCCCAGAGAAGCACGACGATGATTTTTGCGGAACAAAGCCCGGAAACCGAGGTTCCCTCAGAGAAAAGTGCTGTATTCGATTCTCCTGTCTCCAGAAGAACGATTTAATGTGCCATTAAGTCTCACCGATTCCCACAAAAAATACGAACCTGATTTAAAACTTAATTTTCAGTTTTAAAAACTGTAGGAATATTTTATGCGGACCGCATGTAAGGCTTTGCGCACAATAGAGTACATATTACAAATAAAAATAAATATTAATATTAGGCTATATAAATATAGAAACATTCCTGTAATAAATATTAAATATTAGAATATGTAAATGTAGGAATATTCCTGTATATTTGTATCTTATATTTTATTCGTTTCCATTGTCGTTTAATTATTTTTATTTCCAATACCTAATATTTAATATTTATTTTTATTCCTAATATGTGCTTCATTGTACCTTATTGTGCAAGGCCTAACATTATGATATACCTAATAACGAATTAAAAAATTAGAAACTTGCACATTGCTTCCTCACAATTTTTTTTCGTTCACGAAGCTCTCTTCTGAAATAGCTGACTTTAATTTTAAGGATGTATGTGTCGTACAGTCCTTACTAAAAGTTAAACTTTTAATAAAAAAGACTTTGCATGTATGTCAAACACTCAAAATTTTTTATGTTAGAAGGGATTACCGTTAACAGTTTGAGTATGATTTTTTTGTTATTTAAATAATTAGTATTGTTTAAACAATTAAAAAAAATTTTTTTGTGGTAAAAAATTTTGAAACTTAAAATACAATATCAATGATGTATGTTTTACACATAAAAAATTTTTAAGAAATATCTTAATGGTTTATTTATATTTTATTTATATTTACAGCAAAGTGTCGATTCTCTATAAAGGATAATGCTAATTTTATCAACTTTAAACTTAAATAACTCTTAAATAACTTCAAAATTTAAAGTATTTTTAATTTAATTTAGAAACAATTTACAGCACTTTCTGAATATATTTGAAATACCTCTAATACATCCTTAATTACTACAATAACTTTTAAACCAGTAAGAGAATTGTGCTGAAATTTTACACAGATACTTAGACGTAATAATAGAACAATCTATAAAATTTTTAGATTTCTGGTAATGCTTTTGAGATATCACTCATACATCCTTAAAGTAAATTATTGTCTTCCTCATAGAGAAAGCATTGTGAGCAAAAAAAGTGGTGAGAAAACAATGTGCAAGTTTCTAATTTGCACACTTTTTCTAACTAAAAATTTAGAGATTATATTATAAAGGTAGACAATATATCAAAAGACAATATAGCAATCCATATCTATCCATTGAAGAATAGCTATTTCGAACTCTAACGGATATAAATGCATTTATGCGCACATATGAGTAGCAATCACTTCATTTGCACTTGATATGTATATATTTAAGACACACTACTGCTTGCCGTTTTGTAAAATAATAAAATTACCATGTTAACTTCCGATATCCATTCAATTAGCAGCGATTTTCTATTATAAAAAGATTTACTTCGGTAGGCGCAGAATGCAGGTAGTTAAGCTAAGTATTTTTTCTGTTGAATTTTTCTGTTTGTTATTTGAGCTGAGCATACATTTTACTATATACTGCGTTTAACGCAGAATGCATTAAACATTATCACTTATCACTGCGCTTCGCGCAGAATGCATTTTCACAGCAATCACTGCGCTCCGCGCAGAATGCGTTTTCATAGCAACCACTGCGCTCAGCGCAGAATGCGTTTGTACAGTACTACTGCGCTCAGCGCAGAATGCGTTTGTACAGTACTACTGCGCTCAGCGCAGAATACATTTTCACAGTACTACTGCGCTCAGCGCAGAATGCATTTTCACAGGAATCACTGCGCTCAGCGCAGAATGCATTTTCACAGTACTACTGCGCTCAGCGCAGAATGCATTTTTCATAGTACTACTGCGCCCAGCGCAGAATGCATTTTCACAGTAATCACTGCGCTCAACGCAGAATGCATTTTCATAGTACTGCGCCCAGCGCAGAATGCATTTTCATAGTAATCACTGCGCTCAGCACAGAATGCATTTTCACAGAAATCACTGCGCTCAGCGCAGAATGCATTTTCACAGTACTACTGCAATCAGCGCAGAATGCATTTTCATAGTACTACTGCGCCCAGCGCAGAATGCATTTTCATAGTAATCACTGCGCTCAGCAGCAGAATGCATTTTCACAGTACTCACTGCGCTCAGCGCAGAATGCATTTTCACAGGAATCACTGCGCTCAGCGCAGGATGCATTTTCACAGTACTTACTGCGCCCAGCGCAGAATGCCATTTTTCACAGTAATCACTGCGCTCTGCAAAATTTCTCAAAAAATTCAAAATTTTATAAAAAATGAACTCCACCGACTGTCGCTCAATTAAATAAACTTAGCTTTAATAATACCCTACATTAAAAAAAATGAGTCTGATATCTCTAAACTTACGAAAGTTAGAGCTACCACAATACTTCTAATACCACACGCGCGCGCGCACATACGAACATTCTTTAAAAATGTATTTTTCGACATTTTAAAACATTCTGAACACATTAATATTGAAAAAAAATGTTCTCCAAAACAAAGCTTACTCTATGAGCAAATAAAAAGCATAATTATATGTTTAATATATAATTATATGATAATTTATATATTTATAAATTAATATATATTTAAATATTATTTAAATATACTAGCGTCACGTTCTGAAATAATTGTCCGTCAGGGACAAACGTCTGGGACTTCCAACGTTTATGTTTTACGACGACTCGAAAATGATTTAAGATTGACAGTGACTGAAATATCAACAGTTGTGGCGGAAGGAAAGCCGCACGGTCTACCACGATAATCTCTGTCGATTCTGTGTGTCCGAGAACGATAAACTATCCTATCCGTATGAAAGAGAGAAAAAGAGAGAAGAGAGGACCGCGATGATTCAATTCCGCTACAGAATCATAAAATAACGGATGACATCACCACGAAAATATATTACACAAGGTCGAAACGCGCGCTGACACTGGGGACCAATAAATATGAACATGCATGACGATCTAAAGGCATCAATTTCAAAACTGTCAGCTTGATAGATACCTTTCGACGAAAGGCATATAATTCATAATATTCATTAACACGTTCAATTCTTTTATTTTTACAAGTGTAATCGGAAGGAATTTAACGCAACTGATTAACATTCCAAAATGATTGCACGTACATCAACTTACTGTTAAAATATTAAAGGATAAAATTTAAATCAATATCTTGAGTTAAATAACATTTTTTATCTTTATCATGTGTGTCAAAATTTATTATTTTTACAAAAAAAAAACAGTATTAATTTCAACTCAATTGGTTTAGTTAAATTAACATTGTTTTAATTAAAGTAACGACATATATCTATCGACACAGTGGCGACTATATAGGAATAGGTTAAAAGTGACTGAAATTAAATATAATTTGACACTGACTACGTTTACACAGTAACTTATAATTTGGTTTTGCAACTATAGTATACTATACTATTCGATCCAAAAAGTTTTCTTTTTTAAGCATAATAATAATTTAAATAGGAGTTCCTATTTAAACGATCAATTATGATCAAAAGAAGAAAACTTTTGGATCAAAATAGTATAAAGTAGTTGCAAAACTGGATTGACTATAAATTTAACATTGTATGTCATCTGTCGAAAAGACCGATAAAAAATGCAGATAAATATAAATATTTTGCGTACAGAAAATATCTATATGAAGAATATCTTTGCACACGTGAAGAAAGCTCGGCGTTAATAAAGTTTTCAATTTATATCGGCGTGCCAAATTAATTATCTCCGTGCAGGAAGCGTACTTCGACACGGTATTTCGTATTCCACTCGGGTCTTCTCTCCGACACTGAACCGTATTATTCGTGACGATCGCGATAGGCGTGAACGCGAGATGAGCGACGCGGCGGCGGCGGCGGCGGCCACGTTGAAACGCTACACGTGTGACGGGAATGAACATCCAAGGATTTCTCAACGAGAAAGGCGCCGCGGGGCGCGCGAGCGAGCGTGCGCGAGGAGAGGGTACACCGTCGTGCAGGGATAACCTCTGTACGCTTCAGCGAGAGAGGTGATGAAGCCGTGTCGCGGGCACATGACGAGATGGGGTCCCGTCCAGGTCCCGTATCCGGGATGGATAGGAATCTCGAACCGACACAGTCGCCGCCGATCAGAACACACGACACCGGCACACCGGCTTGCCGTCCCCTTCCCTTCGCGTCGTAACGCGTATAACTCTCGACCCAGAGGGGCAACGAAAGTGGAGAACGCGATTCGACGCGTTCGTCGAGTTGTCAACCGCGATTCCTTTCTAAATCCGTAGCTTCAGGTGTTTTATACAGGGTATCGCTCACACGAGTTACCTTAACGGGTCTCTTAGAGAAACCTCTTAGCGAAAACTGGGATACTTAAAATCACGTTCGTTTGCCAACACGTAATGTAGATTTCTAATCTAAGATTGAAACTGAGAGTTTCATCGCTTGGGATTTTAATTCTATTAAATATTTGGATTTTTAACAATAACATCGAAATGGAAGTTTCGTTATATAGTGAACTCGAGATTAATTGAAGAATATATACTCGTTGATGTCGATTTGCTATTCTAAACCGTTCGCGGAAATTTGTCAAAATATTTACGCCCGAACACATCAAAATATTTATTTCAAATATAACTGCGCTGGCGAGTTTGAGACACCCTATAGACGGAAAAGGAAAATATGCGGGTCACGGGTGCAACCGGATTAGTTGGTCGATTAATCAATTTATCATTCTATCCCTTCATAAATTCCTTCACATTCCTAGTCCCCTAATTTTTAATACAGCAAACAGAAATATGATTATAGACGCTTATCAACAATTGTTTTGTACGATCAATTTGCAATTTTCTATTTCTTCAATCGTGCTTCAACTTCAATACCGAAGAAGAAACGTCGTGGCTTGATAACCGAGTGAATTTCGTCACGTCTGATTTATGTCCATTTCCACCAATGTAGATTCCAATTAACTTTAATCTCGGTTTAACTTAATCCTTATCTTTTTCTAATTCTTAAAACTAGAAAAAGATAAAAAAATAAACTGAGATTGAAGTCAATTTACAATGGTAGAAATGGACATTAATAATTTTTCGTCCTTTTACAAGTCAATTAATCAGGAGCGTATATCACTGTTGATTATTCATCGATTAAATATCCGTGAATACTTATATACGTACAAATATATAGATCTACGAAGAATGAAGAATCTAAATCACGAGGTGAGGCGAGACGAGGCGAGGCGAGGCGAGGACGAATCGACGTCGGTAAAACGTGGCGCACGGGAAAGAAAGAAAATTAAGTTACACGCAGTAAGCTCAACCGAGACGTCGGTACGATCGAACCGGTTTCCCGGCGTAGCAACCTCGATTCCTCGTACCTTCCCGGGGATATATCACGCGCCGAACTCCAACGTGCACTGTGAAAGAAAGAGGTAAAATAGGCGGCCTGGCTTCACGGCGACCGGCGCGGCGACGGCGGCGTCGTTACGAGGTCGACCCCGCGAAGTCGCCTCGGTTGACCGACTCCCGGCTGCGGCGGCTGCCCGTCACGCGTTTCTGAATCACGCGTGATTCGGGATCCGCGACGCCGCGCCGCGATCGAAGACGGATCGAACGATCGCGATCGTCTCGATCCAGGTAACCGACGTTACCGGCGACGACCCGCGCGCGCGCACGCGAGCGCCGGCGGCGCTCGAGCTCTGAATTCCCTTTTTTTTTCTTCGCGACGGCGAGAGACAGCGAATCGGGGAATCGCGAATGTAGCCTAGCGCGACGTCGTCGGCAACGGCGACGGCAACGTCGGCGACGGCGACGTCGACAGCGCGCTTACCTGATTCTGCTCGCACGCACCCGTGGTTCCCCGTGACACGTGTGCCGCACCACATCCACGACGATGGCCCGCCTGGCGCTCGCGCTCGCGCTACTAAACTCCCCGCGACAGCCGGCGAAACAGGAAATCGCACGATCCACACCCAAAAATCCCGTCACGTTCGGAAAATACTGACACCTCACTGATAATATGGCCGCCGCCGCCTGACCGTCCGTCCGTCCGTCCGTTTACGCGAAGCGGTGGTCGCGCGGGAACGGGAGGGGGAACTGGCACGAATCACGCGCCGAACGAAGATGCGCCGCACGCGGTTCAGAAAAGCTCGAGAGACGCGAGATCGCGAGATGCATTTTGCGCCGTTCACACTCCCGTTTAGTTTCAATTCGCATTGACTGCAGTCTATTGGTCCGAGTCGTCCGAGAATGGATTAACGTTTAATCCGTTTAGTAGCGTCTTTTGAACTTGTCTTTATTTTTAAAAAAATTTGAATTGTATTAGGTCTGTTCCTTATAGCTAAATTTTTTATAATTTTCTTGCTAATGTCTAATGCTGCGTTCCCACTATACGCGTCGCGCGTCGCGTTACGACGCCGCGTCATGAGTTATCCAATCAAAACATCTCATTTTATTACATTACTTGTGACGGAATCAAAATGGGATGTTTTGATTGGTTAACTTGTGATAACGCGACGCGCGACGCGTATAGTGGGAACGCAGCCTAATGGCGTGTTCGATTGGTGACGAACCTGGCTCGGATTAGCTCATGGACATAGAACACATATACATATATGTATGTATTCTATGTCTATGAGCTAATCCGAGCCAGGTTCGTCACCAATCGAACACGCCATAATTATCAGAGTTGGGAAGTAACGCGCGGAAAGTACACTTTATGTTGATTTGTGTGCTTTAATGTGCGCTAATGCGCATTGAGCGTATCCAAACCAATCGAATTCGCTATATGTGAGTTCCCAATTATCGTAGTCCTCTGTCCTGTAATAATCTTGATTGTCCTATTTTTCAAAACAGTTGAATCGAAAGTTCAAGGATGCTTATTAAATCTACATCAAAATCATGTATATCAATTTTTAACGCCTAAAATAATAGTCTTATAATCTCTTTAGTAGTTTTCTGTGTTAACTAAAAAATAACGAAATGTTACGTATGTACAATATCAAGGTCCAATAATGCATTTAACAATTAATGTGCGAAATAATTAGGAAGTGGTATTTCAAGTGATTCCTTTCGCGATACAAATAAGAAAAAATACGTGACAAATAGTGATTTTTTGCCTAGTGTTGTCTAGTATGGTCTCTCATATATCAACCACTAGATGGCTAGTCGAACTTTTCTGAAATCCTGACTATTCCGACTATTTTCTCGATAATGCTTTCATACGTACCCGTTTTATAGTATACAATATACATGTCAGTTTTAAGAACCCTTGAATGGCTTGAACTGTATACATGTAGCAACACTTTTATGTATGAGCTTACAGTATATGTAAAAGTACCAACACACAGGCGCGCAAATTCATATATTGGAACGATACCGAGAAAAGTGGCAAAATTGTTTAACATTTTTCTTCGCTGATATAAAAATCGCAAAATGCATTTTTTTTTTAATTTAAAATTTATGAAATTATTTTTTTCGGAACTATATTAAATAAACAGAAAATGTTTATTATTTTCGACAACAATTGGCTAACGAGTACGTGTAATGAGCAATGACGAACCAATTTACGATATTTCGACCCTCGGTTTGCATCTTTTTCAAGTGTAATCTGAACAACAAACAATTCTTCCGAATTACTTGATAAGGATCCAAGGAGAGGGGTCGAGAACGTCATAAAGTCGTTTGTCATTACACTTGTTAGCCAATTGTTGTCGAAAATAATAAATATTTTCTGGTTAATCAATATTGGCGGAACAAAAAATTATTTCTATATATTAAATAAATTTTTTTAACCTACTTTTCCTTATATTTTGCAACTGTGCAGAATTGGGAAGAAAGTAACGCGTTTACCTTTTTTTTTGTCTGTAATAATAACGGTAATGTCATTACATTCTTATCTCTTTCTTCGGTCAAATACACTTCATAACTGAAGTATCATGATCTCATATTTGTATTTATAAGACAAACCATGAGATTCTCTTGGGAAGATACTAGAGGTAGTTTCCCGTTGCTTTCCTCTAGGATTTTCTACAGGATTATCCTATCCTTTTTGATATATACAGGGGTTTTCCAGGGCAAGATACTCTCGGTGGTTTACCATTGCCTTCCGAGAGGTGGCGATCAAATAAAAACAGACAATTTTCGGTCGAATTTGAACTTGGATCTTCGGCTCATTAAATCAGCGCACAACTCTCTGCATGGTTACCACTATACATTCTTATAGTAACAACGAATTAAATCGTTAATTTTATTGTTACTTTATTTAATAGATAGCGAGTATTAGGTACTCTTGATTAAAATAGAAATATTCCCTTCATCTTTTCACGTATTACGCAGTTAATGAATCAGTTGGACCTAGTGTACATGTAATATATGTACTATAAATTTTTAGTACTGGCAGTGAATACTGAAAAAAATTGTATATTTTAATTACAATCTAGATTCCTATAAAGATAAATATTATATAAAAAATTAAAAAAATTATTTAGATGTTTAATATAAAAAAGCCAGATGCTATATATAGAACTAATTTCGAGTTTGAATATTGATTATTAATTATAATATAATTTTTAAAGTAAATATTTTATTTTAGTATTACAAAATAGTAACGAAGAAGTAACTAATCGTTACTTTATTAGTACTAATAACGGTAACACGTTACTTTTAAAGTTAGTAACGATAATAAATTACTTTTTGCAAAAAGTAACGGAAACGGTAACACATTTTACTTTTATAAAGTAACATTCCCAACTCTGCTAATTATCCATGTAACATATACATCTAATGCCCGTATCAAACTGCGCATTGAAAATTGAAAATTACGAACTGTAAAGACTAGAATTTGGTCACTAACATTAATCTGCTTAATTGTTCTAAAACTTCTAAAAGCATTGAAATGCGTGGACGTATAATATCTGGATCACAATCTGGATAGAGCTTATTTCCGCGGTGTTGAAGCTCAAGAGAAAAGGAGATTGAAAGTCTGTTGCAGGGAGGTCTGTTGTAAGACTCTGCGCACAATAGAGCATATATTAGGAATAAAAATAAATATTAAATATTAGGAATCAGAATTAGAAATAATAATTAAATGTAACGCACAATGAAAAAAGAATAAAATATAAGGTATAGAGATTATAAGTATAGAAATATTTCTTTACATTTACATATCCTAATATTTAATATTTAATTCCTATATATTTAATATTTATTCTTATTTCTAACATGTGCTCTATTGCAGGTGGCGCAGAGCCCAAGTCTGCACGAGTGTTTCAAGACGGTGATGAGAAAATTCAGAGAATAATGCCGCGGCTTTTCGGCAGCATGAATGATAGAGATACGCACACGAAGCACGAGCTGCACGCTGCACGTGTCCGTGACGTCCGACGCCGCAAGGACACGTGCTCGTACATTACTGCCGAAAAAACCGCGGCCTGCCGCAATCCCATTCTGGCGTCACTGACTGTTAAGGAAAAAAGATAGTTTTCGGAACATTTTATTAAAACGATCTGAAAGGTTTTTTTATCCAAATATCTTTTCAATCGAAAATGGTACGTAAGAATTAATTTTCAGCGTATCATTTCTCACCTCTCACGATTTAACTTGATCGTAGCATGCAAGTATCCAGACTAGCCAGGAGGAAAAAACCTTAAAAAATATTTATTTTATTTTATTCGGCACACAAGGTGAAGCATTTATAATGTTAATGACAAATAGCTTGTAAAATATGCATCTTATGAAAAATGTTTCAGACAAAAGTTGTATGATTTTAAGGGGGAAATAAGATGATGGCAATGATTTGACCTTGGATAATCGTTTAAAGGTCACGTGAAGGTCACCTTCAATTTCTTAAATAAAACTCCTTATTTTTCATTATTACATATTTTTGTAGCCCTTGTCGAAAGGTTTTTAAAACACTATAATAAAGCTCTCTTTCGTTAAGAATTTCCTGAGATATTTTAAATTTTGTCACAATACTTTTAATATAAAATATGAAATATCTCGTAAAGTACTCACTTTTCGATGATTTTACCAGGATACTTTTATGTAGAATAATAAAAGAAATCGATTATTGTAAAAAAGAAACAGAAAAAATTATTTTAAAAAATTTTTTGTAGACGCATTGAATTTTACAAAATTGCAAATGTAGAAATTAATATTGTTATCTGATTCCTTTCATTATTCTACGTATAAAAGTATCAAGGTAAAGTCATCGAAAAGTGAATACTTACGAAATATTTCATATTTTATATAACAAATATTATAACAAAATTTAAAATATCTCAGGAAATTCTTAACGAAAAAGAAAGCTGTATTGTAGTATTTTAAAAATGTCTCGACATCAGTTACAAGAATATACAATAGAAAATAGGAGCTTCCATAAAAAAAATCAAGTTAACCTTGAAATAACCCTCTGAATTTGGATCCAAGGTCAAATAAAGGTCACCATCAGATAATTCCCTCAACACTGAACAACTTTTGTCTAAAAAGTTTCCTTCTAAAACTAAGTTTTGAGATATTTGAGTGGATGAATTAAAATGGCCCACCCTGTATAACAGCCTATTTCATCTTCCAATTAATTGAATCAAAAAGATCTAAAAAAATGTCCAATTATACCAAATATCATTATAGTAACTCACGCGCTAATTCTCGTTCTATTTTTCATAATTTTTGTTGCAATAAAGGACTCGACATCACGTGATGAGACAACCGACTGGACAAGCATGGACAAGTTGAAGCATTTTGTTCACTTATCTTCGATGCAGCAAAAGACGATCAATAATCCGGGTTCCCTCACCCTATTATGATCGTTACACTTCGTCATTCGCGAAAATTTAGGATCGACGGACTCTCTCAGGTAGCAAAAGCAAAAGCTGCTCCAGGTAGTACACGTTGGATCTCTGCTTTCTATTACTGAACTGGCTGCACCTTAGTTCAGAGTTTATCTTTTTTCTTCCAATGTGGAGTAAAAAAGATAAACTCCGAACTAAGTGTAAGTGCAGCCGTTATTTCGAGTCAAAATAACGTTTTTACGTTTAAAACGATATAACGATAAAAATTACATCAGCTCGCTACCCGAGCCAAGCACTTCATTGACATTCCGGGTGTTTTCGCCTACCTATCTCGCATTCCGGTGCCGCGAGTTTCTTGGACTTGGAACCTCGGAGGTAGGCGCCAAGCCGAAAGGCTATCATGTATACGTATACATACGTGTATATGTGTGCACCGCTGGCTGTGATACAAGATACAACACGCGCCGTCGAGTCGTGGGGAAGATTCGAAGATTACGCGCTCGTCATGCCTGTTCGAGAAATGTGCGACTGTCACACGCTGTGACGTCGAACTCTATTGTTTCACCTATACCTCCGCCGGCGATGTTGATCTATCGAAAATGTAAGTGAGCTGCAACGCGCGTAATTAATAAATAATTTTAATAAGCCGAACTGATTGTCCTTTTTTGCGCGACGCGAGAGATAATGCAAGTAATACGAGTGAAGTACTATACGTCCTCCGTTTCCGGTGCTCATTCCCGCTCGCTCGATCCTCGCCTTCGGAGTCTTCGGACCGAAACGTCGTACTGCGGCTTTTCTGCATCGATCTGCAACGATATGATAACCTAAACGTCGCCACTCGGATCTCGCTCGGAGGTTAATGTCGGGAACCGATCGACGATCGACCGCTCGTGGTAAAGTTCAGGGACGAATTGGATTATTACCTCTCCAAATAAGCTCCCCTGTCATTAGACAATAGACCTGTTCATTTTAACTCAAAATTCATGCATGGTTCGGCTTTCCTCTTTTTTTTTCGCGCTGGAGAGAAAAGAAGAAAAGATAAACTGTGCACTAGCTGAACAGTTCAAAGTTCATCTTTTTCCTTCCAATGTGAAGTAAAAAGGATAAACTCTGAACTAGTGCGGCCAGTTCGGCAATAGAAAACCGATTTATCACGGATCGTTCAGATACCAAAATCGTCATTTGAAAATGAAACGGAAAAAAAAAGAAGAAACGCGGGGGAGGAGAGATGCTGCGCGCTCGCGTTTTACGCGACGTCATTCGGCCCGGCCTTCTGAAATTGTCATCGTCACTCGCGTCACCACACTCACCACTTGACGTCGGGAGATCGTCGATCGTCGAACGATCGCGAACAATATCGAACATCGAACTCGTTCCACGTCGGTCGACCACGTCGGTCCGTTTACGTTTACGTTCCGTGAAAACCGGTGGTGGGAATCTGGGATCTGGGAATCGTCTTCCCTCCCCTCTCCATCCCAAACCCAAACGTCTTTTCTATTTATCTCTCATTTTCGTCTCTTTTTTTTCCCCATTTCGAGTTTCGGGGACGACAAACCGGGGGAGGACGATGAGCCTGAGAAGCGGAAGGGTAGATTCGCTCGAGGATATTCGCGGTTGCAAGTTGTCGCGCGAAGGTGTCCGAGTTAACCTCTTCAGTCCGTCGCGACGCGTTCCTCGAGTCTCCGCTGCCACTTTTTGCCGCCCTTCTTCTATCCTCTTCGCGTAGCTTCCACGCGGTGACACACACGGAGACGGCACCGAGACGAGGCGAGGCAGACCCGCACCCGCACTATCCGACTATCCCGAGAAGCCCGAAGCCACTTGAAGCTCAAGCAAATCGCGCCGCCAATCGCGATCACGGACGGCGGTGGTCCACGCGGCTCGACGCTCGACCACAGATACAGCACACACCCGGGCCCGGGGAAGATCGTCGCCGCGAGGAGGCATTATTTTTGGGAACCACGCGTTCCGCATAAATAACATGTGCCGCCCGCGAGCCTGATGCCTTGTCGCGTGCGCGCGCCCGCGCGCGAAAGAAAGGGAGATAAAGATAAATATGGTTAGTCACACCGAACACGATTCCTCACTCAGCCGCGGCGCCGAGACGCCGAATATCCTCTTTTTAGGTACTATGCTCGGCTTCACACGTGGACCTCGTGGTAAATTCGCTCAACGTGCGCGGACCGGTTCGGACGTGATTCAGATTTTGTTAACAAACAGTGGACTAAGCTGGCCAACATTGTCCTTGAAAAAGAGACAGGCGCCAACGAAATTAAAGAAGAAAAAAGTGGACCTCGTCCTCGTGGTCGTCCATTGGAGTCACGCCGCGACGCGACGCCTGGCCGCGGAGAAACCGCGGACAGAATTAATCGTTTGCTAATTGACTTGTCCGGGAAAGCGTTTGTTTATATAGAGTTCGCGGGGGAGATAGCGAGAGATAAGAGCGATGCCATGTGATGTCTGAGAAGTGTTCTTGCGTTGGAAGTTAATGGCAAAAGTTAATTACTAAGTTATTAAAGTCATTAATGAACTGATTGTCGTATGAGACAGCTAGGTACATCAATTGTATTTCCGTTAATAATTAGAGACGTGAGCGAGGGATTTCTGGGGAGAGTGAATTGTTCATCTTTGAAGCCGAGGACAAATTTATACCATGTTGCTCAATGTGTCATAATACATATTTGTGTCGAAAGTGGCATGTATAAATTTTATTTTGTCACAGATTCAAATCAAATTTTATTCGTATTATATATATTATAAATGTAATAAGACTAATAAGTATATTCAAATATCTTTGATATCAAATTTGTGAAATAAACAACATTTGGTGTATTATACGTGACTTTTTTTATAAATTTAATAATGTACGTTAACTTATCCAAAATAAAATTCATGTATCTGTTGATATAGGCGAGCAGATCGAGAAAACGTTCGGTGGATGAGAGTGACACGGTGGTTCATATAGCAGTGAAACGGTTCAAGTACTTTGGCATTATGTTTTGTTGGGGTAGCACTATTCATGGAGAGTTGGGTTTGGGTGGCATCGAGGATGAGAATATCTTCATGCCGCGGGAAGTGGATTTTACAGAAGCGAAAGATGTTGTCCAAAGTAAGGCTTTTGAAAGATTTAACAACGTAAGGTCTATAAAATTTCTGTCGTGAGAATGTTCTGACAGAGATTAAAATTTTAGTTGCGTGTGGAGAAAATTATTCCGTAGCTATTACAAAAGATGGTCAAGTGTATTCCTGCGGCAATAACGACTATGGACAGCTTGGTCATGAGAAGGCGAGGAAAAGGTTACGTGAGTACAACCAAAACTTTTACAATTAAATATGTAATTTAGACATCTCCTAAACTGTAAAATTCTTTAATTTTACTAACATATTGATTTTTTTTTTTTTTTTATATAGAACTGATACCTGGCCTGGATGCATTTGTGTTCAGGAAAATAGCGTGCGGTAATTGTCATACGCTGGCTGTGAATGAATGGGGACAACTTTTCAGTTGGGGTTGTAATGTAAATGGTCAACTAGGTAATGTATACATTTTATTTTATTTTTTTATATATTAATATATTTCAATATATTGAGAATGCTATTTTTTGGACATTATAAACATAATAATTGTGTATTTATTGTCTCACAGGATTAAATATTGTCGAATCTACCGAGCGTGTTCCACGTATGGTAAAAGTATTGGGTGCAAATGTGATAGTGCAAATTGCGTGTGGCGTTGAGCATTCGATCGCTCTGACCAATGACGGAGAGTTATATGCGTGGGGTAGTAATAGAGAGGGACAATTAGGATTAGGGTCCTACACGTCTAACGAGATAAAACCGAAGAGGATTACCACATTAGCTGCTGTACCGATTGCATTTGTCGCATGCGGCGGTTATCACACTGTAGTTATATCAAAATCAGGTTAGTATTATATTGGCATTGTGGGTATTATTCAACTTGACGCGTACTCAAACCTTGTGTTCGTTATCGTCTTGCAGGAGCTGTATTCTCGTGGGGGAGAAATACCTTTGGACAATTAGGACTAAATGATACACAGCAGAGGTGTTTACCATATCAGCTACGTACTCTCAGAAACTCAAAAGTATGTTATGCGACCTGTGGTGAGGATTTCTCGGTGTTCTTGACAATGGTAAATTTTATTGATCCATCGCTCAATATTCTGCAAGTTAGAGCATCCAAAAAAATTTTTTCTGTGATTATTTCAGGACGGTGGAGTATTTACGTGCGGTGCTGGAATGTACGGTCAATTAGGTCATGGGAATAACTCGAATGAGATTTTGCCGCGACAAGTTATGGAGCTGATGGGTAGTACTGTTACGCAAGTGAGTTATAATTTATAAAATATATTATTATGCATGTGATTAAGATGTAATTTTACATTGTGATGCAACTATTATGTCATGTTAATCTTAATTGCACACAATTATATATTTATTAATCTATTAGACTCTATAATTTATATATAAATAATATTTTTTGTGCAGGTATCTTGTGGCAAAAGGCATACGCTCGCTTTAGTGCCGTCTAGAGGAAGAGTTTATGCATGGGGCTTGGGTGGTGCTGGACAGTTAGGTAACCGTTCTCCGCAGAGTGCCACGACGCCACAAGTCGTCCTAGGACCATGGTCTTCGCCGAGCGGATCGTCGATGGTGCTCGACCTGCACTATAGCCCTCAAATCGACTGTGTTGTTAAGCATATCTTCAGTGGAGGCGATCATTGCTTTGCTACCATCAGTCAGAAAAAAGTGTGTTTTCTCATATCGTCACGCTCTTACGGCTTTTTAATTTATTTCCTTTCAAATTTACAAGTTTAGATTAATTAGTTTTTTTTTCTTTCAAAAAAGACGGAAAATAAGAGAACGCAACAGAATATTTAATTTTGGACCATTTCTATGATATAATACGAAAAATTATTTCTACTTAAATATATCTACAGGATAATATAGAACCAGATGACTGTAGAATATTAGGGTCGACTTCCCAAATTCTTACAGTGACTGAGGAAAAGCTAGGCGACTGTCAAAAGATCCCACCAGGTTCACCGATTAATCACGAATTAATGACGTAAGTGAAAAATATTGCATACTAAAGAAAATTATAATCTACTACAGAGATGGTCAATTTAGGCGCTTGCGTATTTTCTTGTGGTTTTTCTCTTTGTTTCCCTTTGCTCCTTTGCTAGACAGATCTGACTTAATGAATAAATTTACCGCAGCCTCGATTATCGCGTAGATATCAAGTATTTATGATGTTTTTCAGGTATTTAGAAACTGTATTCAAAAGTCAAGCGTGTATAAATGCGTCCTTTTTGCTCAGCAACGACGCGCATTATGGATGTTCAAGCAAAAATCACGGGATCGATATCGACTACGCGATCAAATTATTCGGAATTATCTCAGAACTGAACAATAACACAATTCAAGAACTGGTACATACATACATATATAAGAGATACAGGTAAAATCTTGATCGACGTTTTAAGTGGCGACATCGCGCTTTTATTCCAGATTTTCACATGTGTAACTGACAGTCTGATACCGTCGTTTGTCGACTCTCCGCCCGATGTCGAGTCTTTAAGAGTGTACTTAACACTACCGCTATATCATCGCTTCGCCAATCTGTCCAACTACAGCTCTCTACAAACGCCCTTCTGCAAGGCGGTGTTAAAGCTGAAGGCCGAGGCTTGCAAGGTCGTTGGCATATGGTGGAGTGCGGCTCCACCGTATTACTTTGAGAGACTCGTGAGAATGTACAAGTCCGTAGTACTCCATTTTGTGAAACAGTCAACGGCTGACAAGGTGAACTACGTGCAGGAATATTCGCGTGAACGATAAATTATTTGGAAGTGAGATTTTCACGAATTTTTTTGGTAGTCCTATGGGTGCGTTATTGGTCCAGCAATCAAAATTGATTCTGCGACTAGTTCTTGCTTCTATCGTAAAAGAATAAATCGGTACAAATAATATTTTTACAAATACACAAGATATTTGATGAAAATCTCATAACTTTCTTAAATAGAGATAAAGATTTTTCTACGATAATGGGAAACATATTTTGCAGATTATTACGTGGACTGAGAGCCTACAATGTGCTCTGCAATTGTTAGCATTATTGTATAAACTAAATGTCACAGCTGGTATACGAGTACCCTATGAGACCTTCCACTTGCCAGAATTATCGGAATATGTAGACATTAACCGTGACTACCTCAAGTGGCTGACAGAAGATGATCGAACTTATGTAAGTGACCCTAAGATTTTCAGTGATGCTTATTGCTGCACATACACGTAGCATTATAATTCTTATAATTTTTCAGTACCGTAAAATATATTTTTGCAATTATCCTTTCCTATTTAACGCCGAGGCGAAAACCACGTTGCTTGAAACCGATCAAGCTATACAGGTAGCTATATAGAAAAATCTGATATTATTTAGAAATAATCGTATACGCATTGTTAACAAACTATATTTATGTTAGATGCAATCCGCAATGAATGAAGCAGCGTCGCGGGTTGTAAGGGATCTGATGCTTGGTACAGCTATCCTGAGCAACTTTGAACAGTACAGTCAATTTGTAGTACTGCACGTTTCGCGGGACAACATAGTCAACGATACCCTGCAACAGTTGTTCAAGTATGATTCTAGCGAGTTAAAGAGACCACTTAGAGTAAGTATCAAGCTTTTTAAAGCTTTTTAATGCCTTAAATTTAGATAATTAAATACATCTATTGAGAATTAAATCTTAAAAGAGATCTTGACCTAGAGATTCTACATTTTCTAGATACAAAATTTTATAACGCGTACTTAACTTACATAGCGCGTATTCACATTCTTCCAGGTTAAATTTCGTGATGAGGAGGCTGAAGACGTGGGTGGTGTGAGAAAAGAGTTTTTCATGCTTCTCTTTGCAGAGATTCTTGATTTTAAGTATGGTATGTTTAAAGAATATGAAGAGACGAGGACGATCTGGTTTAGTTCAGACTCGTTAGAGGAGAATGATATGTATTTCCTAATCGGCGTTCTCTGCGGCTTGGCCATTTACAACTTCGTAATTATTAATTTACCATTTCCGCTGGTCTTGTACAAGAAACTTTTAGGAGAATCAGTCGGGCTAAGTGATGTCAAGGATATGTCACCGACAATAGCTAGGTATTCTACGCATTCCAGAATCTATACGTTGTTAATCTTATATTAAACGAAATACCATTAAGTATATGCATTGCAGAAGTTTAGAAGATCTTCTCAAATACAACGAATCCGACCTGGAGGAAGCATTTTGCTTGAATTTCATGGTGACCAGGGAAGTGTTCGGCGAGATGAAGAACTTCGAATTGATACCGGGTGGTGAAAACGTTCCTGTAACATTAAAAAATAAGTACGTAAACATTGCATGCATGTCAGCACCAATGGTGATAATAGAGGAAAAAGAAGAAAAGGAAAGCAAAAGCTTTCATTTGCAGACAACAATACGTGGACCTTTACGTGGACTATATATTGAACAAATCGGTGGAAACGCAATTCAAAGCGTTTCACAAAGGTTTTCATAATGTATGCGGCGGAAGGGTGCTGGAGTTGTTTCATAGTCACGAATTGATGTTGCTTTTGATCGGCAATGAAAATTACGATTGGGAAGAATTGGAGAAGAATGCCACTTACAAGGATGGCTATACCAAAAGTGATCCCACTATCGTGCTCTTCTGGCAGGTCTTTCACGAACTGTCATTAGAGGACAAGAAGAAATTTCTACTTTTTTTAACGGGTAGTGACAGAATACCTATACATGGTATGAAAGCTATAAAGGTGAGAGAAAACATATTGAAATGTAGTTAGAAGACGTGAATGCGTGACCTTATGGAGAATGTGTGTCTTGTCTTTGTAAATAATTAATATGTTATTTGCTACCTCTGTTGCAGATAACGATACAGCCAATGACTGACGAACGTTTCCTACCGGCTGCGCATACGTGTTTCAATCTACTCGATCTACCGCGTTATCAAACTCGCGAAAGATTGAAATACAAATTATTGCAAGCTATTCAACAAAATCAAGGATTCTCTCTTGTGTGAGACCACGACGCGCCTTTTTCATGACTCTCATGAATGTACGATAGCTTTATTTGATACAAATCTATCGTCAATTTAACGAAGACACAGAGAATATTCACAAAAAATAGCAAGTTTCTTACAAGCTACATTGATACAATTTGTTCGCGCATAAATCTGTCGTTTCGACTTTTCAAAATCATTGAAAGAAAAATGAGTTTATATTATTTTATTGTTTATATATTTAATAACAAACATACTATAAAAAAGCGACTAATATAATATGCCTAAACAAGCTCAATAATTAATTACATACTGTATAAATCAACAATGAATTGAAAACATGTACAAATTGAATATTCTTTTATTGTGATAACACTGTTTAACAAACAATTACTTTTTTTAAATACAAGGACGAAAATAATCGTTTTCTATAGTTTTCTGAACACTAAATACGACCCCATTTGCCACTTGCTCTATCACATAATTTTGAGAAATTTGCATTTAAAATTGCAAAAAGGACTATTTTAATATATTTTAGGATATTATAATTATGACATGTGACGTGCTGGAGAAGTTTTATTGTAATCAAAATTCAGTATATGTTACAGGACTTTCAATCCTCAAAAGGAATTTTTTAAACAAGATATTTAATGGTAAATATGGCGTTAATTGCGGAAAAGCTGTGAGTTAGATAACGATTTACTAAATAGCTTTCAATTAAATTTATTTGTTTATTACGTTTATTCAAACATAAGGGTTTCTTAGGCCACTGAATACTCATCTGATGTCAAAGTTAATAAATTCGAAATAGAGGAGTTAATACAACGGATATCAAAAGTAAAAGTTTGCCAATTTTTAATTTTGATATCCACTACTTTGAATTTAAAAAAGTAGAAATTTGACAATTTGTAATTTTAATATCCGCCACTTCGATTAGTATTCAGCGCCCTGAAAAACTATGGAAAATGGTCATTCTTGTATTTCTTTTGTTGAACAGTGTAAATAACTCATGAATGAGTTATGAAACGAGTCAAAAGAAATAAGCCTAAACTTTTAACTTTTTAAAAATAAAAATTCTGAGAATAATACTGTTTTAAATTAAATCAATTGCAACATCAACTTTTATTACATCAAATTAATAATAATAATAATATTGATATAAATAAAAAGGCATCGGTTGATCTGAAAAGAGAAAGGCATAGTGTTAATTTATAAATGTATTTGAGTCAAGAGAAGACGATACTCAAAGAAAGTTATCTAGTTTAGTAAGAACTTTTTTCACGCGACAAAACAAATTCCATAACTTTTTAAGAAACGTATTCGATATTTTTCGCAAACACGTTGTTAATTTGAGAGTATATTTTCGAGTTTGCCGTATATACGTGGAAATTTAAGATATAATAAAATGAAATGAATATATATATATATATATATATATATGTATATATATATGTATGTATACATGTAGCTAGCATAGTAATTTCACACGACACTTGCGGCAAAATAGATTGCTGAAAGGAAAGCATTTTAATAATTAAAAATATTTTAGGTTTTATTGCGATACACCTTTTGTTGGGAGTGATTTAGATAACTCGAATTGCACATATTCGAGCTATATTCTTTTGCGAGACTTGGTATAGAAAATATTTTGTAGATTGTTGCTTATTGTTAGATACGTACCTTGTATTACGTGGAAAACAAAATAAAGATCGTTATCTACCTTTTATATCCTAAAATTTCATTAAGAAATTTAGATATGTGCACATGCATGTTACATTTTCAAGTATAGTTTACAATAATGATTATAGGCGTGTTGTTTAGCATAAATTGCGATATTTATTTATTCACATCGATATGTTACATTATTAAAAATTATTCGTCAGTTAGTTAACGAACAGATCATTGCCAAGTCACATTATCAAATGCGTTGCCTTTCAGTATAGGTAATTCAATACATCACCTTCTCTCCGAATACATTATTCTGCACTCTGTACGATTCGATCGATTTATTTCGCGGATTCTTGTCTATATTCGACGTTCGTTACTTTTCCATATATCGTCGTTGCCTTCGCAGTAAAAAATACAATCTGCCACTATTATTCTGCCGAAATCTCTTTGATCCGCCATTCTTGTGATTCGTATGGCAAGCGTTAGTCTTGTAAACCTGTAAACCTGTTTGCAGCGTTAATTCTATCAACAATGTTGAATCGCGTAGATCAGAAATTCCCAAGCAAGAACCTCTAAAGAAATAGTCTTGCGCGAAGAAATATAATAAATTTTTTAAAGAAATAAAATAAATTATCTTTATTTTTATCTTACTGTTTTATTATAAATGTAAATAAGTATACCTAAAGACCTACTTTTTCTCGGTTTGCAGACTAAAAAAAAAATAGAAGCAGAACGCGATGCTTACAAGCGTGGGAATCTCAGAATGATACTCAAATAATAAACCGAATGCTGTAGAATAAACCAGATTTTCGGTAATTGTTATTAGTTTGCGCTACCCTGCGAAGATGAAAGATAACTGTTCAGTCTCTGTGTACACAGGTTCGTTGAAGCTCGAAATCCAGATCGGAAGTCTTTCTAGAAACCCGAGAAACGCATGACGTGTGAAATTTCTCTTCAGCTGTCTGAACCACATTCTGGAAGAGCGACAGCACGGCAAATCGTGCGCAGAATCGTGGCTTTTCCCTAAAAGCGTAGAAAAGAAGAAATCGCGTTCCAAGACGAAATTCTCCACTGTATGAATTTTCTTTTTACAGCCTCGTGATTTTTCGAGATTTTATTCCACGAAGAAATCATCTCTCATGCGTTTCTCTGACTCCTCGCGGATCCCGAAGGATCCGCGAACAACGTCCTGAGTGTCCCGGTCGATGAGAAACTCAGGGCGATGCCTCTCGTGCTCGAATGCGTTACTCGGAACGGAATATTCGCTAATGATGGTAAGCCGGGGTGAAGTACTGTGTGCCAGGCGGTATTCGGTAGCCCGGGTAGGTGCTGTTCAGGGCGTGTTGCGCGAAGAAACCGCTATAGTCCTTGTGCACTCGACGGGGCCTGACAGCCGGACCTCTCGCGAGCTCCATTCTAGCCCGGTTCTCCGCCTCCATCTGGGCCTTCACGGGCGCCGGTGGCCACTTCAGGTCCCCTCGCATGTTGCCCGTTGCCGGAGCCTTCGTCGCTGCGGGTTGGGCCTGGTACACCGGTGCTGGTGCCTGCGGATCAAGAATGATTCAAGGAGACTGAAAAAACAAAGAGAAAACGGCGACGAGAAATGTCGAATAAACTTTTACAATATCATCACGTTTTAGATATGTACGTTTGTGCTTTGATAACACTTTTACTTTGCTTCTTCCCTGCTGAAAATTATTTAATCCATCAAAGTCGAACAATTTTGTTCTATCTTATTTTTATCTTTTCCATCCTTCTTTTGCAATTAATTTAAGCTAATTTTAGTTTTTCATTGAATTGTATTTACCTATATAGATTTACCATAACTCAGAAATTAACTTTTAAAATTTGAATTATCAGTTTAACTCAACTTGTTTTATTTCTCATAGAAATATATTTTTCTGACAATTTTGACGACCCCTCGAAAGACGAAGACACAAATGCATCTATCGTTTGTATAATAAACATTTAAATTCTATGTTAATTATTTGTTTATATGACAATTATATTAATTGGACAAATGATTACGATCTTCTCGCGTATCTTTAAGACGCGAGTTTGGCGCGATCCCCAGAGTCGCGAAAATATTTGAAAGGACAGCATTCTCATTAGTGACGCAGGAAACGATTATTCTTTCGAAGTCGAGAATCAGATTCGAAACAGATCGAGCTAGATGCGGGATATTCTTAGAAGCGGACAAAAGAGATGTAATCAATGCTGCGATGGAGTGACGAGAACGTATATTTAACGGCTGATATGCTGCCAAAGACAAACTCTCACTGAGGAGAGAGCTTGCGCGAATATACTCTCGCAAAAATATTGTATCGCACCGCCGTTTCTCCGGTGCTATCTCGGTGTTCTTTCGTCGCATCTCCTGGGCAACCCACGCCCGCGTGATGTTTTGGAGGCGCGCGTAATATTTTACCACGTTATTCTTAGCCAGATCAAAGTCGCGCGCCGGAGGTGTAACATAATCTCGAACATACAAATATGTTTATTAACCCGTTCATTGCCGAATCCTCCCGTGATGTAACACAATGGTCCGCGCATATGCGATCCCGACTTCCAATATTCGCTTCGACGGATTTCAACACCGGACTGAATCGGCATGCAACGAATGCTCAAAAACCAAAAATGTGCGTGAAATGTTTTTATGAAGCAAGATAAAGAAACTTAACAAATATATATATTTTTTGTGAGCAATAATTATTTATTAATATAAATTATTATCAGTTATATATTTATATATAATTGGTTATTATACATAATATAAATTGTTATTGTTATTACACTAATTATTTGGCGGCGAAATAAGTTCTCCGAGCTCACGCTACCAAACTCTCACCTGCGAGATAGGCGGCTCAGGACGGAGGACGATAGTGGAGGGTGGTGCTTCGAACGCCGCAGGGGCGGTTGTATAATAGCCGGATGGAGTCTGCTGTTGCCTCTGCGGTGCCCGGTCGTAGGAATCCTGGGGGTGCTGCTGAAGAAAAAAACGCGGAGAACGCGTTAATCAGATTCAGTTTACTGTCGTGAAGGTGTCACACCCACGCGAAGACATCTACGACCGTACCAGTTGCTATTCTGCAAATCTCTCGAAATCTTATCCTCGCGAAACTTGGCTGAAAACGTCTCACGACTCGTGCGAGAGAAAGAGACAGAGAGAGATAGGAAGAGAAAGAGAACACACATGCGTGATCAATAATTTATCTCCCACATAAACAATGACGGCGACTGATGCTTTTTACGCATCCAAGATCACAAGCGTGTTTGCCACGCGCCGTCGTTTCTTACCGAGAATCACCGGCTCTTCTTCCAAAATTTCGGAGGACGACCTTCATCACAGTCACGCATCCATGCGAGCATCACTTACCTGCCAAGGCTGGGTCTGCTGGTGCTGTTGCTGCTGCGGCTGCGGTTGCTGCCGATGTTGGCTCGGAAACGGGGGAATGCTGCTGAGAGAGCGGCGAGATCGCCGGGGGTGTCACGGGCGCCCAGCCCCTGGGGTTCGTCTGTTGCTGCTGGTAGTGCGAGGGCTGTCGCAGGAGCGTGCCGCCAGGACTGACCGGCGACGGGGACGACGGGACGGCGCTCTGTGTTGACGACCGTGCGACCGTCGAGGGCGGTTGGGGTGACGGACCTGACGAAGGACTGCTCTGGTACGAGCCGAGATCACCGTGCCCACGGGTCTTACCGGAGGAAAACAGATAATTTTGTAGGCTCGAGCGAACGCACGGACCTGGTGTCTGTCGTCCCGAAGAGGATGGGGATGATCGCGCGCGTGTTTGAGGGAGGATGACGCGCACAGATTTACGAAACGACGTGATATAATCATATGTATGTCTATATTAATTATTTTATTTCGTTTTATTTAATCGTTTTATTTAAACTATTTTTTTCTCTGTGCCGAATATTCTTCAAGTCCTTGACGTTATTAACACAATTTGGATAATAAGAAATTAGTTTTATGGAAGTTGAAACTTACAATTAAATAATAGGACGGAAAGAAGAATTATGAAATGGATCTATATAAGATAAATGATATCTAATAAATGAGTATATATCAAAGAGTGATCACCGAAATTTGAATTATAATTAAATCTATAATAACAATCTTATGTCATTATATATAAAATAGAATGTGAAATACTTTGACGAGAGTTAGAATAAGATAAGAGAATAAACTCTTTACAATAATTATATAATTAATTCATCATTACCCAGCAAACACAGAATACACCGAGTGCGTAATTTGCTATCAAATTGCGTACTCGGTGTATTCTGTGTTTGCTGGGTATCGATTATTCAGATTAATTATTAAAGTAATTCTTCGTAATCTGGCCGCGATTCGCTCGAGCCAAGCACCGTCGGTTTTATCAAAAGGGACGGGCACCAATTCGACAACAATCTATCGTTTTTGTTTCGTTTCCTGCAAATAATTCATCGGTGGACCTGCCTCGACGACCGCAATGGTGGGCGTATTCGCGCGTTCAAGAGCAATATCAGTTTTGCTCACGATGATATTCGGGTGTTGTTTCGCATCGTAAACTTTTCTAACGATATCGATATTCACTGCGTGCACGACTCGTCGCGAGTTAGAGATGGAACGACACTTCTTCGTATCGAGTTTTCATTTAATAAATAACATAACAATATAAAATATTGATCGCTATAAAATTGTTGCAAGATTTCAGATTTTTTCTTAAACGCGATAATATTTCAATCAATTTTTTTTTATTTGCGGCTTAATTTTCCCGATATTTAGTGACAATTAAAAAAATTTTAAAAATGAGAATTAAAAAGATAAGAATCGGCTTCAATTTCATCGAAGAGAACATCGTCGGCCAAGTTTGCTGACTTAATTTAGAAACTCGCGCTGTGTATATCGTTATATTAGTTCTCCATCTCTGCTCCGAGTGAAACAGGGTGCTGATACGCATACACAGAGAGGAACGAACGTGAACAATACATAAAAGAAACACGTAAAGAACATCGTTGCACTCACTCTACACGCATAGCAAAATGCAGGAGAAGCTATATCGCTCTAAATGGAGATAAATAATATTACGAAAAAAATGCATACAACATGTAGACAATAAAAAAAATTGATATTTATAAGTATCGTGTGTCTCCGCAATGCAAAAGTGTCCGTGTCCTTTCGGAGGTACTTGAAATTATCGCGATCCAATCGCTTGCTCGATTATGTTCGCCTATATACCCTTGTCTCCTTCGTAATGAAATGACAAATGTTGTTACGGCTAAGAAAAAAGGCAGCGAGGCGTTTATGTCAAAATTTGATTTCTATATTTTTGCTTGTAATATATTTGTAATAAATATTATGTAATAAATATTACATATATATATATATATATATATAAGATATTGTACATAAGAATCACTATGATGCATTGATATTTTATTATATGATAGTCTTTATTATGGTATCAATTTCACTTTCAATGTATTAATTTACGTTATCATACGGAGAAAAGAAGAATTGCAAATTTTATTAACCGCTGCCTTTTTTGCCGTATCGCAGCAGCGTAATAATGGGGCAACAAAACCTGATTCTTTAGCGCGAAAATATGTACACGCATATCTGATTATCCGTGATATTACCTTCGCTTGGACGGGAGCTTGCTCCACGTAGTCGAAGTCTTGATCCTCTGGAGGCGGTGGCCAAGCTACTCGTTTGAGACCTAAGATAATAATAGAGTTTTGATACAAAGGCTCGTTGGCGCGATTATTAGGTTCTATAAAATTTCTTCGTTTACGACCGCGATATATATTTGTATATTAACCAATAAGAATCAGAGACCAATTCGCTTAAACAACATATGACTTACATAACAAATAATAACATATATATACACACACGAGAATATATATTACGTTCTTTAGAGACGAGATTTAAACGGAGAGAATGAAAGAGTATTTTTGGATACCAGACATCTATAGATTAAATCTGAGAAAATAGATATCGTATTACCAGATTTTTTACTCTAAAATTGTAAGGCACAATCGATTCCGATCGACGGTAAAAAAAAATATCACTCATTTATCTGTCACTAACGTCGTCAATCACCAGTGTCGCGTATATTCGTTCAATCGCAATTTCTCATCGAATCGCTGTCATCAATTTTCCTCAACGACGCACTTAATCCAACTTTATCTCATCACAATGGACGGATCGTAGCGGTGTCGTCCTTTTTCTGCAATTTTTATCATCCCGCCAAAATAGTGACCTAATGACGTGCAATTTTAATTTAACTGTGTCACGCAGCTTTCGTATCATATATCGATCGCGTGCATGGCGAGGGTGTCGCAACACGAGTGGCCGAAGTATTGCGACATCCGTATATGGGGTCGCGCGTCGTTAATCGCGCAAAGTGCAACGCGAACACATATTTCCTGGCAACTAATAAACCCTGCCTGGACTCTATAATACGTCCACATACCGATGCGATTCCCAGCGAGCTTGCTGGTTCAGCTGCGACGGTGAGGAGAACGCGACTCTGCCAAAACGCAAACCCGCCAACTACTAACCGCTATGGCGGAGAGGCACCTGTACCTTTCATTATCGTGGAAACTAGCTGGCTACTGATTTTAGAGCCTTTCTGGTAACCGGCCAAGGAGTGGGGTTTGACATTGTGCCCGATCGGGGAGGGGCAGCCCGCGCCCTTGAGGAGGGTCGCGAAAAATTTCCCGGGGGATCTCTACATATATCGCTACACCCACCTTAATAATTCAGTGGACAAATAACGATCGTAAAATGATTTTAGAACAATAAATCTCAATATTTCTTCATACAATATGTAAATTTAGACATGATTATACTTAATTAAGTATATACCATTTATATAACTTAATCTAAGCGGATTCTCGTTTTAACAGCAAGGCCTAGCATCTTTCTCGGCAAATTTATCAAGAGATCCCAAATACGCGCGCTTGACATTCGGACACAATGAGTCTCTGATGTAATTAGGAACAATTTTTAGGGATGAATTAATGCGGCGCGCTCGACAAAGGGGACCTTTCTCGAGCACAACGCTCGGCGTTCGGCGGACTGAGAGGCTCGTGTGCTTTGCGAAAGCGCGTTGCCAATCTGGTAAACTCTATCGTCTTTGAGCCGCGGCCAGAGAGTAACGGTTGTGTCATGCTAAATTGAAAACGTATTGCCAGCGATAGCGGCATTAATTCAGGGAGCTCATGCCGTCCTCGACCAGGTGATCGATGACCGAGCCATAAACAGTTCGCGAGGATATTTGCACCTGGTGAATCATTGCCGTTCTTATGACGAAGTGATAGACTTTAGCGCGTGGATTAAACGCAAGCGGTCAGACACTTAACCGTCAGTTATCTTACGTTTTGGTTTTCACTATCCGTTGTTATCTCACCAGGGTCTGTTTTAACAACGTGCAGGGTCTCTCAGACCCTGGTGAGGTAACTGAGGGTTAAATATGTGCCACACGTCAATCTGTCGTTAAGTCAAACTGTAAACGTCAGGAGAATGGTATGATCTTCCTAATCCCAAGTTATACCTTCTAGGAACGTATAATTGTTGAAGAGGCACATTTCTTCACTTACCTGGTTGACCTCCGCGCTGTCTCGCTTCTTCTTCTTCGAGCATACGTAGAACCGCGCTGTTCTGCAAATTTGCTGGTTTGGCCAACTGGCTGAAGTCGATCCTGGAAAGAGAGAACTCCACGTTTAAGCTCGGCTTGTTAATAATATCTCGAATGCTGAAGAAATATCCGTTCACATAAATAAAATAAAATGCAACTTTTTTTTGTTTTTATTAGCTCCTTTAAGAAAACACCGCGACAAATGTGGATAAAACGTCGATTACGTATGCTTGAAGTATTTGCTTTTATAGAATACATGCATAATAAATAATATAAAGTATGCATTATAATTTTATGCAGAGTTATATGACTGGGAAGACGATATCTTTTCTGATAGTAATGAAACGTTTACAAACAAGTACTTTAAAGCCGAATTTTTACAGTAAAAGAAAATATAGAAAATCTTTGCTTCGTATGTTTGCTTCTATCTTTCATTAAGAACATTAAGAACTTCACTTTTACTACATATCCATCGTTCCATTTATTATCGGTGAAAGTCAAACATTAGCATTGAATAGAATGCGAGGTGAAGATTCTCCGTTCGCATCGACAATTGAATCGTGTAGAATCGCCAGAGAAATTGCTAAGTCGGTAAACAAAATCGCAAACTTTTGTAGAAAAAAAGAAAGAAACTACTCAAGCTCGCGGTAAAGAAAAAATTCGCGGGTTCAGCGGAATCCGCAGATCTTAAGAGCCGGGAACCAATAGTCGGATCGTTACCTCTTCGTCGCGATCATCTCGACAGAAGGGAATCCCGAAGCGATAAGGATAAGGAGGACGATGACGACGCGGCGAGAAGAAACGGAGCGGCGCGCGTCCGCGGTCCGTCAAACGCGAAACTAAGTCAAGTACGAAGACACAACGCGGCGGCGGCGGCGGCGGTGCGAGCCGTCGACTTCGCGCAGGCCGTTTATTTCCAACCGGCCGGTGATTCGGTTCACCGAAAATAACTGACGTCGCGAGTGGAATCGATGCCGACGGCCGTCGACGGCTGATTCATGCGACCGGCGTCGCGTCGTCGCGCGACCGACCGACATCGGCCGATACACGGGGATGATCGCACGACCGCACGACACGTGAACTGACGTGAACCGCGCGGGGTCCGACGTCTGACGCTCGGTGATTGACGCAAGGTGGTCGCCGCGTAGTTCACGATGTTCGAGAGTCATTTGAGTCGATCGTGACGATCCAGAGAATGGATTGGAATCCTGTCCAGAATGAATCGAGGGCATGTTATTTGAACTGAAGTAAATAAGATAATTCCTCGTGAAACTAATAATATAATTGTTCTAAAATATTTAAAAACGTAAAAATTTGTGGGGTTTGATGTAATAATTATCTATGCCTAAGAAAGACAATAAGTGGTTAATTGATCGAGTGTGTGTTGTTCGAAAGAGTTGAGCGAATTATAATAAATCCAGATCGTTGTATGAAGCGAAGACGTTTAGGCGCATAATCTTTTCTTAAGTTTGCTAAATAAATTCCTCTTTTCTAAATACCGATTTGTTCTTTCCAGTAAACCGGCTTCAACATTCTACATTCTTATATATAATATATATATTTGATAGATATTAAAATACTAAAAACCAACGATTATACTCCATTTATATCGTTCGAAAGTTATTGCTGTTATATTCTTTTGTAAAAGTTAATTTTTAAGATCGTAAGAAATATATGATTTTAATGTTTTACTTATATTCCATATGTATCTTCTTTATATGGTATAACTTACCCGACTGCACCGTTAGCCAGAACTTGAGTCTGCCTATCCAGAGTCTCCTGTATCGCCTGTGGCGAGTACAAGTTGATAGGAGAGTTGAACTGTTTGTTCACCAGTCTTGCTTTCTGGGTGGTCATGTTGATGCCTTAATCGATCTATTCTCGAATTACTGTAATATTAGAAAATATTATTGTAGGAACGAAATATGTGCGCAAAAGCGAAAAATGTTAAGCAATATTCTAAGAAGCTGCCTATGAACCATAAATAATTAAGTTTGACTATTTCAACCTAACAATTGAGGAACATTTTTCAAAGAAAATCCTTCAAGAAACCCACTTTACTTATTACTTTATTATATAAATACGCATAAAAAATATTGCACATAAAAAAATCATAAATTGCACGTTATTATCTAAATGTTACTACAATTATTCGTAGTAAGATAGTTGTATTAATATTATGTTATTACATATAATTGAGAAGTGTTTTCGTAAAACTCAATAACTATAGAATTTTAAAAATAAAATTGCACAATTAGCACGATTTTGTCACTTTAAACCGTATGAGTTCACATTTTATTTTCAAAATTCTATAGTTATTGAGTTTTACGAAAACACTTCTCAATTTTATGTAATAACATAATATTAATACAATTATCTTACTACGAATAATTGATGGATACGATGAAACTATCCTATAGTTCGAGCACATATATCTTCCCTCGTTTGTCGTAATTTCGAAGGAATGGTAGCGTATATTACTTATATAATAATTATATATAATTATATAGCGTGTATAGCGTATATTACTTATATAATATTATTTTCCTAAGTGTGCCGCAAATGGTACGCGCGTCATTAATCTGCCACCGCTGCGCTATTTGCACGCGAATTCTGCCAGAATTTATCAGATCCTACATCTATGTTTATGATGCAAATATGTATCGCCTGCGAATGAAAACTGAGCGCGGTAATAAATAACAAAGGCAATTTTTCGTTTTACATGCAATAACCAGCTTTGCTCGGCGTTCCTCTCGTGCGCGATTGGAGATGACGTTTGTTTATGTTGGCACGTTTTGCGCATCGATAAGAGAAATACAAAAGTTGCAAGTGAGGACTGAGCATGATTTATACTAAGCCTATAAAAAAGGTAAAAAGTCATATATTATTAATTTATTATCATATCATAATTCTTTACTTGCGTTAAATTTTTATATATAGAGGAAAGACCCCTATTATGAGACAGGATCCTAATATGAGATATTTTAAGTTAAAAGGTCTTATATAGGCCCCATCTTTTGATCCCACCATGTAAAAAACCCGCCACATCATATTAGGATCCTGTCTCATAATAGGGGTCTTTCCTCTATATATTTTTCATTTTATTATCATATCTTGCAGAAAATGCAGACTACAGTCAAAGTAATTTAATAATAGATACCAAAATCAAGATACAATACATGATGAAAAATACACAGAAAATGGAAAAAACTTGTTAAATCTTCTTGGCAGACAACGACGCTGAACTGACGCGAATAAAATTAATTAATAAATTACCATGAAAAACGAGATTCATTAATGTGTCACGATGCGATAGCGATGAATTCATGTAACGTAACGAACGGTGCATATTCCTGTCTCGACACGAATATGAGTCACGCGTGTACTCCAATTCGACCGTAAATCATGCGAGACTGAAGAGCAAATTTCGGCAAGTGGGTCACGAGCTATCGTTTCCCGATGGTCGTTCGACGATCGTTCCGCGATTGTTTGATGGTTACTCGATTCCGCGGGGTATTCTATACGGCTCGCTAGAAAGCGCATGGCATTAAATTCCCGACCTCGTGCCAAGAAATCCGTGTAGCGCGCGCCGTTGAAAGATATCGCGCGTTTAATTCGGAGTAAAGGAGAGAAAATAATCGACGTTCCTCGCGCGTAATCTTGTCGTTCTCGCATCTATATATAAAACGAAAGAATTCAAAACCGCTCCCTTTCTCCTCCTTCTCTATAAATCGTTCGGTAAAGAAAATAAACAGGCGCGTTTTTTTCGAACTTTACACTTCGTTCCTCGCTAATTTTTATCTCACTGTTGATACAGTTTCTGAAACTGTGCACCCCGATTAACCCGAGACGCACGTCTGCCGGGTCGCCTTTAGTCGGTGACGATCGAGACAGTATCATCGCGAGTTCGCTGACACACGTGCGCGTGTCTTCGAAATAGCCATCAGGCACTTTCCGTTTATCGCGTTTAACGTATTGCGTAAAAAAATGCGTAGAAAATAACCCTTTGCTTCGCCAGCAATAATTAACAAAATAGTTATTTAATTTGGCGTAACTGGTTATTTTTATTGTCACGACGTTTCGATCAGTAATTGGTATAATAACCACAGTTTTACCGTTATGACTTAGATTAGCACTTGATAAGGCTCAAAACCGGTGGTCGAAATGTCGTGACAAGATTAACATTCAATAAAGCTGGCTAGTTAATTAGATCGAATTAAACAACTATTTTGAAAAACATTACATGTCGCGAAAGGTATCTTTCCCTCGCCGCGTCTCTTTACCTACATCCTCTTCACACAGTTAACATTTATATCTATTCGCGCGTAACGATTAATTAATTTAATTTAATTCTGGATAGTCTTACAATCGGAGGCTAATGTGGCGCGCAAAATCTTTTTTCAAGGTTTCTGTTCTGATTTATCGAGGTCGCAACGCTTTTTTTAAGCAGGATTATGTCCGTCCTCTCCTATATCTACTCGATAAACATACCGTACTTTTAACGATTCTGTTATGAATCTTGTTTCTTCGCTTAAATTAAAAAAACACGATCAAGTAAGATTTATTAAATGTCTCTTCTCGCGGAACTGCAGCGATCTATTTCTGATGCATTTTCCTTGCAATTTCGCACGCGTTTCGCATTTTATTCATAACTTGGAACGTATTTATATCCCCTAGTCATAAACACGAAAGCTACCGTTCTCACGTTTCTTCCTTTCCGCTGAATATCTCATACAATTTAAGACACGTTTGCGCGCGCTGCAAAATCACCCGCGGCAATAAATTTTCGTAGCAGTTACGTGTTTAATATCTTTTTCTCGTATACGTCTAACATTTCTAAAGAGAAATGGCAATAATTTTTCGCTCATATAATTATCAAAGCTCACCTCGCTGAGAAACTTCTAAGAACGGTTGTTTACTATTCTAACAGCTATTAACAGCACGGACAGTTACTGTATTTTATTTAAAACAAAGTTAGAAACAAATCTTCAAAAACTAGCCGTTATCTCTCTAATGATTAGAGCCTCTTACCCTGCCTCTTCGATTTGATTACGCTCGATTGGTATACCTGGACAAAACATGGACCTGGTTTAACACCCGAAAACCGCGGATTCTCCCTGACGCGTCCCTGCTGGGCGGCCACCGGTGCCTACCGCGGTTATTTTTGTCTACAAAATTCCTCCGAATATATCTACATCGTCCGCAAAATCTCTACTTCTTCCCCCTCCTACGTCGAGCTAGTCCTCGGAGCCCGCGCGCACTTCGCGGGTCGTATTGAATTACATTAAAGCTCGCACATCGCGAGAAAAATCGGCCGACATCGATGTCGATCTAACAATAGTGCGTATCAACCCGCGTTGTCGTTCAATGCCGAGGTTGTTGATGAATTCCTCGCAGAACCACGTGAGTTTTGAAATAAACACTGAAATACAGAGCACTGTTTAAAAGTGCGCTTGTACGAACGATAAGTGCTGGTCTACGACCTTGCTTTAAAGGATATTTAAGCTCTGAGTTCTAAGCCGTAAGAAATTGACCAATCACAATGGAATGTGAGGAGAATACTCGATTGTGATTGGTCAATTTCTTACGGCTTAGAGTTTAAATACTCTTTAAACCAAGGTTGTAGACCAGCACTAAAGATTGGTCCCCCACCACTCTAATCAGCGAGATAAATTTGATTCCAATAATATCTAATTCTAATCGATTTATGTCTATTTCCATCAATGTAGATTAACTTTAATTTCGGTTTAACTCCCTTTTCATCTTTTTCTAGTTCTAAGAATTGGAAAAAGATAACGATTATCGAAGCAATGTTTCCTTTAAAAAATCAGCGAAAATGCATGGTGACAACTGATGGTCTCCATGCATTTTGCCTCTCCCGGAATCCATGGAGAACCGGCCGGTTTCCTTTACATAACTCGCATCTATTCCAAGCTACGACGGCTTTTGGATGACGACGGCGTTTGCTCGACGTCGCGGCTCCGTCGAAACTCTCGTCGACTTCGCGCGTACACCGTGTCAGATCTCCATGAAAAAGAAAGATCACGCGAAACGCGACCGATTCCTCGAGATTCTCGATCGTTTCTTCTCGCAGAGCGGAGCACACGGAACTAACGAACGCCGATATTTGGCTGCTGCGTCGGACAAATGTGATAACGCCACACGATAACAATACAATTAAAAATTATACTTAATATTAAATAATTATAAATAATAATTTAACTAACACTCTCTGAAAGTGTGATTTTGCTGATTATCCGACTAATTTCCGGTTTACTCAAGATTCTTCATCGTGATCCTGCAAGAACAGACTTCAACCTTCTATAAATCGATTGCAAAAATATCGAAATTCAATTTCTTAATAAAGTTCCAGCACTTGTTGCACAAATAATTATTGTAACCAAGTCCACTTCTTCGCATAAGCTAAAGTTAATAAAGATTGATTGGTTGATAATAAATATTCGTTAACTGAACTCGACTATTTTTTTTTGCAGAGCTATGCTCGCAGAATTTTCGTGTGCCACGATCGGGTGCGGGGAAAGGATGATTTTTTCCACATTCCGGGGTTATTTCGTCAACGTGTCGCCTATTTCTGGCCGATTGTTTCAACGATACAATTGCGTATAACAACTTTTGGCCGTCCGGAGTGTTGTGACGGATTCACCCGCGGTGGTTAAAACACTTAAAACTATGCGAATAGACGGGGCGGCGCGCCGAGAGAGTGTTGTCGTGTAAATTTCAATCACCACCTCATCTACAAGTCGCGGTGTATTCTCAAGAATGACGTTGAACATCACGTTTTTTGGCTGGACGAACCTGCCTCTATACTCTATACAATACGTCCCGCTGACTCACGAGTTCGTAGCTAAATTCGAGACACTTCTTCGACGTAACGATCGTTGTGTTTGGCAACGGTTTGGCCTAGTTTCTCTTGATAATTAGGCGGTTAAACGCCAAGATGGTAATTGAGTACGACAATTGTCTTGTCAGTTAAGTTGCCAATAATAGAAAGATGGTGTGATCGATTGATCTCTAAAAATCTCTAAAATGAGGCATCTGGTAAAAAGAAACAATAATTTCATCATTTCTAAACTTTCTTTCCAAATCTTAACTGTACGCTACACAATAATTTATTTTAATAAAAAATATATAGACATTTGTCGTGTTTGTTCTCTTGAATTTCCTATCCCTTTTTTTTATTTTCCACACCGTTTTTGAATTCCTACATGCTTAATATTCCGTTATCAATTTTTCACGCTCCCCTTGCACCACCTGCGTCTTCGACCTTTTTCCTGCTTCATCTCATTCTAACATATCCTCCACTTATTTTCCTCGGTTTTCCCACCTGATTTCCCGTGTCCTCATCTGCCGCGGATTTCTTCCTTATTCGCGGAACGCGATCAACGAGACGGAGACGACACGACGTGCGTGGTGCAACGAGAGAACGCGGCACCTACCTTCGCGCTGATATACGTGAAGCACGCGGGTTCTCCTCGGGTGGCGAAACACACTGGACCCACGGAAAAGCGAAAGCACCGGAGATCAGCAGAAGATAACCATCGTCGGCCCCCTCCCTCACCCGGAACCGCCGCCGAAATTGTTCCTCCGCCGCTTTCGGTTATTTTCGACCCCCGAGATGCTCTCTTTCTCTCCCTCTTCGATCTCTCCCGGTATTCGGCGGATTTCTTGGCAATCGCGCGCGGGAAAGCCTCAAGCCTCACCCGCGTGTCGTTTCCGAAAATCTCGTCTACGCGATCCGATCGTGAGCCTGATCAGAACACGTCGCCAATATCGCGCAATTTATTTTTAACAAAGACATCGCAAAAAGATCTAAAAAGCTTCTTTTCTTTTTGTTTATTTCGAACATAATATTTTAGCGACTGACGTGTGAAACATACAATCGCATATGAATCGCGCGAATTTTATTAGAATTTCCGCGGAACGTATTTTGCAAAACAACTGTGATCAAAAACTTCAACCGCTTTATTGCACTTAATTAATTTTACTGATTTTTCGAAAATTTCACATTATATATTACATATTACAAAATTATCTGAATTCTTGAGATTCCTAAGCTCTCTTCATTCTAACTTGATACTTTTCTCTTTTATATTATTCACTACTATATTCATTATACTGTTACTCTAAAATAAATATGAAACACATCAGGAAAGAAACACCAGGAAATACCAGAGCCGAGAGCGTAAATCATTCGTGAAAAATTGAGCATTTCAACATTTTCGCGAGTATACTTAATAACGTGTAAGATGCCAACTTTTCGCACATTTTACGCGCAGATTATAAAACTTGATAACTTGACGACAGATTCCGTAACTTAGGCCAGTATTCATAGTCGGATCTTATATATTTAACACCGTCTTAAGTACGATCTTAAGATGTTATGAACCAATCACAGAGCCGTATTAGCATCTCAAGACATTACTTAAGACATCAGTCTTGAAATAAGATCTAACTATGAATACCGGCTTAAGTATCACTCGTTCTTCAGCAGTCTTTTTGAAAATATTAATATCAATAATTGCTATATATAAAAATGTGTTATATTGATAAAATTATTAATAATTAATAATTTATATTTTACATTTAAAAAAATCATTATTTGCAAGAAAATAGATTTCTTTAGTTTCCTTAATTCAAAGAAGTATTATAGGTAGATATAATTTTCAAGAAAATATTTTAAATTAAGAAAAATGTTTTCTTAAATCTATCTATCCATGCAATACTTCTTTGAATTAAGAAAACTAAATTCAAAAAAATCTAGTTTCTTGCAAATAATAAATTTTTTTTAGTGTACACAAAACTATCAACTTAATCCGTTGCGTACATACTTAATAATTTTTTTGTTCGTGGCGTTCATCAAAAGATCCACGTTTAATAATTATCCCCGAGTGTTTTTTATCTTGCTAGCGATTGGAGGGATGGAAATTGACTGTATATAGCCACGTAATATCCACATTCGATAACTCCGAGAAGTTATTACGTTTGCCGACTATTTGGCGCAACATTGTTAAGTATATTATACGCCGCGGAGAATTGAAGGTTCGCGGCCGCCAGTGCTCGCAGCCGGTAAATCGTAACGTTTTGTGTAACGTACCGCTCTCGCTCTAACGCAAACGAAAATAAATCAATCCGAAGTGGCATCGTGCTTTCGCCTTGTTTCCACAGTCTGTTCCGGTTTGTGTTCCGACGGCGAATCGCGATATTACGATTCCCACGACATTTAGCGTTCGATTTATTGATAATGCCATTGAAAAAACGCCTGAGATCAGAATCGTTGTAATAACGATGTTATCAGTAATTTACGTTTATCAGCAGACAGATATTACCATTATTACAAAATATTACTTTATCCATAATTTGAACGCGAGGTATATGATAAGTGATAATTTTGATGATAAGTAAAGATTTTCCGAAATAGAAATGATAGATGGATAAAGCAAACTTGATACGAGATGAATCACTTGATAGGTAAAGATATTCCGATGATATAATTGATAAATTAATAAATTTCTTTCTCTGACTCTCTCTTTTAATAATAATAACCCAGATACATCCCAGATTATCCTTATGAAATCGAAAAGGATTCACCTTTTCAAATTCTTTATGATAGCGTGTAATTTGTTCAAAATAAATAGAAAAAGTATTCTTTTTTGATATTTCAAAGAGAGCGCTACTGTTCCGACGCGGTTACATGTGTCAATATCTTAGCGTATAAGACAAAATTCTCACGTGCTAAGATAAAATGCAAACCTGCGAGACACTGAGGGCCACTTCGTCCAATTAAGTTAATCGAAGTTCGAGCGAAATTGCCCTGAGTTGACTGATTGTGCGAATGCGATCCGCTATTCGCTTCAAACGCTTCAAAGTATCATTTTGTCATTGTTTATTTGATAAACAAGAATGAAATGCTTCCAAGAGCGTTTAGAGAAAAAGAGCGAGTGGATCGCACTTCATTCTAATATTTTTCGTGATATCTCCGAGATATCATACTAAGTGCGGTCCACTTGACGCTATAAATGCTTTGAAGCAAAGTTCTCCTTCTTTCTTCATTGAAAGAAAGGAGAAGAGGAATGGCAAGATGCACTAGTACATTTTATGTTCTTTCTGATACAGAAACTGGATCAGAAGATTTTTGATAAATCATGAAGGATTCTTTCTTATTCTTCTTCAGATACAAAATAGCGTTCAGATGAAGCTCCATTGGAATAGTATCTAAGCATAATATCGAATTTATTGCGAATTCTTATGCGGAGTAGAAAAAAAAATTTCTTTTGTATCTGAAGAAGGATTCAGATTTGATGACATAAAAATAAATTACTTTTGAACTTTTAAGAGTCATTTTAGAACAGAAATGATACGGAAAAAGAATTAATTTCATAAATCGGGAATTTAAAAAGAATTCTTTTTCAATTCTCCTTGCTCTTTATCTGGGAAGATAAGATTAATATGTGCTTCCTAAAAGATATATTAATTAAAAATTATGAGTTTAGTATATATCTCTGAAAATATATATTAATTTCACAATTATACTCATAAAATTGAATATTTTGTTAAAATTAAAAAAGAAAGAGAGAGTTCTTAAGAAAATACAAAAGATAAATAAAGTTTCGTCCCCACATCTCGTGCCCCACATTGCTTCTCGAAATATCCATTTATATATCCGAAGATATTTCAAAATAAGCTTCACCCCCGGAACAGATGTTCGCGACGAGCGCCGATAGCTTCCGTTTGGGAACGTCAGTCATCGCAGCGACTTCAAACTCTGATTCATGGCAATGGATGATTAATATTCAATCGACAGAATTGTTTAAAGTAAAATTTTTATATGATCCATTGTCCCTAATCTTTTTTCTGTTAAACAAAAAAAATTAATAATTTTATGTTAATAAAATAGTATGATCATCAATTAAGTTAACCGGAGTTTAATCGAATCCTCAAAGTAATTATAATTCTAATTGCCTATAATTTAAAAGCAAAATTTCTTATTATTAATTTTGTTTTTCTCTCAATCTTTTTTCTATATGTTAAACGACAAAAAATTATAATAATTGTATCCATGTTAAAGTTAAAATAGTACAGAGTACAGATACAACTACTTCATAAGTTGCTCGCCGATTAAGTTAATCGGAATTTATAAGTAAAGCAATTAAATTTAATTCCTAATTGATAATTTGAGAGCCACGATTCTCTTTTGACATGTATCTCAATCTCTCTTTCTCAATGACTTTATTTCTTATTGAGCTGATTATTTATTCGCACGTAATTCGATATATTATTCACGTCGTTACCCTGCGATATTATATGAGAGCTGCTATAATGAAATTACAGTGTTCAGTTGCTAGCAACTTGCGTATATAGAGACTAGCAATTCGTACCATCTCGATTTCTGCATTACCGTCTCGAGAAATAGATCCGTGTCTGCAATCAATTGTGCTGCTGCGCGCGTTCGGGATCTCACCTTCTTAGTACACAGACGCGATATATCGTGGCTTGTCTAAAAATTAAAAAAAACCCGTACGTTAATTAAAATCTTGCGTAGCCATTAATCTCTCAAAGAAACATTTTTTCTGCAACCCTTTCCTCCTTATTGAATATCAATATCGTTAACGATTTCTCGCGGAGAAATAGTATCCACTGACCCACTACTTTTGATTATATCGATGTGTCATATACTTATATATATATGCTTTCGCTAGCGATAATTTACGCTCAGTAGTTTCAGAGCATAATTATGGGTGTATCTTTAGGGTGTGTTTTTCAACGATGCGAAACGTGAGAGCTGAGTAATTTGACATGGTGGGGACTAATTCTCGCAACTACCCGCCGAATGTAGGGCGGATTTTGACCAAATCCCTATTAACTTAATGATTAACTTTATCAATATCTATATGATATATTATCTTGTAAATGTGGATAAAATTATTAATATTTTGTTATTTATTGTAACATAGAAAAAAGATTAGCAATTTCGGGTTGTATTCGTAGAGTCCAAATAACATTTATATAGTAGGGGTGACTCCGGATTAACTTAATCGGTAATTAAAACTCTTATCCATGCAGTGATATCCATATATTTTGTGAACATCAGTTATAAACAAAAAAAACTAATGTAAAAATTAAAGTATGAAAAAGAAATTAGATTAAAAGCAACGAATATCGTACACTTGGAAATTCGGTTTAAGCAATTCCGCCGGTTTAATTTATCGCCAATTAATTAAATTAATCAGAATTCGGTAATTCAAACGCTTTAGATTGTTAAACGCATTATTTTCGTTGTTCTCCATTGTCAAAACGAACTATCATACATGCGTAAAGGGAAACTAATTATACAGTTAGAAATTCTGATTGCATCGATTCCGCCGGGTGAATTAATTGCCGATTAAAGCTAATCGGAGTCGCCGTCGGTTCGATAATAAAGAAACTATAGATTCCCGAAGAATGTAAATGAGATCAGCTTATCCGTCGATACGTCCGGGTGACCGAGAAGAGACAAGCGCGCGGCGTCGGCGACGCCTTCATTTTCCACGGCGGTTCTTTCCAGTTCTTTTCCGCCGGCGGATCTTATCCCGCACGCGACACGACGGGATGTTGTCGTTGAGGATGAGACATTACTTCGTCACCGGGGGCGCGCGCGAAAGAGGCCCCCGCGAGAACGTGGCATATGCGTTTACTGCAGGGTCGCGCCGCGTTTACCGGGCAGTCCATTTTTTCGCGCCGGAGGGAGGCCGGACAGGGCTCACATTTCCCGCCGTTGGGAAGAACGGAAAATCAATAATCGCAATCGCCCTTACCGACTTCGCGCGCGCGGGGCAATGGCGCGGCACGGCTGGCGGCGCGGCGGCCCACCTCATCTTTGGCTTATGCTTGCTTCTTCTCCTCCCTCCCGCCACCGGCCGGTCGCCCCTGGCTCCGCCGCGGCGCTGCCGCATCGTTCGCGAACGACGCGCTCTAGAAAGCTCATCGCTCTAACTCGCGCTCTCGTTCCCTCTCGCTCGCGCTCGCGCGCGCGCCGACCTACGCGTCTCTCTCGCTCCTGCGGCGGCGCGGCGCGGCTGTCGTTACCTCCATGTTACCTCCTCCACCGCACCGACTGACTCCACACAACTCCACATCGTGTGGCGCGCAGCGCTGCCAGTCCGCCGTACGCGCCCGCCATTGAGGACGACCGCCATTATAGATTCCGTTGTGAGTGACCGAGTCCTGTTGGCGATTTGCGACTTTGCGACTTCCCACGGAAAACTCCGTCGCGCGTTTACGACCTTACGCCGCCTCCGGTCCCGTGCACTTGCCGCGAATTCGCGCGGAGGGCGAGACGGAGACAGAGCGAGGGAAACGGAGGGAGAAGAGGGGAAAAAAGGGAGTCGAACAGATAGATCGCGGGCGGACGAGTGAGCGAGCGAGCGGCAAGCGGCACCCACGGCCGGAAAGGGCGCACGATGAAAACGTACAGCAGGAAAAAGGGCGACAGCCCGAGCAACGTGATCATCCACGTGAACGAGTTGTGCCGGCTCTGCCTGGCGAAGGAGGAGGAGATGGTGCCGATCTACGACGACGAGACCGTGCCGATGCCGTTGCGGATACTCTCCTGCGTCAACATCGAGGTGGGTCGCGGGCAGCGAGGAAGTTACACGTTACGCGCGCGAACGCGATCGCCGGACGTTCCGTTATGCGTCGTCGTCGTCATGCGTCGCAATTTTATCGCATATATTCGATTGGGCAGCGGGCGATAATAATCGGCGGCCGGGAGCGGATCATCGAAAAATAGGAATCTAGTTTATCTCTCTGCGCACCGCGCGCGCACGGCGTCCTCTCGCATTATCTCCTCTCCCTACCCCCCTCCTCGCCGTGTCGTGTCTCCTCGTGCACGTATACGTATACACATACCACACGTACGCGCGAGCGAGAGAGAGAAAGAGGATGTGTATATATGTATGCGCCAACGTCACACACCGATTCGCTCGGCGCGTATGAGCATACGTATACGCGTGCGCGCGCGAATGACGCCGCACACGAGATGGGATATATGTTGCGCGAGGCAACTACCGGCCTTACCGAGTTATCGACGAGCTATGGGCGATAGGTATATAGCGGTGCCGGCCTTTTATGCGCGCCGCCTCATTACAGAGACCTAGAACCGCGCGCGCGGAAGCAGGCATTCCGCTTACCCTACGGATTTATAGAGATCTGTAATTTGTTGGCAGTATAATGTCGGACGTGTAGCGTCCTCGCCGTAGCGATGTAAGATGTAATCCTCCTTCGGGGAAAGCGCCGTCTAGAGACGCGATATATTGTCCTCCTCGAGCGGCGAGAGTTGACTTCTCTCGATGTCGACATAAACTGCGGAGGACGCCCGGGCTTCTTGACGTTAGATTTTTTAATATTTTAAAGACCTTCGTATCAGCCTTTACTAATATTGTACTAATGTTCATTTCCAAGAATGTAAATTAACACTTTAATCTCGGTTTAACTTTTTATATTTTTTTAGAGGTTTCTAAGAATTAAAAAATCTATAACGGAGCAGAAGTGAACATTATTACACTATTAGTATTTACTATACAAGAGATCAATAATTGTTCATCAATAATTATTCATAAATAATTTATATTGATATAAATAATAAGGCATATATTTTGACGTTAAGCTCTATCTATTAATCTTTGAATGATATTCATGGGGTATGTTTTCTATTGCTGAACTAGTGTGCACTGTACTTAAAGTGAAATAGGTATATGTTTGCAATTTGGCGAAAGTGAAAAGGATAGTTCTAGTGCAGTCCAGTATAGCAATAAAAAACAGACCCTTATGTCAGATTTTATATTTAAAATTGTCTTAAGCCCATCTTTATCCTGTACGATTCATTTCATTGGCTACGGAGGATCTAAAGATGACCTTAAGACAATCTTATGTATAGGATCTGACTATGAATACCGATCTGTAATTATAATTGAAGATAATAACTTGGACACCTATGATGTTTCAGGTTTACGAGCAGGATGGCCTGCCTAACATGATTTGTCATCCTTGCAAATATCAGTTGGAGAAATCCTATCAGTTCAGGAAAAAATGCCAGGCCGCGGACGCCAAGCTCAGAAAGCATATGAAGTTGATACAGCAGTTGACCGGGCAAGACGAAGAAGGCGAGAACCAGGATAGCAATAGGGACGAGTCTAAAGAGTCCACAGGAAAATCCAAGCAGGTTAAGCAGCTGTTAGCCGATCTTGTTGCGACTAAAGGCGACAGTGGCCAGACCGACGGAGATCCCATCGAGGTGACGGAGGAGGAACTCGTCGGCGGTTACATCCTGGGTGTGTATTACCGAGGAGTTTGTTTCACTGCATCACTGCTCTGGACCTTCCGCTCTAAATCTTCCAAGCTGGTTTTGTTACAATGACAATTTTTGTGGGAAGGGATTGTAAGGTCCTTGCCCAATTTTTACTTTGGAGGCTTGTATTTCAAATAGGTGTCTGTTCCGCAAATAATGACGCAATATCGTGATTTATTTATCAGTTAACTTGGGATTAAGTTCATGTTTCGCAGTTTCTGTTTTTATCAGAATGGAGTATTTTCTTACCCAAAATTCCTATTGTCATATATGCGGGGCGTCAAATCCGGGAATCGAACACGGATATTTTGACAGGTGACTGTTACAGCATTGAGCTAGTCGACACCTTTAGACCGGGAAGACGATGAACATTGAGAAATGTCTACAAATATTTGGTTTATATACAGGTCGTATCTAAAGGTTGTTACTAAAGTTAAGGGGTGTATAGAGGAGTTGGAATAGAACAACTTTCGATCAGGAATCCATGTTATCCGAAGTAATCTTGAGTCAGTACAAGCCTGTGAATGTAAGGAACTACATTACAGATATACCTTACATTCACAGGTTTGTACTGACTCAAGATTACTTCGGAGAATATGGGTTTCTGATCGAAAGTTGCTCTATTCTGACTCCTCTATACGCGCCTTTTTGGCAACAACCTTTAGATGTACCCTGTATATGTATCGTCGTTTAATACGCAGGAATGAATTCCGAAAATCCGGAGATGGAGGAAAATATCTCGGAAGATCCGGAGAACATTACATTAGTACCCGCCGAAGAACGAACGGCGAAGGCGCGATGCACGATAAGGACGACGCGTATCAAGCAGGAGCAGGAGTCCGATGACGAGGCGGAGGAAGTGCAGAGAGCGATCGCAAATGTCGATCACAAGAATGTTTACATGATGGAGGTCACCAGCAACAATGCCAATCAGCCCGAGTCGTTGAAGTTACAGCCTTTGGGTGATACGATCGGTAAGGAATGTACGAGAATATGTTGTTATTTGTAACAAAAAAAAGGCAAAATACGATTAGAAATTACAAATGGCAAATGTGGATTTTAGTCGATGGTAATCCGGAAATGAAGGTGTTTAAATGTGACAAGTGTCCAAAAGCGTTCACCCGAAGAATAATGCTGAAGAGTCATCAGTCGGTGCATTCCACGCAGAGAGGATTCACATGTCAGGCGTGTGAAAAGTGGTTCCCGACCAGATCCGCGTTAGTGAGACACGAACGCACACATACTGGTTTGTATCGTTTCGTACTAATCTCATTCGATCGTAGAAAAAATCTAATTCTTTATGAATAGCCTTACCACTATTCTGAGTAGAAGTAGTCACGTAACGTACGTTTTAATAGCATTAAAAAATGCGTAATAATTGAGTTTATTATAAAAATATATAATCAATGTTGTCTCTGTCTATACTTACAGGCGAGAAACCGTTTGGTTGCAACATCTGCCACCGTGCTTTTGCGCAAAAGGAGATTTTATTCCGACACTTAATGACACATTCTGGCCAAAAACCGTTCCAATGCCAGCACTGCGAGAAAAGCTTCACGCAGCGAGAGGCACTTAAGGTGCACATGCGCCGGCACCAGAAATTAAATCCGAATGATATTCAGCTACATCATTGTCAGCTTTGTCCAAAAGCATTCTGTCACGCGTCAGGTCTCAGCAGGCACTTGGTTACGCATACCGGTAGAACGTATAAGTGCGTCGAGTGCGAGAAGACCTTTACGGATAAGAGCTCGCTGCTGAGACACAGTCGTATCCATGCGCCCAAGAAAATCATAGCAAATTGAGCAAATGTCTTGCTCAGTTTGTTGTGATTTTCCTGAGTTTAGTGGATATGAACAGTTTCTTTGAACCGGCATCTATGTCGAAATTAAACCTGCAGTGAATACTGTCGATATTAAGACCTGGACTCTCGCCGCGACCATGTTAGATCGTGACGTTAGAGGCGAGAAATGACACGCTGAGAATTCTTGCGTGCCATTTCCAAATAAAAAGATATTTGCATAAAATAATACTTCAGATTATTTCAGCTTTAAACATACTCCGAGGTTTATCCCTTTCCCGTGACAGTTAATAAACAGTCGTAAAATAAATGTAATAATAAATGTACGAAGTCTAAGTCGTGTAGGCTTAAGCGCAAGCGCATGATTAGGCTTCATATTATATTTATTTTATGGCTTTTTATTAACTGTCAAGGGAAAGGAACCTCGAAGTATTTTTGAAGTGTGCTGAAATGATCTGAAGTATTATTTTATGCAAATATCTTTTTATTTGGAAACGCAAGAATTCTCAACGTGTCATTTCTCGCCTCTGACGTCACGATCTAACATGGTTGCGGCGAGTACCTTTTAACGAAAAAAATCTACAGATTTTCGAAGAGTTTATATGGTTATTTCATTGAGATGGGCTTAGTTGTATAATCATTATACAGGGTGTTTCTTAAGTAAGTACAAAAAATTGAAGGGGATATTTTAGGCTTATTTTAGGAAGAGAAACTCTTATAAATGTATGTTCTAAACTCTAAACTGCTTTGTTTCTAAAATACAGGGTGTCAAAGTTGTGAAAAAAATGTAAAAATTTGGAAAATCTGGAAAATGTTTAAAAGTATTTTATTCAAATATAGTATGCGTGATTTAAGGTGATTCTAAAGCCGTGATCCTAGCCGGTTTTTTTCGGTTTTTTTCTTAGCACTAATCTTTTAATTGGCTTTATAGAAATGCAAAATTCTTGTCTAGAATTTAAGTACGCATCAAAATCTAGGTCATGGTGGTCGAACTTATATCGAAAACGAAAAAAAATTAATATTTTTTGTTATACGTGACGACCACCACATATAAATGTTATGTCCAAAAGTAACGGCGCGTGGTTTGCTAGGGCATAAGAATTGTACGTAAAAAGCCAGTCCTGACCGATTACGGAGTTTTCTCCCTTTTTTGTACTTACTTAGAAAACACTCTGTATGTAATTAGTATATTTAACGTTAAGAAACATTAAACATACGTTTATTTTAGTCACCCTTGTATAAATATTAGCGAATCTTATAATTGGGGAAGTTAACCCAAATCATGTATTCGAATGAAATGTATATACGAAACGAAATTTGAAATACAAAATTGTAAGTAAAGAATGCATTAAAAATTTAGACTGATATAAAGTTTTGAAAATATAAGTTGCATTTAAATGTAATAAAACAGATACTACGTAATGCAACATGCAAAATGAAAACATGTATGACTAAATATTCAATATCTCGTTCACTTGATTGCAACTTATACAAGAATGATTAAAATAAATCCAATAATTAATTTTAAGTCCCAAACATTTTTTTTATTCAATTGATAAGGTTTTTTTCTTTGCGTGATTGAATTATAGCATATAATTTTTTTTTAATACTAAGTGCAATTTCAATCAGGCATGTGCAACGTATTAAAAATTTAAATTACGCACAGCTAAATAGCATAACAGCAACAACATTGAATGCATTAGTATAATTTTAGCTTTCCCTTTAAGGTAATGATCATATTCTTATATATAATTTTTATATTCGGAAGATCACATATGATTATATGTATCACGTACCCCTTTGCGATGTAGAATTTATAACTATTCATAATTGATGTATATAGTTATAAATATAAAGCTATATATTAATGGAATTATGTCATTCATGTGCACATAAATGCTATTTTATTATAACTATCATCCTTATAATAATCTAGTCTAAATTTTCTAAAAATCTATATTTTATGCTATATATAGCCATTCATATATTGAAGTCCTATTTAAACAGTGTGAGGGAGAATATTTTGAAACACAAAATTTACTCGATATATAAAAGGAGAGAAATGTTGCAAAATCTTATATACACGGGAATAAGTTTTACTGACGAGTGTATCATGTACGTTTTATTCAAATCTATTTTGCTGGATACGCGCACCTACGGTACTCCAACACTGCAAAAGTATTGCTATAATGTAACAAAATGCGCGGCAAGGCGGAATAATGTGGGCTATTAGATTACAGGGATTAATTCTACATGTACATCTCGTTACATCATCAAATACTGAAGTGATAAATGCAAGAGTGCAAATGCATATAAAAATTGCTCGCTACGTTTGCGAACTATTATAGCCAGTCGCAGCGTCTTGTGCGACAGAGCTCATGTCACATTTGTCGGGGAAATGGTCACAGAAATGCAATATTGGTCCGTTAAATGCAAATTATGCGTTGCGTAAAACGCTAGGAAGATTGAGGATTAAATACGCTTTGCTTATATGTAATGATGCGGTAGTACACAAAACGACAGGGAATATTTTTATTAAAAAATCCGTTTTATTTTGTGTGTCTTTCTTTTTTTACGATCCTGTGCACTATTACATATTGACGATATGATTTACGTCGCAACAAGTCGCACACATCAATTCTGCCAGAAGATGACTAAAATCTTTTTACAACTGTTTCTCTATTTGTTTCTCCCATTAAAATCCGACTATGTCGGACAATTTGTACCAAAAAACAATGAAAAATTCTACAACAGTTGCGAGCTCCGTCACACGGTCTGTGCTGGACCTCTACAGGAATTAGATTTTCAATGGTTTCGCTTCCTTTTATAACATCTGTTGCAATTGTTCTATTTAGTTAAAACAATAGCAAAGGGGGAAATGACCGTACACTTCATGGGGCGATTAAAACACATTTTGCTTAGTTAAGAATATTCGCGCGTATACTATAAAACAATGAAGTCTAATTTCATAACGAAGCTGTTCAATTAGACTAATATGATGATTTTTAAATATTCAACAATGGTTGATCTATCGTCGATAAATGCATCCGATCCGGCATTATATTGCAACTATTTTTCGTGAAACTCATGAACATGACACGCGAACACGCGTTCATGACACACAAACGTCATTTCCTTCTTTGCTATACACATTCCAAGGACACATTGTCATTAATTTACACTTCTTTTCCCTCCTCAATGATTAATAATTCTAATGAAGGTACGTACACGAAAGATCGATTGGAAAGTCGATAGCGTCACCATTAAAATAAAACAGGCTTACGTAAATTAGCGTGTATAATTCGTGCAGTCTGATTAAAAATTTGCTCATTTAGCTAATTAAGTCGGAGTATCGAACTTTCGTGTACGTGGGAGGGAGCTACTAAATACAGCTAAAAATCTATGAGACTGCAGTTACATTTCCCGAATCTGAAAACACGTATAGCGCCCGTTTATACATTTTCTTCAGATGAAAATTTAATCCACAAGTTTCTCTTCTTCTTACTGGTTTGTAAGTAGTCAGCGTGTATCAGCGAGGAAAAAATCGATTTGCTGTTGCCAGACTGAGTTAACTCACAATCAGTTCAAGAAAGAAATTGTTCAAGACCTGAACAAGGAAACTTACAATGGGCTCCATAATATAGGCTCGGTTCGCTTTTACTTGCATAATGCGCCCATTATATCTAGATGGTTATTGTGCCGTATTGTTAAGAGATACCATCACACGAAAAACTGAAAGAATGAAGGAAGAAATGACTGTTCATACCCGGTGTGTCGGATTATGAACGAGATTTGTACTATGCCTGTCGTCACATATATAATGCGGTATTCCATGGCAAAAAGAACTAGAAAGAGGATTGCCTATACCTAGTCCTCTCTATTGCTAAGCATTGGCGTAAGAAATCGGTGGCTTCGGTGATGGTAGCGACACGGGAATTGAAGTATCGCGGACGAAATCGTTTTTTCTTCTTATTTGAAATAACACGATTACTTCTCTGAGAGGAAGATAGAAAGGGAGATAGAGTTAGAGAAAGAGAAACAGAGATGTTCTATCAAATATCTAAGACCGAGAACGCCGAGACCAATTTAAAATCCTTCCTCTCATCAATCGAGAATCAGCTTTTTTGGTTGCTCCCATGTGAAACCGTCTCGTCCAAAGTGACCGTATGTGCTGGTTTGTTGATAAATAGGATTGCGAAGGTTTAGCTCCCTACAAAAAAGATAATTACACTCTTAATTTATTTATCTTCTTGTACATTTGATGTATTATATCACATTATTCAATAAATTATATCATGCACATCATATAGTCGTTGCAATATATCATAAGTAAAACAATATTTATCATAACAGTTTGCGTAACACAAATTATATTAAAGTTACGAGAAAAATGTTAAATCTATTTAAGTATACGTACTTGACGATCTTTCCGGGTCGTAAATCGAAGTTCTTGTTCACTATGTCTAGGAGCTCGTTTTGAGAACGCGTGGATGTTCCATAATCGAAAACTGTGATAGACAATGGTTCCGCCACTCCAATGGCATAGGAGACCTAATATAAATAATCGTAAATCTTTTCATAATACAAAGATATACAATTTTCTTAAATTTTATTACAAAATAGTTGTGGAAATTACTTCTTTTATTTGAACAAGAATAAAGCTTGACGTTTGTGAGTTTTACCTGTACAAGACAGCGTCTGCAAAGGCCAGCCTTTACCAAAGACTTGGCAACCCATCTCGCAGCGTATGCAGCTGATCTGTCCACCTTCGTAAAATCTTTACCGGAAAATGCACCACCACCATGCGCTCCCCAACCACCGTACGTGTCTACGATGATCTTCCGTCCGGTAAGACCAGCGTCACTCTAAAATTTTAAATAATAATGTATCAGAGTAACTTGCAAAATATGTTGCACATTTTTATTCAAGATCGATTAACATCTGCATTGATTACATTATATAATACTTGAGGACTTTAATAATACCTGTGGACCACCGATAATGAAAAGCCCGCAAGGATTCACATGGAAGATTGTTCTCTCGTCTAAATATCTCGCGGGTATTACTTCTTTGATGATTTTCTCCATGACCGCCTTCCGGAGTTCGTCTAGACCGATTTTTTCGCTATGTTGCAGCGATACCACAACAGTATGGACCCTTATAGGTACGCAGGCTCCATGGTCCATGATATATTCGCAGGTTACCTGTCGTATACATAGTTACATACGTCTAAATTATACATTCATTTTTTAAGTTATTAAAATATTGTAAAAAAATTATATTTAATGGATTATTCTCAGCTAGGTTTTTATCATCATAGCATTCAAGAGTAGCAAATACATAAAATACATCATTGAATAATCATCTCACTGTCCATGAACTTTTTTTTCTTATTGTCTAAATCTCTGAGCGTGAAAAGTATCGGAAATGATTAGATTAGAAATTTTTCGACTTCCAGGCGCATCTTCCGACAAATTTTTTAAATTCCATATCGATTCTGACACTCTTCCGCTTGTTTTATCTTATCAAATTTATCGAACTTTTCTCTTTGTAAATTAAGATAAATAAGAAGTATATACAAACATATGAAAATCAAACCTGTGTTTTTGAATCTGGACGAGCCCACCATAGTTCGCCGCTTCGTCTTAGCTCGGCGATTTTCTGATTCAATTTATGTGCCAGCACGACCGTCAATGGCATACATTCGTCGGTTTCATCGGTCGCGTACCCGAACATTAGACCCTGATAAAAGAAATTAAGTTATTCCAGCTAAAATTTATAAGATATAAGCTTCAAGCATCAAACAGACTTTGTACATATAATTTCAAATATGTAGAGAAATTATTTGAAATTACGTGCCGTCAGAATATAAAAGTAAACATTGTATTTTTATGCGTGAAAGAAAAGAAAGCTTAATTAAAAATAAAAAAGTTTTTTTGAAGTGTAAATTATTGCACAAGTATGTGGTATTATACAGGGTGTCTTATTTTAAAGTTTACAATGTTATATCTCGCGAACCGATAATTTTATTAAAAAATGTTTCAGACAAAAGTTGCATGGTTTGGAGAGGGACACATGATCTAGATGTGAGTCATGTCGTAGATGTCATCGTTTTCAAGAAATTTTGAAGGTGACTAATTTCTTAAATAAAACTTGATTTTTTCCTTGATATAAAAGTTGTAGATCTCGTCGAGACGTTTTCAAAACACTATAATAAAGCTTTTTTTTGTTAAGAATTTCCTGAAATATTTTAAATTTTGACTCAATATTTTTAATGTAAAATATGAAATATCTCGTAAAGTATTCATGTTTCAAATAATAATATTATTATTATTTATAATAATATTATTATTATATTATTGTTATTATTACTCAAGGAAAAAATCAAGTTCCATTTAACAAATTTCTTGAAAACGATGGCATCTACGACAGGACTCACATCTGAACCATGTGTCTTCCTCCAAACCATGCAACTTTTGTCTAAAACATTTTTCAGTAAAATCATCGGTTCGCGAGATATAGCACTGTAAACTTTAAAATGGGACATCCTGTATATATCTATGAGAAATATGAAGCAACATTTAATAAAAGGTGCCATTCAGAACAGAACAGAAGTGATATAAATATGACAAAAGGGATATACTCATTAACAATGAGTTAACTTAATTACAACTTAATTTACAACTTACTTTACAAGCTATTTACATTTCACACACCATTAATTACATAACCAACTAGTTTACATAACGACTACTTAACGAATTTGTTTAAGAGTATGATCAGTGGCCAATCTCCTTTGGTTACAACTACTTAATAATAAATTCTTAACTATGGGTTAACGTTATTCTAAGATCATGTTATCCTACTAAAGACGTTATTAATCTACAATAATATAAAACATGCAAGTGCTTCCAAATCTATGGAATCTACAATAACGTAAAACATGCAAGTGTTTCTATATCTATCTACATGAAATTTCTTGCACTAATTGTATATATCCTATACGCTCATTCACTTCTTATATACCATATCCCGCTAAAGAATCAACGACAGAATAACATTTGTAGCAATGCATTCAAACTACTGTAATAATGATGTAACCAAATATGTAAAGAACACTCAATATGTCATATACCACTTCCACCTCTATAGTGAAGAAATAAAAATAGGCCAATAGGGTTACAAGAAGAAATAAAGAAGTGAAATGTTACTTATACAACTACTGTAACTTGTACTTAGTAGCGCAGGAGGCAAACGGTCAAAGAGAATAAAACAGGAGATAAAAAGAAGAGGAAATTCAACGATGGCAATGCTAATTGACCTGATCTCCTGCTCCCACTTCCTCGTCGCTACGGTTTTCGTGAACGCCTGCTGCGATATTTGGTGACTGAGCGTCGAGCGCCAACAGAACATTGCACAGCTTGTAGTCAAAACCTGTAGAAATCATCGTAATGAGACAAAGATATTCGCTGCTGTTTTACGCGTCGATGTTGTCCTTGCACGAAATTCCGCCATTTTGGTGCGTTGGATTTTTAACAGACCACGTTGATCCCAATAATCCTGGAGTGACTAAAACTAATACAATGGCTGCATGTACGAGTTCGGGCACGGAAATTTCATGAAATATCGGAGATAATACTGAATCAAATTCTTTTGAAACTATCTAGTGCATATTATATTTTTTTATAATTTGATAATTTTATATTTTTTTTATAATTAGACAACGAATTTATTACGAGTGAATTTTACGCATATGAGTGTATCCGAAAATAGTACATACAGCCTCACTTTCTATAAACATGATAACTAATATCGGCACTTTGTTGGAATCGCATTCCAGTGCTTTGTAAACCATCTCTCCGAGACATCTCTGCCAAATTAGAAATTTCTCCTGCACGATTGACGTAAAGAATTTTTCAAGAGATATTTTGCGGTATTATCTTACAACGATAATGCTTAGATAACTCGCACAGGTGCTTGCATTCTCACCTGCGCACACTCACGCACGCAGGCACACGTAAGATGTAACACACGCTTGTGACACACAGAATAGCAAAACAGATTTGAGAACGTCTGAAGTTTAAAGGAGGTCAGAGGGAAGAGGATAGTAAGAAGCAAGAACATGGGGTAGATCGTTGACATTGAATTATTTTTGGCTGTTCTGTGGCACGGGCTGAGAATGGGTTATGTACCTGGTCACCTGCACCCACGTCCATTTCTTGCCTGTCCGTATGGACACCATCCGCGATATTTGGGGATTGTTGTTCGATCGCCACCAAAAGGTTCAACGTACGCCAATCGAATCCTGCCACGATATGCTTACGTTACACAGTCTTTATTCATTCTTTTTGCATGATCTTTTTTTTGTCCAAAAGGTAATGAGCAGGATACTGATTATCCGAGCGATCGAGACATGGAGGAACCAAGTCAAACATCTCAATGTGTGTTTACAAAGAAGAATCCTTATACTCCTCTTAGTATTACCATTAATGTTCGATATAAAAAAAAACAGAAATCACAATGTTTGGTGCTTGAATCTTTTGCGCCATGATTCGATCGTGTTGTCGTGACAATTCGATGAAGGACAATTGTATGAGGCGAATTTTATGAGGACGAGGGAGCTGGCTATCTATTCAGCCACAGAGCATGCATGTGTTACATGAGTAATGATTAAAGTCTCTTTATCGCGTGTAAGGATTTTAATTTTTCTCGCGCAAACATAGAATTAACATCCAACAAAGTGTCAGACAATCGGAGAAAGTGACAGACGTGCATCATTGAGACTAAGGCAGATATAACGCGCGTATCGCGTTGGCCTGTTGCTGTATACCTTTTGAAGAATCGTCGTAGCCGATGTGTTGCACTGTATCCCGAACGATCTTCTGATAATCCACTACAGCCTTTGATGTAATCTCCCCGCACAAAAGTATCATCCCAGTTTTCGTTACGGTTTCTATTAAAATAGAAAAACTCGATTAAGTATAGTGTAACATCTACATAATGAAATTACATATAGAAAATATTTAAATGCGATTATATTGATTATATTGTGTGAAGGAATGTTATATAAAGTAAATGTTAAGGCAGTTATATATATACTTGGGAAAACATTTTTTTCTTTCAAAGATTGCTCGTTTCAATAATATATTGCAAATGCAATAGATGCAGGAGTCAAAAGTTCCGGCCTAGAACTAGTTCAGGGCCGAACAAACTAATGTATAAATAGAATACATATTCATACATGATACGTGTTTAAATGCCTGTAGAAATCAGCACTGTCTTGGCGAAACTTACCGCATGCTACTTTAGCGTCGGGGTCTTGTGTCAGGTGTGCATCTAAAATGGCGTCACTTATTTGATCACACATTTTGTCTGAAAAATAACATAAGACATATAAATATATAATACTAATCAAAGTGAATTATTAATCAAAACCATTAGAGGATTTCTAATATCTATAAACATGATTAAAATATAATTAAAATCTTGTAAAGAAAATAAATATAAATGTAATAAACAAAAAATGAAAGAGAATAAAGGACCCCGCCATATCCTTATGAAAATTGGGTTTCGGTGACATTAGTTGAAACTTTGGAAATAAATAGTTTATGTAATGCTGATCAAAAGTCACAATGAGCAAAATTCACAATAATCAACCGTTTAGATGCTATTAGCGTTCATAAGTCAAAATAAGGTGTTATTTCAATACTATTGTGGTACAATAGATTTCGGTGTAATTGGCTGAAACTGTGTGTAGAAATAGATGGTTTATATGATGCTGACTGAAAGTTATAATGGGCAAGATTCACAATAATCATCATAATCGATCGTTTAAGCGCTATCAGCGTTTAAAAGTCAAAATAAGGCATTATGTCAGTACTATTGTGGGACAGTGGATTGCAATGTATTATTCCACAGAATCACACAACTTATTCTTCTTGTTAATACAAAAATATGTATTTATGTGAAAAACATGTATATGCGTGTATGTGAATTATGTTATAAGATTATAATTCATATATGTATATACACTAAAAAGAATAAGTTGTATGATTCTGCAGAATAATACATTGCAGTCCACTGTCTTACAATAGTGTTGACATGCATAACGCCTTATTTTGACTTTTGATCGCTGATAACATCTAAACGGTTGACTATTATAAATCTTGCCCATTGTGACTTTTGATTAGCATCACATAAACTATTTATTTCCAAAGTTTCAGCTAATTTTACCGAAACCCAATTTCCATAAAGATATGGTAGGCTCCTTTATTATTATATAAAAGAATAATAGCATAATGATTAAATTTTATTCTGTCTGTATTATAATATGATTTAAGAAAAGCAGCGAATCGCTAATCCAAGATTAGTTCGCCTAAATTGCTCACGTAACTCGTTTCTTTCTTTATCTTTGATATAATTAGAGCCGAGATGTAGAGAGGAAAAACAAGTCATTAACCGCAGAGATAATTAGCAACATACGAGTCGATTGCGAAAAATTAATTTACTATTCGTTATTTTTGAAACAGTTGAAGTTAAAAGACAAGAATTACCGCATCAAGAAAGATGAGTAAAAATTAGCTACATACAAAATCGAACGTTTAAATAAATTCGGAAATAGTATTGCGATTTTTTTTAGAATGTTAGTGAAATTTCACGACAGCTATCTTGGATTGGGTATCAGAAATGAAGAAATTTACCCGAACAATTGTTATATATATATAAATTTTCATAGGCATTTTTTTTTAAATAAAACTATTCGAGAAGAGAGTTGCATGAAGCACAGACATATGGAACACCGCAAAACTGTTATCAGCTTCATATAGGCCGGATATATATTCATAATAGGATCTTATATTTAAGACCATCTTAAGTAAAATCTTAAGATGTTATGAACCAATCACAGAGCCGTATTAGCATCTTAAGACATTACTTAAGACGGTCTTGAAATAAGATCCGACTATGAAATACCGGTCATAGAATTATTATCTTAAATGTTAATTTGTTTTTGTATTACGAGATTACTTTATCAAGTCAAAGCTATTTCGAGCTATGATCTTTTTACGATTAGTGTTGCAAAAGTCCCTTGCGCGATTTCCCCATTCCTGACATCATATCCTGTAAAATGACTAATACAGATAACGTTGAATCGTTGATATAATCGTGGATAATAAGGCTTACGGTTTAATAATGAATCATTGGAAAAGAATTAAAAAACGAGAGTTGGGAAAAAGGAGAATAAAACAAATGTGATAGAGAAAGAAGAAAAAAGACGCTGATTTCTGGCTCAGTAATGAATAATAATAATAATAAATGATAATCAACGTTTGTCAGTCACAAACCCTCTGTGATCAATGGCGGTCGTTTCGGTTAGAAGTAGAGAAAAAAGGGGTAAGAAGAAGAAAGCATTGTGTCTCAAAAGGAACAGATGTTCGTGAAACGAGAGCACTAAAGCAGCACTTCATATGTCGCGCTTTCGAGACATGAAACAATTTTTTTATTATATATAATATATATAATAAAGATGCTTTATGTGTGTGTGCATATAAATTATAAATATTTTAATTTTATATTACTTGATATGATCTTCGCGCATTCCATAAATTTCGGATACACCTATCAAATGCCGTATTTGGCGATTGTTATCATTGAGATTAGGACATGTATCAGTGTATCAGAGTATTAGATAAAATAGATATTTGACGAATATTCAGATTTACGCGTCTAGTGTAAAATAATGTATCTGCGTTTGTAAATAAAGAATAATATTTTTGCGATTAATAATTTCAATAGCTATAAGAAATTAAAATAATTGGTTAATTCCTGTGCACCAGTCCTACTTTTGTTACTAACATACATTACGGCAGCATTGTTAGTGCCCTACTTTTTACATGTTTTCCATATTCATGTTCTTTGTAATTTTTCGACTTATCATAAACAAATGTATGTAATGATATGAAATTATTATTATTCACTACGACCAAACGTCGCAATTTCAAGCGTCGGTCTCTCATGGGCTCTAAGGCCAGTTCTGGAAGATTCCAACGGGTATAGGACAAAAGGAAGCACAAAGCGAGATGGGGGGTCCCCGAAGCCTGTTCGTGTTACTCAATCATAGCTTCATGTTTCTCTTTCTTTCTCTCTTTCCAAGAAGTCTGCGATGCCTACAACAATCAAGTTATATCTTATTTCTACTCCAGAAGCAGACAATCGGCACGATAACGATTTAACGGTTCAAGTCAATCGATTCCGAGAAACATTTGAGCGGCGTCGACGAGCGACCAGCCGCGCCACCTAGGTCGCGAACAGAATCATCTAGCTCTAGAAAGTAGAAAATGGCGAACTTCCTTTCGCGCATGACAAACGATCGCTTGATGCACGCAGACTGGATTCGTAGAAATACCAGTGGATTCGTGACAATCAAGCTCGTAATAACGAAGCAATAAAAAAGTAATAACGAAGAGAATTCGTAGAACGACCGCATTCCATCTTCCCGACCAGTCTCGCCTTAGCAATTAGCTGTTCCCTTTTCTCACAGTCCTATCACTTCTATATCTATAACACGATTAGCCTGCGTTAATGCTAATGCATGCTAACGTAATGCATTTTTACATACGAAATATACGTAACTTAACGTTGACTTGTATCGATTCATCAGCATCTGCGCTTCGGTGAACGTTCAAGAAAAGAATCTAGAATGGAAGAGCTTTTTCGGGTTTCATCAACCTTGTTCCAGAAAGAGGCTTTTACCAGATAGCAGAGACCTTGTATCTGTTCTTTGTGTCTCCGCTGCATTTTCTGCACTCGAGACGAAATGAGTAATCAGACTCAACAGAGAGAAAACGGGATAAAAGGGACGGAAAGTTCAACTGCAAAGAGTCAAGCTTCTAACGAAACTATAGTCCTGTGTCCTGTTTCCAATCGCGTTAGGCGTCTTTCGTGTCTATGTGTATCTCGAATTTTTCGGTACATATCTGCGGTACGTATCTCGGAGCAACGGTCTCCCTATCTAAAATGAGATGCGGAAAGGCGCCGCCAAGGCACGGTACGGGTCCATTCAGGCGGAGGCCAATTTCGGACACGACGCAATCGGCGTCCACCGAGCCGAGCGCGATTCGCGCGCGCCGATCGCGGCGCGATCGGCGCGGCGCCGCGAGCACATGGCGGCGGCGCGCCAGCCAGCGGCAATGTGCCATGCCCCGGCCAGGTCACGCCGCGTCGGCGAGAAAATATGTAAAAACGCGGAGATCCCTTTGCGATCCATTCGCTCGTGATTCGAGCAAACGCTTTTTTTAGAGCACAATCCCGGCCGTTCGTCCCGGCCGGGAAGAAAACGATCGGCGGAGTGTCGCGGAAAGGCGGGAGACGAAAGACGTGTATGGGGACGTGTATGTGTCAATCGAGATGAGATCTCGATCGGGAGACAAGATGAAAGGGTATATAGGTAGGTAGGTAGGAAAAGCGCGCGTTACGCGCGCCTGGAATCACGGAGACGACTCTCCTCCATGATGGTGGTAGTGGCGGCGGCAGTGGTGGTGTGGTGGTGGTGGTAGTGGGAAAGCCGCATACAGAGGGACGTAGAGCGAGAAAGAGAGAGAGAGAGAAAGATGAAAGCTTTTCCGACCGATAATGCAGGGTCGCCCGATAAGGCCCGGCGAGGGGGTTGGTCGTCTAACGGGTTGTCCCCCCGCGCGGCGGGGGGAGGGAGGGGGGAAAAGACTGCTTCTCTCACCTGGGTGTCCCTCGCCGACCGATTCCGAGGTGAAGAGGAACGAGGTGTCCTGCTGCAGCTCGGGCGGCGCGTGGCCGTTCGCGTAGCCGTTCATATGGTGCGCGGTCTCCGGCATCTTCCTGCGTTTCGGGGTCGTCGCCGCCGTTGTCGCCGTGTCGTCTCTCGTAACGGGTGTAGTTGTCGTTAGTCGTCACTCAGAATCGTTGGGAGGAGGGGGCAGGTGCGGGGAAGGGGGGGGTCGATCGGGTCACCGCCGCGCCGCGCCGTCGAGCACCGCTGTCGTGTACGGCCGCGAGCGAACTCGTCTCCTCCACTGACTCCACGTGCCTCTACCTCCTCCTCCTCGACGCCGTCCTCGTCGTTTCCACTCCGCCGCGCCTCGCTCCGAATTTCACCGAGCCCGCTTAAAGGTCGGTGGGGTGCAATCGAGCTGCGTCTCTCTTCACCAGGGCTGTACACCGCGTGGCTCTTCTTCGAGAGGATAGACGCGACCGCGAGCGAGCACGGCGTGCACGAGAGGGAGAGCGGGTCGGGTGTCAGGAAGTGAGCGCGCGAGCTCCACACAGGCACACGGCACACCGCGTAATGATCGGGGAGTTATCGGGATCGGGACGAATGGGACGAGACGAGAGACGACGCGCCGCGGCGCGTAGCGGGAAGTGAAAGAGACTCCTCGCCGCCTGTCGTCCTCTATTTATAATCTCGGTTCCGCCTGCCCGCGCGGCCGACAGTCACCCCGGTCACGTGACGCGCTCGAGCGCACGGCGCGGAATTCGAATCGGGATCGGAGATCGGACGGACGACGCGGTATGTCTCGAGCGCGTGTCTCTCTCGCCGCGTCGCGCCGCGCCGGTTTTGCAGCTCCTCCGCTTCGCTTCTCCGGTCGCCCGCCTCGACTCCACGTGCTTCCCCTGCGAAAAAACGAAACGCAAGTTAGAGGTCAGGAGTCTCTCCGAGGACGCTTGCTGGGGATTATTCTATCGCGAAACTGGGTAATCGCGTTGGCGATTATTCCTCTTGGGAGAGTACTTAATTTCTGAAAACGTTTAGTCAAATGGTTTGTTTTCTGAAACAAATGCAACGTTTTGACGAGTTTTAGAGAACAGATATACACTGATACTGAGATGCTATTTTACAATTAGTAAGATGAATTTGTATAACTTCATTGCAATTTTATTTTTTATCTATATTTATCTATTATAATTATACATATACTTTGATAAAAAAAAATTTCATATTTTCTCTGAGACTTATGAAAAATTCTGAAAAAATATATAAAATTTCTCAGAAATAATTAGATGCGGATTTTCTGAATATTTCAGTATTCGTATATGTATTATACATATACAGTATCCAAATGAAAAAAATTTTCTTATATTTTCTTTAAAATTTTGTAAGAATTGAAACTTAAGAGAAATTCTGAGAAAATACATAAAATTTCTCAGATACTTTTTTAGGTACTTAAAAATAATTAGATGAAGATTTTTGGAATACTTCAGTATCCGTGTGTATAAAAATTTCTGATAAATTACACAGATTTTATCATATTTATTCAGATTTTTACAAAGATGTGTTGGCGGGAAAAATCTAAAATGTTAAACCTTTGCTATTTTATTTGAGTTTTTCTGAAAAACGTTCCAATTCTTATAAAAAAATTCTGATAAGTTCTGAACATTTAGAGAAAATCTGAAAATTTTTATAGAAATCCTGATTAATATGAAAAATTCTGAAATATTTTTCCACTAGGGTATACATATATATATATATATATATATATTGTATCATTATCTAATATATTTATTGATTATTTCAATTATCATCTAAAAATTATTAGCATTAGTTTATTATTGCAACTCTCTTTGATGAAATAAAATCAGTTTTGCTTTTAAATAACGATAGTCCAACTGTCGAATGTTAGAAGTTAGAAATTAGAAATTCTTAAATCCGAGAACATATAGATATCTAATAGATAGTCCGAAGGTGATGACACTATGAGAAGTTTACAATTTCTTTTGATACATTCAACGTTCCTCCTGATTATTCGTCGAGATCAACATGACACTATGATCTCGACGAATAATCACTTAGGATTCGCTTCGTCATACTTTACATTTGGACCTTTTCATATTGCATCATGTGCCGCGGGAGTGATCTGCGAAAGTTACAGGATAAAAATAAACTGTCTGTAAGTATCTCCAACCCCCTTGCGGTCTCTAAACAATAAGTAGAATTTTCCGGATTTTTGCTCCTAATGTGCGCGCAATTGCGGGAACGTACATAGAAGCCGACAAGTGCAGCTTGGATGCTTACCGATAACACCGGTCAAGTGCTTATCAGCACGTGATTCCAAGTCGAGTTATCTTTGGAGGGCTTGAGAGCTTCTAAAAAGGCGGAATTCCGTGTTGCTTTGTTGTAGAGCGTAGTCGCGTTTTCCTGACACAGCCGGAAATGTAATTCGCGCAGAACACAAGATGAAGCCGCGGTTGCGAAATTTGAGCACAAGATTCGGTGAGAGACCAACGTTATCGTCACTCGACTCGGAATTGCACTATACGAGAGTGTGCAAGCCGGCTAGACTTTTATATATCGCTCTCGGAGATATTCTCGAGAAATTCTTGGAGTGGAGTGGGATCGGCGGACGTAGCTATATTAGGATGTTGAATGACACACCAGTTTTACAGTAAATTGCACAAGTGTTTATTGGTTCTCTCGAGGTAATATATAAATATATTGTAAATCTGTCCAACACACGATGTGAAGGATGATTTAGAAGTTGGAATAGAAGCTGGATTGTTGTTTGGATGATTTAGAGATGAATAGAAACTAGATTTATTCATCTAAGATTATTTAAGACCGAGATTTGTGGTACAAAAAATGACTTTTGGTAAAGGATTTATGGAATAAAACAGTTTTCAACCGAGCTTGAATCCAAAAATCTAGGAAGCTAAATAGCTTCAAATCAAATTCGATAGAACTAAAAAGATCTAAAGCGAGCACTTGTATAATTGACAACCTATGGAACTGTTAAACTTCTGTGTAACTTCGAATTGGAAGGTCTCGAATTAGGAATTCGACTAAACAAGAATTTGCAAAGCAAGGCATCTATAGGATTAGGATTTTATTTTGTGAAATATGATAATATAAAAAATTAATAAAAATGAATTCTGTGTTTGCGGAACCATACATTTAATTTTGCAAAAACAAGAACCTTAAGATCAGCAATTAAAAAAGGTATCAACAAGTGACATCTTCGAATTTGCAATTATCTCTTTGATAAAGCGTTATACATATATTATATATTTTTTTATTACTAGTAACGTTTTGCTTATTGTGAATCTTGTATATTTATTTTCTCAACAGATCAACTCGTGGAGAAACTTAATATGCAATACACGGATAACATGATGTAATCGTTAATGACGTTAAAATTGCCGATCACTTCATACGTCATACAGTACATTACTCGTAATAGTGACGAGTCGCGAATCATGTTAACGAACATGAAACGATTGCGTGGCTGACTAGTACTTAAGTTTCAACGCGATAGTGATTATCACCTAAGTATCTCAATTCTCAGATACTCGAAATAAATAGAAATGATTTTCTGGTTACTTAAGAGGGTCATCCCGTGTGTCGGCCGTTTTTTACCTTTTTTCGGGATTTTTTTTTATAAACAATAAAAACATTGAACTTCAAACTTTTTACTATTTATTTATTAACATTTCAGCAGTAACTCAAATTTTTTTTAGGCCAAAATTCTCACTTAATTTTATATTACTTCATGTCGAAAAAAAGTTTGCAAGTGGCGTCCATGATTCAGGCTGATCGGATTATCTGAAATCAAAAAATCAAACAGTATTTTAATCTGTGAAGCTATGGCTATCGCCGGAACTAGGATTATTTGAAAATATTGAAAATTGAATATTTTTCAAAAATTTGATTTACAAATGGCATGATTTTTTGTGATTATTTTTGTGATTATTTTGTCATAAAAAAAAACGGCTTGACATTTTTCAATTATTTTAGTTCCGGCGATAACCATAGCTTCACAGATTAAAATACTGTTTGATTTTTTTATTTCAGATAAGCCGATCAGCTTGATTCATGGACGCCGCTTGCAAACTTTTTTTCGACATGAAGTAGTAGAACTCATAATTGAGTGAGAATTTTGGATTAAAAAAATTTGAGTTACTGTTGAAATGTTAATAAATAAATGGTAAAAAGTTTGAAGGTCTCTATGTTTTTATTGTTCGTCAAAAAAAATCCTGAAAAAGCTAAAAAAACGGCCGTCACACGGGATGACCCCCTTAATTAAACAAACAGCAATCATTAGCTATATAATAAACATAGCTAACATATTAAATATAAATCTGCAAATCTAAACAAATTTTAAAGATTGTCGCAATTTCTTCTCGTATCGGCTTTTCTTCTTTATAGTGGTAATTATACATATTGTACAGTACATTGTGCACTTTTATAGTTTTCCTGAATTATCATAATAATGCATCTATAACGAAGTTCAAAAGTTTGTAAATTAACATAATAATTAATGTGTATTATAAGTTAATTATTTTATTGATAAATGCATAATCGACAATTACCGTTTTCTAAAATTACACGCTTTATATTTAATACACGCTTGAATAGAACGATAAATGTTATAAATTTAAAATCAACTATGATTTTATATAACTCAATTGCAATAAACTTTTTTTAATTGTTTAAAATATCTGATAGTCATTTTAGAATAAATCTCGACCAGGTTTTGCTTGTGAAAATGTTTATACAAATTTTTAAAGTGTACACACGCGCGCGCGCGTGTATATGTATGTGCGAATTTATTTGATTTGTATCTTGCTGAAAATGTCATCTGTTTGATGACTTGTTTAATAACTGTACTTTGCTATTTATATACTTTGCGACGTTGCTTTTTGTTGAAAAAGCTTATAAGTGGCCGGTAAAAAGGAAATTTTTATTTCATTTGCATTGCACGAGCAGTGACTGTGAGCCACACTGATAATAAATTCAACAACTCACGATAATTTTAGTAACAACAGATATTTAACGGAAAGCAAATGAGGATCCTATATATTTTATCTCCTGTCGATGGCGTCAAATGTTATTTTTAAAAAATACATATATGTTCTCTGTTTATTGGCTCTGCTTTGCAAACAACTCGTCTTTGTCGTTAATTTCATAAAAAGAATACGCCAAGATTAATAATAAACCATGATTTTGTAATAACATTGCATACGCGGTGTTGTAATAACGATACACGCGCTGTCTCTTTTTGTATTCGCCAAAGATTATTTTAATGCAAAACAATCTCCGAAGGAGGTGGGGAGCATAATCAGTGTGGCGAAATTCTCGATTTTTCTATCACAATTAATGTAGGATTATTACCAGAACCAGAGCCTAAATCGTCAACAGTGATTTAGTTAGTTGATATCATTGCTTTGCATAAGGCGCGATTTTTGTACGTTTTCGCTTTTCGATAATTTTTTTTATTTGAATAAAATATATTTTGAAATTGGGGAACTATACTAGTAGCTACAGTAAAAGCAAGTCGACATGAGACAGTGTACCAGTGATAATATTTTTAGTGAATACGCATTGCTTAGTGCTAAACAGTGTTTCTACTTAATTTCAAGTTTACTTTCCAACTTAAAAGGAAGTCATTTCGTGAAAAAAAATTAATTAACTTACAATTGTAAAATCTGTCGTTTCTTCTCTTTCGTGATAAAAAACTGTTTAAAATATGAAATCTTAAAGGAAAAGTTCAGAAAAAGATTTATCGGACACGTAACATACGTAAGTTACCCACATATTCTTTTCGTAATGTTATCTCGAGTATAATGTTGATAGCTATTTATAAACTTTAAGATATACTATTATACATATACTAATACCATTATGTGTCGTAGCAATGACGCAAAATATAAAATATGGGCCCTTATGATACAATGTTAAAAACAGTATTTTGTACCGTGATATATAATATCAGCAATTTAATATTTAAAGCTAAGAATACGATATAATCTGCATCAGTTAGCAACAGATAACTGAGTAGTGGCGGCTAAAGTGCTGACTCATAGAAACTTATCACGTGCACTGGATAGATCTTGAGTTCGTTAATTCTTCAGTTCAACATTGCGATTCAAGCGAAAAAAATTAAATCGTAAAAATAAACTGCATCTTTTTGTGCGAGGTCTTTGCTTTTAAGAAAATTAAATTTAAAAGTTTTATGTTCAAACCTGACCCATGTAATCGAATAACTTGATTGGCGCGTCTATTTATTTATTACCTACTCTGCATTCTTTATTTATGCTACATTTTATTTTTGGTTGTAAATATTAACATTGCAAGTGCAGCATTAGATTATTAGATTAACTTGACTACTGATTAGCATTCATGTGAATAATCAGATATTTTTTTTATTATACGAAACATTACAAACAAATTTTTTTTATATTCGCAAAATTTTTAATTTTTTTCTTACAATTTTCCACTTTTCTTTTACAATTCTCTAATTGCAGAAAATTATAATATGAAGATGTTTTTACATTTTCTGCAATTGGAATTTTTGGCGACCTAAAGTATCATTATCTATCTATGTATATGCAAATTTTTTATTGTCAACAAATTATTGATGTAAATTATTAATATAGATAATATTACTGCGACAATATTTGAAAAATGTCACAAGAATTGAAGCAGAATATTCGAAAAGCGGGAAAGAGAGAAGAGAGCGATTGTATATATCTCAAAAAAGCAAATATGCTTAAAGAAGAAAGAAAAGGAATGTGACAGTATATGCGAATGTAATTAGATTATCAATTTTTCATCTCGTTAACATAAAATCGGTCGATAAATTATAATCGTTAATTGCAACGCATGATCGAAATTTGACATTTCCAGCACAATTGCGATTTGTTACTGTGCTTTTTCACAGTTTTGTATTAAAATCGATCAAGTTTTTTTTACTTGCTGACAATTAATTAATTTCTTTATTTGGCTGTTTGGTACACAATTTAAAATAAGATATCTTCCTGCAATAATAATTTTTATTAGACCGCATTTGATCATTTATTTTTTCACATTTTTTTGCAAAACTATGCTAGAATTTGCATAAAAACATGTTGCGATAAACATTTGATAAATTCAATAATATCAATGATATCAGCAGCCTTTGTTGCAACATGTAATCCAAACAAAGCTGTTTGTCTGGATTACTTGTAAAATAACATGCAAGATTAATGGTAAGTTTTATGAGCAAGTTTCCTGATTCTTAAGCCTTGTATACACGATACTAGAAATCGGACCGAGTCCTCGGTCCGAGAAAAAGTCACTAGAACTTGAATCGTGTATACAGGCAACTCGGATGAATTTCTCGAATAGAAATCTCGTACAAAAAAATGCATCCTGTCCCATTTTTCCGTACAAGTTATCGATTCAATTCCATGTTGCCAACGTTAATCCTTATAAATAGCTAGTCAATGATGGTCAATGTAACGTTGGACAACGGAAATGTATATAACTTTCATAAATCTTTGATAAATAGAGAAAAGAGAATTATATGTTATATATATATATTCCACGGGCCCAGGCTCATACTCAGCTCTCGACCCCACATTTTTCGACTATAACGCTATCTAGAATCATCAAAGTACGACTACTTCTATTCGAGAACTTGAATCGAGAACTTGGACCGATTTCTAGCATCGTGTACACAAGGCTTTATTGAATATCGCACTTCTCCCTCGTGATCCATTGGAACAAAAGCACGTGAATCCTATTGCAAGATGCTTGACACACATACATGTTTTGATAATTCCATTATCGTACTACTTTGCATTCTTTACTCTATATTATGCACTGTCTGAAAGCCACTGGACACTCCCTCCATGAAAGTATCAAAATATTCATAATCTTCAAATCATAAGCGATTAAAAATTAAAATTTTTTCGCGAATTAAACTTCAAAGAATCAAATGAAGAATAAGACTAGATATCTGAATTAATTTTAAGTGGGTATAACAATAGGTGGGTTAACAAATTTTAATTTTAAAGCGCATTTACAAAGATTAAATAATACAAAAAATTTGCAATTTAAAAGTTACAATGACTTCCTTTGGCATTTTCGCTAATAAAAATTCAAATCGACTAAAATTTACTACAAAATTTTATTAAAAAAGATGAGTTTAAGATATAATATAATTATTTAATAAAAAAAATTTAATAAAGAATACAAAATTAATTGTAAAAAAACTTGATGTATATCTCAGTATTTTACGATAAAGTACAATAATTTTAATTATAATGAAAATTTTAAATTTCATATTTAATGACGCATTATATTTTAAATTATAAATAATTATTTAAAAAATGCAATTGCATTGCAACACATTATTTAAAATCAACAATAAATAAAAAAAATTTACTTTATTGACGAGGGAGATAAAAACTATTTTCGAATCTGTGATTACAATGAAATAATGAAATAAGTGAATAATTCTATTACGATAATTTATTTTCGAAAACTACTTTAATTCTTAATCGTAATGGCCGGACTTTTTGTCTCACCTAATTCACGTGAGATAATATATTCGTCAAATCTCAAAGTTTTAGTTTACTGAATAAATATTTGCTGACAAACAAATCAAATATTTAAGATGTCAAGTTTCAAGATATTTTAAGAACTTCATCAATATATATACATCCATAAATAGTAGCATATATTTATAGATGCATGAATTACTATGCATATATTTGTTCAGTATAAGTAAGAAGTCGATGTTGTCTCAATAATATACGTAAACTCATGTAAACCAATAAATACCTATAATTACTTTATGCTGATGTTATCGTTGCGGAAAAATATTTTAATTTAAATTGCATGTCAAAAAGCCGAGTGAAAAATTTCATCAGTTGTTAGGAAAAAAAAGATTTAATCTATTTACGTCAGTTTAAAATTTAAATGATTAAAAGTCAAAAGTTATCAGAAAAAGCCACCGAAATTAACTTTTTTATTATAAAATTATCCACTTATCTTCTTTATATTCAGGATTTATTCGGGAATTCAAATAACTTTTCGCTCGTTTGTCGATGGTAAATTTCACCTGTTTAACATCACGGTATAGTTGCGTTTAAGCGTCTCCTGATCGCAAATTAAATCAATATCATTCGCGGGTTCATCGAACCGGCAAGCGCAGCATATACGTGGTTATCTAATTAACGTGAATTTTTATCGCGTTCATTACGCGGTAGATACATCAAAGTCGAACAATTCAATTGATAAAGTGATCCTCTGTGCTCGTATCGTTATTACATGTAATCAACGTAAATATGTATCACTGATGTTTATAATTTGAAGATTTCAGCTGACGTACGGAAATAATAACGGTAATTCGCGTTTAGACTGTTTTGCATTTATATATTATTTGCACAATGTAAAAATGAACATATCTCGTATTACGACACACAACAGGGAAAGATGTTCAATTAGTGAAATCTAAGATTCGACTATTTTATTTTACAATACATTTTTTTTATCGTTATGTATATTTATAGAGGAAAGACCTCTATTATGAGACAGCATCCTAATATGAGATGGTGGGTTTTTTACATGTTGGGATCAAAAGATGGGGCCTATATAAGGCCTTTTAGCTTAAAATATCTTATATATTAGGATCCTATCTCATACTAAGGGTCTTTCCTCTAGTAATTATTATTTAATATAATTATTATTACTTTATATAATAATTATATGGTTAATAATACGCAAATCGTCGCGTCGCGTAAAAGAGTCACGATCGGTCTTGCTCCGCGTGTACTTGGCGCGAGACACTACCGTGTACCGTGTCTCTTGATGATTATATAATATAGTTAATATAATGTAATCATTTAATCATTGATATAAATTGATATAAATAATTATGTAATACAATATTTATGTGTTTATTATTATTTATATGCAATTAAAAAATAAATTTTGTTAAATCACTTTTTGATAAGAAATTACACGTACATATACAGACTGATCTTCCTTGAACGGCGTTTCGTATATAAAGCTCTATTTTCAGAAACAGATTATGGTGCAATCGACTCATTAAATGATGTATGACTTCCGCCGTGAATGCGTGTATGCTTTATACCGATCCTCATTTGCCTGTGGATTCGTTGTGCATTGCTTCATGATTTAAGATTTTACGAATCCTTGCGAGTGAGAGTCAGTGATGAGAAAGGACGAAAAATTCACGCGATAAATACGCACATGTTGACTAAACGAGTTTTTCAGCTCGCATGTTTAATTCTGGAAATTATTTGACGAGTTAGAGGGGCGATACGAGCTTAAAAAAAAAAAAAGAAAGGCACCTTGTCTTATCATTATCCCGCGTGACCGCGTTTTAGAGATTTAGTAATCTCTCATAAATATGATAGATATCGCGCTTAATTCTGCGAATCTAACGGTTCTTTTACAGAAGATTTTTTTGACCCCGAACGAACTCAATCTCAACACAGCCAGATTTCGACGATGAAAAATCATTGGGGATCATCACCTCCATGACTCGTTACGACATTGGTCATAATATTATTGATGCCCGCTCCAAGTCAACGTCACGTGTTCCATCACAAATAATAATCGATATAGCCTTACAACAATTACATTATATCTACAGCAAATTTACAACGTTACAGGCTAATTGCGTTATCGTTATCTGTCACACGAGTGTAATATGATACACGGCGATATTGTATTACTTCCTCGTATAATTCTCGTGTAATGCGTGTGCAATGAATCATATTTCGGTTGACTGCACAATTTGACCGAGATAAGTATTTAAGCATTATATAACAATCGACACGTGGCTTTTACATAATCTTCTTTTGCATAATTCACAATTTTTTTACATCTGAATAGAACGGAACGCTGGAATAGGATAGTGTCACCGCAGGGTTGCAACGCGTGAAGAATAGGAAATATTCCGTTATATATCTTCTATTTTCGTTCAAGCCACGCAAATCGAACAATACGCTTTGTCATTGTAATTAATTTCTTTATCAGTAAAAAGATTTGAAAGTAACAGGATTGTAAATTTATTGCGTCAATGCTCTACTGATACATATATGCAAATTACTATTTTTAATGTAAAACAGCATAGTTCACGGCTAGCGAGAAATTTATTCTATTCAAATCTATTAAATAATGCTACTAACATTTTTATGTCTACTGTAATATTATACTATTATAGTACTAATACTACTATATATAGTATTATGATTAGACATCGGATTTTTTATATGCAGATTGGTGAAAAAGAGTAATTAATAACTAAGATTTTGTTATTTATAATATTTAACATATTTATACCTAACATATGTTGCAGTAGAAATATGATGAATATTATAAATATATACTATTAAATGAGTATTATAACATATTGTTAAAATGTGCAAGTTATAAAAAGTTATAAAAGGTACCTTACAAAAGATCCCAAAATCGAAGGACATTTTCGTGATGTTGTTGTAAATCTCTACTGTGCTCTACTTATATAACTTATTAGACATTTTAATATTATGCCACGACTTCCAGCAGAAATCCAATACGAGGTTCTTTATAATGAATTTTGGACCACCAAGAGTATAGTATTTAATCTGATACGAAGTTTAGTCTATACGATCTAAGGTGGCTCTTAATTTTAAAATCGTAAGAGATTTTGACTTACCATTATACGTATATATATATATATATATATATATATATATATATATATATATATATACTAACGAGCACTGATAGCTCGTTGATTCGTTATCTTCGGAATAAAATTTCAAAGATATAACATGAAGAGGTTCGGCGTAGCGTTTCCGTGCGATGATCGATTACGATTACGTTCCTTCATAAAGTCGCGATGATCATGATTCGATCGTGACGTTGAAAAAAGAAAATTTCTAACAAAAAGTCGCTAACAAAATTGCAATTGCAATTGTTTTATTTTTGCAAACTTTACGCTGCTACAATTCACATTTAAAGCAGACCGAAGCGGACCCTACGAATTATGAATTCAGTATCGAGCTCCGAATAGCACGGAGGCGCTACGCCGCATATATAGGACACGGATTAAATCGCCGTTTCTCTCTTCGCCTACAATCGTCCCGAAGTGAAATTACAAAATCACTTCGACTTCTTTTGCATTCTGTTATATAAAATCGTTATATAAAATCATATCGGTTTTATCGGGTCGATATTAACTTTGTTGGATCAGAAGTTCGGCGACCTTTGACCTTTGCGGCCTAGAAGACCGCATTCGATAATTGGCGCTTTCGAAGATCAATCTAACGAAAAGAGAAGAGAGAACGACAGGGAAAAGAGAAGAGAACGACAACGAGAGGAGGATGAAGAGAGGGAAGAGCTCACTCGTCTCAACCTTGACCTCTGACAACCCCCTTTTTCCACCGACCCTCCTCGAGAAAGATTTTCTTCTCCCCCCTTCTCTCTCTCTCTCTCTGTCTCCCCTAACTCACATCCTCCAGTTCCGACTCTTTATATACGTCTTACCTACGCGGAAAAAACCGTCGATCGATGCCCAACAAGAGGCGCACACCGCTGCTAAAAATAGAAGTCTCCTAAATGTTGAAGCAGACCCCTCTCGCGTTCGCTCTCTCATCCTTAAATTATACTTGACTGAAGACTGTGAGAATTCGGATACTGCGCAGGAGAAGAACTGCGATGGAGCCCCTGAGAAACGTTTTAATCCTTTGCCGCTATTGCTTTAATGCCTTGCCCTTTACGTTTCAACTGATTTCAGTTTAGTGTCGCGTGTCTTTCGTGTACTTAAATCTCGATGATATTAAATAATGGTATTCTAGCTGCCGCAAAGTGAACGATCTTATGTAATTGGTTGTAAAATAAACTTTGTATTAATAGGTTATTGAATTAATTATTAAAAGTTAATTAATTTTGAAATGTGTTAAGTTTTGATAAATAATAATTTTCTCGATATTTTTAATAACTTTATATTTTTCAAGAAACAAAAATTATGGAAAAGTACAAAAATTCGGAATTAAGTAAAACAATTATGGAAATAATGAGAACAAATATTGTTGAACATTCAATTATTTTTATCTAAACTTATGTCTGAAAAACAATTTACTTGCATAAATTGTTTTTCAAACATGAGTTTAGATAGAAATAATTGAATGTTCAACAATTTTTGTTCTCATTATTTCCATAATTGTTTTACTTAATTCCGAATTTTTGTACTTTTTAAATACACGATAAACAATGTATATGTTTAGTTTCAGACAATAAAAAATAAATTCCAGATCAAATTGTGTCGATCAGGCAAAGTGTCGAGTTTGTCCCGGCATTTTTTAATTTGAAAATTTGTCTTTGCGTCACTTTTCTTTTCCTGGAAACAAAACTAAGCAACGTACAGCAAAACTTCCTTAAGTAATTTTGTACCTGAAGGAACACATTTTAAATGTGTACCATTAAATTTGCTTAAAAATTTTAATTAATTGTTAAAAATTGCCTTTGAAAAAATCGTGTCGAGTTTGCCTCGGTCTCCCCTATCTTAAATTTTTAAATCACACATAAGATTCATTCAACTAGTTTTATGAAACAGTAATGTAAGCCTCTGTACTTGTACATTTCACCATACGTGAGATGAATATCACTCGTTTCTTCAATTGAAAACATTGTCAACACTGTTACAGTAAATTAATGAACCGATGCTAATACTGTTCAGTTGAACTGCTTCAAGCTCAGGTAGCACTTATCGTTTCCGAAATGTTTTTATTTCAAACGCTTATAAAATGTTACCTACGTTGAAATAATGTATGTGAAAGCAACATTGTGCTACCTTGGATATTGACTTGATTGTAGGTACGTTGTCTACTTGTCTACTGTATTCAAGTATACATAATATAAACGTCTTTATTGGCGACGTTATAAACAATAAGTGAAAACACGACCGATAGGCAATCAAGATCCAGCTCTGATCGATTACGATCTCTTAATTTTAAGAGAATATTCAGAATAACTATATACTTCAACAGATACGGTCAACAGATGTTCAACCATGAAACTGAGCTCCTCTTTCTCGTCTGAAGTAAACGAAAAACTAGTTGAATATATCAGTACTAACAAAGTACAATTTCGATTTGTCGTCTATAAAAAAATTCTGTATTCGCTCTGTGCGATGGTATATACTATAGCGGAAAAGTAGAACTTAGGGCGCTCATGGTGGCCGAAATTTGCATTATTTGCTGGAGTGACAGTTATTATTTTCCAGTAATCTAGTATACATTGTAATGGAAAAATTACGAAAGAGAAACTTAAATTGTTGCATGTAAATATGTATTTCACAGAAGATTAAATTTTATTCATTTTAAAAGCATTTGACAGACTTTTGCGTTTGCGGTACCATACAGCACCTTATTAAATGACTTATATTTGCACTGCGCAATTCTTCAACGCGAACTATATGCGATATTGCTAAGGCTTTTCCTTTTAATATTGCACTTGGATTTAATTCAATGTCATGAGATAGGCCCGAATCCCGTTTGTATGATAAGGCTCACTGCAAAAAGTCTGCAGAGAAAAATTAACTTATATTTAAAACAAATATAGCGAAAATCTATTTTAACTGATTTGTATATAATATAACAATTTTTTCATCAGTAAAATTAAGATTTAAGTTATTTAACGACAGTTTACGTAGCTCAAATATTAACAATCATTGACAGCTATTCCAGCAAAGTGTGCGATATTTCACCAATTGTGGCAGCACTAGTCTCTCTGCACACAGCGAATATTAATGTCCAGAATTCTTCTTCTCTTTTTTTTACGTTTCAATAACTCTTTTCTTTTGTCACATTTCCACGCTGTGTTCTTTGTCATCCAAAATTAATGCACTTTTAATAAGCAAATACCCTTGCGGAGAGCTTTTTATACAAAGTAATGATACGAATAGCACTATAACTTTGACCGATAGAAAATCGTCATATGACCGAATAGTGGGAATGCACTGAAAAATCTATGACCGCGATTTGATCGTGACTTGACCGTCTATTAGTGAGAATCGGTTTTTATTATTATCTAGACTAATCTAAAGTTAACTGTCAGTCGTTAAATTATTTTATATAAATCTTTACAACATTTCAAAAAACAACCGACGGTAAAATAGACGCTACTAAGTAATATATATAGCAGTAGTCGAGATCTTGCTATGATCAACCACAATTCGTGTGATAATACATCTATTTTTATCTTCGCAATTCCGGTAAGTCCCTTTTTTACGAAAAATAAAAAAGTTTCCATTATTCTGCTCCATTTATATTACGTATATATAGGCTGCGTTCGGGGAGACGCTATTAGCGCTGACAGCGTCATTCTGTCTCTGTTACTTACTGAAAGTTAAACAAAGACAGAACACGCTCATAGCGCTAAAAGCGCGCTCCCCGAACCTAGCCATAGTATGTTTTGTTCTTATTATTTATTTTTTCTTATAGACTAAATCGTGTTATACCTATTATACTTTCCACTTTTCCTCAAATGTTTATAAAATTATTACTCGTAAAAACGTGTAATATGAGTGTATATAATGAGTAAATGTATTTGAGTGTCCGCAATTTATTGAGCTGTAGATTTGCTAAATTCAAATAATTATGCAGATTAGTCATCCCTTGTGGAGAGGTCGACTTATTCTTTTTTTTTAACTATGTAAAATGTATAAAATATATTGATAAGCTATGTTTTAAATTGTAATTAAACAATTAGTTATGCTTTATATTTTATTTGTTTCAATTTAATCTAAAAAATTCTTATTTTAATTCAATGTCGTATTAAAGTTTGGTTTTTCTTTGGTATTTTTTAGAACGGAAGCCATACAGTCATCTAGTTTTTTAATCTTGGACTAAAGAAGACAGATAAAATATAAAAATTATAATTAAACTGTAAAGAAACATCATTGAGATATTATTGTTAACATAAGAATCGTAACACATATTCCAGTGAATGCCGACAACTGGTTGTGCGACTGTCGCAATCTCGCGGCACGTCGTGTAAGCGATTCATACACGGCAGAAAAATGCAACAGAAGATATAAGTGATCACGTCGCATGTTACGATTCATAGATCCTTGGCGAAAGAAATCATTGAAGAGATCAGTTTGATTCGGTAAGAATTAGCTGATTAAACATAAGCTGATTGAAAAAACAATGAGTTGTGAGATAAGCAATTTTTTTAAACTTTATGAATAATTTAATTGTTTCTAGATTTATATAATATATATTATTAATTTCAAGAAAAGTAATAACAGAAAGTAAAATTAAATCACGTTTTTAATTGTTTCGTAATTTATACCTTCATAAGCAGTGTTGCCAGATCTTTACAGGTTAGCTGTCGTATGCGTCCACCGCTATAAGAAATTGTGTACTTTGCGATTGCTTCAAAACTAGATAGACAAGGGTCTTGTACTTTTGTAAGAATATTTTTACAAGTCTCTTTTGTTATCTCTTTGTTTTTCATCAAAATTGTATGAGTAGTTTGATCGCTACAATTACAAACGTGATATGGGAAGCTGTTTTCGTCCTAGGATACATGTAAAAAGTGCTAAGTTTGACTTCCATTATTTCAACTTTGGTATAGTCAACCTTTTTCTACTTGCACGTGTTGTAGAGCGTGTTTACATTAATATGCTATTCAAATTTTAAAAGATTCCTATGAAAATGGGTTCTGCGACACAACTACCTTAATATAAACCGTGATAAAATGAATGTAATGCAAAGCCTAAAGGCTTATGCGCAGGCGCATAAACGTGCATAGTTAAGCTTCGTATTATAATCATTTTACGACTGTTTATTAACTGTCAAGGGAAATAGATAGAACTCGGAGTATTTTTGAAGTGTGCTTAAGTGATCTGAAGTGTTATTTTGTGCAAATATCTTTTTATTTGGAAATACCATACAAGAAATTTCAACGTGTCATTTCTCGCTTCTGACGTCGTTAAATAAGGACAGCATCAGCAGGGACCAGGAGCTTTAATTTCAAGAAAGTTAAATTAAGTCAACTTAAATAATATCTAATAATAATAATAATAATCTCTAATATCTCTACAGTTTTAATTGTTTCGTAATTTGTTGATTAATTATTTCTGTTACTTTTATATTTTGTTTTAATTTAATACAAAAAAATTTTATTTTAATTTAATGTTGAAGTTGCGTTTGTTTTCACAGTATTTTTGTCTTGATTAATCTATTTTTCCAATAAAACCGACGTGTACGTAACATAATAGTATATGATATGCCGCTTTTTTTAGATATGCGAGAAATATGTAAAATAGATTACATAAGTTAATGATACAAAATTGTAGATCATATGTATTTGAAAAATGAATAGCTACAAATGTAAGGTGCTCGTTACACATCAAATGTTTTTATCATCAGAGTGCTGCGTGTTGTCTGTATTACATCGGTAATCAAGAAGCTGAATACCTTGAGCAATGCCGTAACTAGATGCATTCGGGACTCTGTATGTTAACGCTTAATGCATCCTCTCGAAAAGAATAAACCATCTAATATATTTTCCAAGATTTCCAGATGTTTATTCAAACATTATAATATGTACAATTTTGCAGTGTATTATGTCACAAGTAACATATATTATTTGAATATTATTCAATCAAATAATATTTTAATGCTGGACACTATATCTTGTGCCTTATTATTTATGACTCCAATCGAAGATCATGGATTAAATGTCAGATGCTAAAATTAATATGGTAAATTTAATCTATCATCATCTTTCATTGGAATCGTGAATAAAATACAAAACGTAATGTCAGCGTTAACATACTTTTCAACTGAATAATATACAAATAATACAATAGAAGATTATTACTTGTGACAAGTAATTTAGAAATGTATAGATAATAACAATTTGCTATCATAATTCTGCCGACATCAAAATATGATAAATACGAGAAATTTCTGGCATCAGTTTTGTCACATTTTTCTGATGCTAACAGCTTTGCAAGATCTGTTGTAATTTTTGCTATTCAAGTTCATATAAACGCGCAAAGATCTTATTTATCAATTCTAATTATTTAGTTTTAAATATGTTTCTATTTTCAAACATACTAGTGGAGACAAATTAGACCAAAAAAGTGCGTTATCTCGGAACCGGTTAAAACTACTCGGATTTGAACTTTTTTTTTTAAATGTAGGTAATTAAAAACACTACAATGTTTATGGGTTAAAAATTGACGCTAATTGTTTATTTAATAAATTTTTATTTAATAATTATTTAATAAATTAAAGCGTCAATTTTTAACCCATAAACATTGTAGTGTTTTTAATTACCTACATTAAAAAAAAAGTTCAAATCCGGAGTAGTATTAACCGGTTCCAAGATAAAAACCTAATTTGCCTCCACTATACTTAATAAAGTTATAAATAGCTCAGATAGTTTTCTTAGAAATCTACACGCGCATTCAAGATTAATGTGGAATTTTCAAAGCATAATTTGCGTACATGTGTGTGAATGTATGAATGTGTATTTTAATGAAGAGAAAGAAACGATTTTCTTATAATTCATTCAACGCGATTTATTGATGCACCGCGCACGTTGCACATTAAAATAAGTCGCGACACGCTTTACAGCAAGTCGTTGAGCTGAAACAAAAAAGGCAATTTTACTGTGGATAGAAATTGTTTAATAAACACAGAAATAACAATAATTTTTATTGCTACGGTGCGGTGTCACGATCACGATGACACGTACGCCTTTCGATCTTCATCAGATACCAAAAGTGCCAAAAAAATTAAAATGTAAATGAAATTTTTTGCTTTACTCTGCTGTAATAAATTTGTTTACGTTTTTAACGCGAAATACTTATTTATGAGTTTCTATCTGCAAATCGATAAATGAGATTGATTTTTCTTTTATGGGAGAAACATTCGCTGAATTCATGCTCAAGACAACTCCATCTTTGCGAAAGAAGATTTGCCTTTAAAGGAAATCTACTGATAGCTATTTTCTTTTAGTTACCTAATACACACCGTATTCGAGATTGACGTGTAATTTTCAACACTGCAATTTTCATCTATTCTTATATACAAAACACAGTGTATAAGATACCTACATCACTACAGCATTTGTGTAGTCAATATTATACCAAAATTAAGTTAATAATTTTAATTGCATTTTACGTGTACGTATATTATTTAAATATATCGTAAAAATCGCTTTAATTTTTTTCGTTAACGTTTGTCCGCGTCTTGTATAAAATATAATACGCTAATTGATTATTCTGACATCAACTATCATGACTATTAAATTATTCCTCAATCTTCTACGAGGACATCAAAAAATAGTCTTCAGTTTATTAATAATAGTATTCTGAAATCTCAAATTATTCACGGTTTATTGTTCCTTGCGGCGACAAACAAAGTGGCCTTGCCTCCGATTGACAGACGGCGGCGATCAAGGTCTCGGATCTTCCACTGCATCCGAGCCTTCTTTGCAGGTTCGACTCCACAATGGGTCATTGGATACTTCGATCTCGGACGGTGCAACACGTTCTTCTGCTGCAAAACACCAAGTTTCACAGTTCGGGTGTGAACGCGGCGCCGTCAAAGCCAAGCGACTTCTGGCTCATTGTCCGCACCCCAAAGAACAATGTGGAAGTGGTGGCAGTTCTATTGCGTTTTGCTGCATATATCCGTGATGGCGGATAGATGGTCTAATAGAAAGAGCGCTCTTGATACGCCCTTTAACATCATGCTCTTCCGTGTCTTTCGAAATTGGACTTTCGATGCTTTCGGTACGTATGTCAACCAGTAATACGTTATTCATATAATACCATTGTACGAAAGAATTTATATTTTTCTCACTAGTCGCACTGTTATTTTATTACAGTGCTGAAATTTTCCAATTCCTCTTTTGATATAAAATTAAAACCACAGGCATAGTCCATTTGACGTTGTCTCCACGTAAGAACACGGAAAAAAAGGTTAGCTACTATAGCAAATCTAGTCGTAAAATATTAAATAACGTTTTTTGCAGTGAGAGCTATATTTTCCGTAAAAGCAAAAAATGTAATACGTTACGCGTTTCTTTCCATTTCATACTAAGAAGATTTTCAGACTTTATACAAATCCGCACATATGAAAGATGGTCAAATTTATTATTTTATTATAATAAATTTTAGAAAGCAAAAAATCTCGTTTACAAATACTTATGTATATGCAATAGACATGTATATTTTAGTAAGTCGCAGTTTAACTTGGGTTACCCACGCATTTGATATGTGTACATTTAAAATTTTGTGTGAATAATTTGATAGTTAATTAGAAATGAAGTATTATTACAGTTTAGAGATACAATTTTCTCAAAGATATAATCGTCAGAAATTGCCAGACAGTCTTTTCATGCATTGTACACATTACGCCAATAGATATATTCTTATTTGTCTGTTACCGCCGATATCGTGAGTGTTGACATATTTAACTTTATGATAATTTGAGTGTACGAGTTGAATAAAATAAAAATGTCTTTTGAACTCGCATAATAAATGATCATGCGCGTTAGCATCAATAAAGCCTTGAAAAATATTCAAACAGACACTAAAATTGACACCTAGTTAATACTATTTGGCACTTGTCAGTTTCTACGAAGATACTGGGACATTTTCAGCGAAAGATATTAAGCGTATAATATAACCAAAGCATAATAAATGAAATAAATGTAACAGGAAAACATACATACCAATGTTATTTTTCTCAGGCAATATTTTTTGCAGATTCTTCAATCATTTTTCGATAATTCCTTAGCGAAAACGCTGAAGATTCAAGAATGTTTGAATTACGAGCATGGAAGAAGAAGAAAATCTTCTCGCGAATTAAACTTCACTGTAAATCCAAGTGTATTATTTCTACACGCATAAACGTCTAAAAATGACACAATGACTGATGCTCGTTTTACGTGTTTTGTTGCGTGTTAAATTAATACGTTTAATCGTATTAAATTAAAAGTTAATACGTTCAAGTTAATACGTTAAACGACGTAATTTAAAATGACAAGAAATGTGTAAAAAGAGCTTCAGTTACAATAACACACATGATTTTGCAGTGTTTAGGAGAATGATATAAATTATAAAATTTTTTTATTCTTAACTAATTTTAGATGGACATTACTTTAATATGACTATAATTAAAAGATAATTGATATTAAACTAATTTATAAGAAGACTCCAAAATTGACAAAAAAATATCTAGTAAAAATTATGCACGAGAAGTAAGATATTTAATATATTTTCACGACTTATTGCGTTTTAAAAATCGTATTTTTTTCATATTTTACACACACATAATCGTGATTCTTTTCTTTAATGTATAAAGCAATATAATCATGTAATTAATTGGTACACACCCTATTATTATTATTATTATTATTATTACAAGTAATTTTTATTGACTCATGTTGAAAGGTTGTTTTTCTGTTTTCCTATTACAAATGCGCGACATTTTAATTGATAGCCAGTATCCAGTGTCGGTTAAAACTTCTACGTGACAAATCATGCGTGTCGCCACGAGCTGTCTTATTATACAGATACGATATTCGAGGATATGACACGTGAGACAATACGAATGGTACAGTGACTTATGCTTCCACAACATGTTATGCATTTGCATTGAGAATAAAACGCGTACGTAATTATCTTGATTTTTCCGAATAGATAGAAGCGCTTCGAACAATTAATATAAACTATCATTTTTTTAAATATGCAAATACATACGAAGCTGCAAATATACGGTACGATATGATTTTTCAAGGATATATGTAATTCGCGCGTTGTAGTGTGTAAGATTATCTAATGATTATCTAATGATAATTATTAAGTTCTTTTCTGTTTGCGCATTCAGGCGATACTTGTCGAGTTTTTTTTGTCACGGAAGACATTTTAAATAGATATCGAGATTCTCTATATTGATGTATGATTGTGTAAGCTTATTCCGTGTTTTTTGCTGGCTATAATTTCGATTAAAAAAAAAATAATAATGAATATGCGTACAGTGTGTACGACGTAGTCTGAAGGAAGCGATTTTCTTTCCGGTAAACGCGGCAAACGAATGTAACTCGCGTCTCCGCGATACTCCTTCCTATTTTGTTTAGGTGCTCTTCTGCATAATTCATTGTTCTGTCCGGTATAATTCGATGCACGTACCGCATTACATTTAGGATCGCATTATTCTGTACTTTATCATTATTTAGCGACGGTATTTCTGTTCGTTTTGGTAAATATTTTTCTGTGTTTATTGCAGCAAGCTGCTTTCGCTTTTTTTTTTATTAATCACATAATTCTTGTATTTGAAATCAGAATATCAAATTACATAAATTCACAGCGTTTCACTATAATGCCTTGATACCAGTAGCACAAAAAAATGTGTTTGATGGCGCCGGAGCCGGGATCTGACAGCGTGTTTTACCTTGTCGTCAGTTCTGAAATGCTGGCCTCCCAAGAAGTTTTTTTATAAAGATTCGAAAAGATGAAAATCGCTCGAAGTAGTGCGATGGGCAGTGTGATACGGCCATCTTTAAATTGTTTGCATCAAATGCATTCAAATGCTTTACTGCGGCTATAATTAATTGTCTCGTCATCGTACTGTGCTGTCTTTAAGTCTTTTGTAAATGTTTGCCGGTTTCACACCTTTATTCACAAACAACTTCATAATAATTCGCTGTTCCATATACATGCGTTAACACTGTTGTCCGACATTTTGTATACTAATTATCAATTGACGCAAGAGGAGTGCCGCATACCGATGATAGAAGACCACTTGCCACTTACCACTATAAAAAAACTCGTCGCAATCGCATTAGTTTTATATCCTGTGCAAAATCTCGGTTTAACTCGAACAACCCTCGTACTTTTTCTTTATAAATATCATAATTTAATTATCAAAATAATAATTACACATATTATCATATTATCATAATGCTACTATTACAATCCTATTATCACAATCTATATACCTATAGTATGCTATATATACCATCCGTATAGTATCACAATCATATTATGTCAATAATAACAAAATTTCTAAACATAAAATAACAAATTTTTTTAAACAAGTTTTTGGAAAATTCGTTGAAAATAAACAGTTCGGCTACGTTTAAAACTCTCTTTTAGTCGAAACTGAAACCCAACCAAAACTTCGATTTTTGACCGAAACTGGACGAAACCAAAACCGAGTTTTTGATCGAACTCTAATGTCCATTGCATAGTTTTACAAATTTCTTCAAACAATCTAGCTTAAACTCTTGCAGCAAAACAATGAGTATCAACACTATTTTTAAATGAAAAAACTTTGTTTTAAATCTTATATCAAGGTATTGAAGGCTGATCTCTTAACGACAGTTGTCGTTATATTGTCGTTGAGCAGGTATATACTATGTAGTAAAAAAACGAAACAAGAACATTAAAACAATAACGATAATTTTCCTATTACTAATGCGCGACATTTGTAATAAAAAATTTTTTAATAATAATAAAAAAATAGGGCTATTCTGGTAAAGATAACAACGTTAAGGTTCTGCATACTGTGAGCGTTTAAAGCCCGATTATTTGAAAACATTTGTAAAAGTAAAATATAAATATTTTTAAAATAGTTATGATTATTCTTTTATTGGAATTAATTAATTCAATAAAACGAGTATACATTTCATACTGCTTTATATTTTAATTATAAACTAAATCCATTTTTCTTAAGAACAAAATTTATGACCGTACGTATGACCATAGGTATTAATTTCTCTGTAAATTATAACGTTGTAATTATTCTCTGTAACTTGTAACGTATAACTTGTTACTCTTGCAGGTAGGACAGGAATGGAGGAAAGGTATCTGCGAGCAGCAAGAGACGCAAACAAAATGCAAAAAATTATTCCCGACAATGTTCCGTTCCCTTGTAATGTAACAGGTAGAAAAAAAAATTTATTACCGTTTCTTATTTCCCTATCGATAATTGTTCCTCTGGTCATAATTGTCTTGTCTCTTTATAATTAGTACTATACATCTTAAATTATTAAAAATACAGTCATTAAGAATTGTGAAGCTTCTTTACATGTCAATGGTTTTTCTTAAAGTAAAGCATTTTATTCCTAGTTCAATACTTTTGATGTGAAAATGTACTTGAGGAGCGCTACACGACTGACAATAAATTTCAGGTGGTCGATCGTCAAAAGTGCCAAAGTCGGTGCATAAACTAAGACCGGGTGATATCGATGTCATTGCCGCGATGGGCGATTCTCTTACGGCTGGAAATGGAATCCTTGCAGGCAGTCTGCTCCAGGTTGCCATAGAAAATAGAGGAGTTACTGCGGCTGGCGGAGGCCAAGGCACGTGGAGACAATATCTAACTCTTCCCAATATCATTAAAGTAAGGCAATCAAATCTTACAACGTTATAACGTTTATCATTGAACAAATTGCAATATGCATAAAACAATATGAGAAATGGAGATTTAAGATATTGATGGCAGCCAATTAATCATGGCAGTTAAATCAATCAAATCTTAATTAAAATCTTTAAACTTATAGTAAAGTGCAAATCCAAGTGTGTCATTTTTACACTCATAAACATCTAAAAATAACACACTTGACTGAAGCTCATTTTACATGTTTCTTCATATGTTAAATTACATCATTTAACATGTTTAATCGTATTAAATTAAAAGTTAATACGTTAAATCGTGTTAAATGACGTGATTTAAAACGGTAAGAATTTTGAAAGAAGAGCTTCTAAAGCAAAGTCATAAATGCACTATTGGAGAACATTAAACATTTTTGTTACCGTACGCACTTGTAAACACACGTGTATTTCAGTTTCTGCATCCTCCTTTCTAAAAAAAGGCATGTTAAGTCGATACTCGCATATCTCGAAGTTTTTTGTTGCCGCTTTTCCGCGATGCCAATTGGTTCTCTCGCTGCGCTTACTTCATTTGCAGCTGTCATCGTATATTTTGACAGTTGTGTGTATTGTGTGTATCAAGAAGTTAATACTGTTAATAGCGTATTAGTAATAGCATAATGTTAAAGCTAAATAGCGCGCGCGAAGCGCGCGTCTGTGGTGTCTAGTATATATATATATTTCATAAATTTAATTTTCTACTACTTAAAATTTATTGCCGATTATGTAACATTCCATAATTTTCCATATATATTTATTATATAATTTTTTAATAGCAATTTGTTTGATCACAAAACTTCATATGTGAATATACTCATATATGAATATAAATGAGTAACTTGAAAAATCACCGCCATTAGGATAGTTTCTCTTCGCGAATTTTTTTGCGAAAATTGTGCACGAGCCGTGATGCACGATTTGTCATTATCAATTTTGAAATATACCATAATTCTCGGCGTCGCGTCGGTAAAACAATGACAAGGTAATCGACATTTTCTCCGTAGTACGTAATGCAGCACCTTTGGTTTTACGATTTAAAGAAACGTGACAAACGCAGAAAGGATGTTGCAATAGGATCTCAACATGACATTAACATATCATCACAATGTTCGACTGCCTCTTCTTTATGGACTTTCGTCAATGATTATCTCCGATCTTCAGTCGCGCGCACGCGTCTTATACTTTAGATAGACATTATACATATATTATGCATGTAAAATTCCAATTTGCTAACTTTTAATTTTTGAACGGAGGATTACCAACACAATCATCAATCATACCTGACTAATAGTAAATATCGTTATATGACATTTTAGAAACAGATTCTTCATTGTAAAGATGAACATTATATGTAATGTACAATAATGTACATGTAAGTGATTTACACATTATATCTTCCTAAAATATATTTTTTCTTCAAACTCGTATTATACTCACTGTAAATCCAAGTGTGTTATTTTTACACGCATAAACGTCCAAAAATAACATTAGACTGAAGTCTTTTTACACGTTTCTTTATGTGTTAAGTTACATCATTCAATGCGTTTAATTGCATTAAATTAAAAGTTAATACGTTTAACCGTGTTAAATAACGTGATTTAAAACGATAAGAATTGTGTAAAAACAGCTAACACACTTGGATTTGCAGTGCTGTTATGTAATAATTATGTAATAAAAAGAAAAATAGACTTTCTTTACACGTACCATTAGGGATACTACGTGACCTCATGCGAGAGCGACGGATGTGTAATTAGCGGAGAAGAGCTTTGAAGGGGGAACTCCCCCCTTATCCCATCATGTAAAAATTTTATATTTCGTAAAATTTCTGAGGTAGTTGATGCTAACAACCTTACTTTGTAAAATAAAATACCAGGATATTAAGCAATGTCGAGCGAAAGTTAATATAATTCAGGACGTTATATCGGTTAATAAGATCCGTTATCATAATCATCATTGAGCAATATTTAAAATTATGACCTCTTTATTCGCTCTCTAATTTCTTTCCTTACTTTAATAAATGTCTTTATCTAACCGAAAATTATTTTTCTTCTTTCTATTCTTATTTTATATTAAATAATCGTAGAAAGTTTATGATTAAATACATGATTTTTGTGACAAATTTATAATTAAAAAAGTTAACATATGGACGGACACCGACAATAAGTTAGATAAAAAAAAGTTGTATCACGTTTTAAAGGGGCGGGGAGGGGAGTAATATAAATAATATAAGCTATAAGCTTATAGCTTATAGCTTAATAATATAAGCTATAAGTTATAAGCTGATAAGCCGATCTAACAATGTGCGCGTGTACAAATTAGTCACCTACAAATTTTCATTATATTAGGAATTCAACCCCAATTTGATAGGATATGCATTGGGAGACTCTTTGACGATTCACAAGGCATCGCAATTGAATGTTGCCGAAATCGGTGCTGAGTCCGGGGATATAGCTTACATGGCGGAGGTATTAATCAAGAGGATTAAAAACGATCCGAGGATAGATGTGCAGAAACATTGGAAGGTTTGTTGCACTAGACTAGACAGATTCAATTTGTTGCAAACAGCGAGAGAATAGAGAAACGAGAGGGGCAGCAAATGTGTCATTACATGAACACGTTTTATTGCTTGCAATTAAGTTAAGGTAGTTCTCTTATCCTTATACTAGAGAAAATCGATTTTCTATAGATTTTCTTGAAACTGTGAATATACGTTAATTTAGGTGTGCTTTATGCGTGGCAGTACCTCTTCCGGTATAAAAAATCAAGATACTGAGCCTCAAAGTTTCAACTTTTACTAATAAAAAGCTTTTCCAGGCCAAACGATAAGAGATACGAGGTTGGCCAAGAGGACCAAATAAGTTGCTCCTCTCGTCGAGTTCTATAAGGAAAAAATGCCAAAATTAAAAAAAATTAAATTTAAAAATTTTTTTGGTAAAAATCGAAACTTTGAGACTCAGTATCTTGATTTTTTATACCGGAGGAGGTATTGAAATTTATACCACGCATAAAGCACACCTAAATTAACGTATATTCACAGTTTCAAGAAAATCTATAGAAAATCGATTTTCTCTAGTAAACAAGAGAAATTATCACGCCTTATAGTTTTAAACTAATTTTTCTCGCGATAAAAATTTGACAGAACTATTTATCGTCTGTCATAATTTTGTGTGTAACGTTTTCCGAGATTTTCATTAATATGCTGTATTTACAATAAAATATCTCGCTTTGCTGTAAAAAATTTTGCATTCTTATTTATTAAACATATATATCGACAATAATAAAATTTAATTTGCAGTTCATCTCGCTGATGATCGGATCCAATGACTTTTGCACTGAACTGTGTTGGATTCCATCGCCTTGGTCAATTCTTGAAACACATAAAACTGATCTACTCCAAGCTTTGCGGACGTTAAGAGATAATTTGCCGCGAACCTTCGTGGCATTGATTCCGCCACCACACTTAAAGGCTTTGGTCGAGACACGTAAAGGAAGACCATCGTTTAATTGTTTCGTCACAACGGACGTCGAGTGTTCTTGCATGTTTGGTCTCGCATTTCGGCGTTTCAGACCTATGTATTACGACATTATCCGACAGTAAGTGTAATAACGTAAAACAAAACGGAAAATAATCTAGAGTATATTATTTATTAAATGTTAATATAATTATTTTCAGTAATGCAAAGTTATCTGTGTTTAAATAATCCGATACGCCATTAAGTAAAAAATACGTGTTTGGCAATCTGCGACATTAAAAATTAATTTTAGTTTGGTTCATTGAAAGTATTACTTATACCGTCAAAAGCAAATTGCGGATTGATTAAAAATTTGGAAATATATTTTAGGTGGCAGAAGCTAGATATGGAAATCGCTACTTATCCAGAATTCCAAAGAGATGACTTTACAGTCGTAGCTCAGCCTATTCTGGTGAATTTAAAAATTCCACTTGCTTCAGATGGGTATACCGATATGACATATTTAAGTAGCGATTGTTTTCACGTTAGTCAAAAGACCAACGCTCTTTGTAAGTTTATTAAGAATTTCCTTATATAAGAAGAAATTTGTTACCTAATAATTAAAAAACTGACCAGTGATCTTTCATATTTAAAACGCATTTTATTTATAGTTTTATATTTAAAAAAACATTTTATTTACAGTTTTATATTTAAAAACTGATTTCATTTATAGTTTTATATTTAAAATTTTTATATTTTATATTTTATATTTTATATTTATATTTTATTTTTATATTTAACCTAAACGTAAAAATAAACACGTAAGATGCACTTAATTTCTCAGGTCACATTTCTAAATATCATAATGATGTAATAATGTGAGAAAACTAGTCAAACTGGTAATATTATACCAGTTTGACTAGTTTCATTAGTCCCCAAAATTTAAATTGCCTAATTGCAACAGTCGTTTTGTAGCATCGAGTTTAACTCTGTTGTTTTGCTTCCTCATAGAGGAAGCTTTGTGATGGTGGAAAAAAAATTTTTCGAGATTTTTTAATTAGTACTAAAAAAGTTTAAATTTGGTGAAAATTTTCAAATATGTTTCATTCAAAATTAACTAACTTTAAAATGTGTATTAAAAATATTTTTAGTTGTGTTCAGAAATGATCTAGAAAATGATTCAGGCATTTCTATTTTTTTGCAGATGCAAACGGTTTATGGAACAATTTGTTGGAACCGGTAGGTGCCAAATCGACGAAATTGAGCACATATAAATTTCGCTGCCCGACGCCAAAAAGGCCTTATCTGACTACAATGTTAAATTCAAAGCTACAAAGTGTTTCTACTAAAACTGCCACTGCGATTCGAACGAGAAATATTGACGCTTAAGAGAAAGTATCGATATCGTTATTAGGTCATCAATCATAGTCACAATGTCGCAATCTTTAAACAGAATCGCAGTGCCAATTATTATTTAAGCGTAGACAAGATGCCATGATGTATTCATTAACTCTTTAAAATACAAAAATGGAATACGGATAGAAAATTATTTCGTATTATGCCGATTATTTCACAATATTATAAAAGATTAAATAATGTTTTGTCAAATACTTTATTATCTGCCATTTCTTGTAGATTTAATATATAAAATGTATTCAATTTAACTGTATTTAATATCTTTAAGATTACATTGTAAACAAGAGGTATGAATGATGCGTTTAATCTTTAATATTATTTCTGAAAAATAGCTCAAAGAGAATTTTTCAACAAATATTTAAACAAGTTTCTTTCTCTCTCTTTCTCTCTCTCTCTCTCTCTCTCTCTCTCTCTCTTTTTCTCTTCCTACATATACCTATATGATACGACACTGTAAACAAGTTTGAGAAGCAAAGTTTTATCGTAACATCGGCTGTAGTCTCTTATTCACTCTTGCTCACGTACCTCGTCTACCGCATAGGAATACGAAAGAATGCAGGGGAACCGTAAATATGTTCATCGCAAAAGTGGGGGGAGGATCACATCGATGGGCATAGGAGCGAGTCTTTCTTCGACACGCTTCATTCATGTTTAGTAGTGTCATCCGGTAGTACCGGCGAAGAGAATCGGCGAAGCCTCTTTCCCGTAATTGACAAATCGCGAAGATTTTTACAATTCGAAAGCAGCGTGATTTATTACAAATTCGGCGCGACAGTTTGGTGCTTAGATAATTGATTTATCGTTTCCTGTGTGAATAATGACATGGATAGTTTCTACGTGAAAAGAGAGAAATGTTAGTTATTGAACGTCTCGTGCCCTGGAAGGGTCAATTTTAGACGCGAGAATATTCAGCGAACAAAAAATATATAATTAAGATGGAAGATAACAAGAGTTACACGGCGTTTGATTGATCTCGTGACTGTAATGATGCGGAATAAGAAATCATCGGAAAGCAAGGTATACTTATATATGTATGTTCATATATTTAATGTATTCGCTGCGTAATTTAAATTACAATATTGTACTTGTATATTGTATATGCCGTATATGATAATTTACAGTGTAAAATTAATAAGTTGAGTTTGTACAAAATATACTTATTAAAAACATACTTAACCAACATTGTTAGAAAAGTTTTAATTACATTTGATTCGGGGAAATGATTTTTTAAATGTATGTGCGTGTTCTCGTGACAGTAAAAAGTTTCCCGTGTACTTGTGTATCCTACATACGAGTACGTAACCCGATATTCTAAAGGCCATCGCACACACAGTGCATAGCTTAGCATAAGCGTAGCATAAGACCGCTAAACCAATGAACATCCAGCATAATATCACCATATTAATTTACATAAGATGCTCATTGGTCCAGCGGTCTTATGCTATGCTTATGCAGCCTATGCAATTTTGTGTGCGATGGCCTTTATGATGTTGTTCCTACTCTTTTTTAACAAATGACAAATTGCATTTTCTAAAGGTGTGAAGAGTGATTTATGAAAATGCCCAGGGGGCTGAAACGCGAACTTAGACATCAGCGAAAGTATGTCCTTATGTTTCTTAAAGGGGATTCCGTAAAGCGACGCTTTCAAAGTCTTGGTCGACTCTTTCGGTTTTTATATCTTTGTAAAATTATGCGAAAACATATTGTTCGTCGTTCATTCCCGTTCGTACATTTTGTTCGAGTAATTGAGTGACAGCGGTTTCTTTCTTTCTCCCCCCCCCCCCCAAGAGAACAGTCATTTTCGATATATTATATAATTAATGATGTAAGTCAGAATGTGACGTAAAAAAGAAATGTGAGTTTAATGTGCGTTTAATCGAATGGCTTATGTATATAGGGCTAAACCAAATTTAGTCAAAATACCGGAAGACGTTCACTTTCTCATAGATAACGAAGCTAATAAGGCTACGAAGAATTGAGACTCGCGACTATTATAATATCATTGCGAAAGGAAATGCTTTTTTTATCTTACCGATTTAACGTCGTCTTTAAATTTACAAAACGCAGTGCATGCCGTAATGTTTAATCCAAACCAATCTTATTGTCGGCATAAATAATACGTATACAGAAAAAAATTAATATTTTCTCTATTTTTCTAGATTTATTAAAAAATTACCAAAATAAATTTTTTAAATTTTAATTGGCGTTTTTAATTATATTTTAAAATATAATTAAGAACATTAAACACAGTTTTGTTGTAGACTTTTACTTGGAAAAAATACAGACAAGGCTGCACTTTATCTTAAGCAAAAAAAGACCTGCAGATTGTAAATTTTTTGCTATTATATCTAACAGTGAGAGAAGAGATTGGTCAGGAAATTATCTATCGCACAAAGGATTATGCTAGACGGCTAGACGACAGAAATTAGCTAAACAACTCTCTATGTCACGATGAGCGATCGCCGTTAAATAAACAAGAATCTGGTCGCGGCTTTATAAATATGATATTTCCGCTGGTATGTACGCGTAAATAATGGTCCTGTACGTGTACGTCAAAGTTTGCAGTTCTCTTCAGTCGGAGACGCGGAAGAGCTATTAGAGACGCTCGCATTGTAGGATTAGAGGGAACGCGCCGATGGCGAGCGGAAGTCTCGTTCGACCAAGTCAAAGGCCGAACAAGATCTTCCAACATGGAATGATTATCACTCGAAGTCACAGGAAAGTCTGAAGAAAATTGTAAGAGGGCTTTCTTTGGTAGCCAATTTTTGAAACGCTCGCCAATAGCCAAGAATTATGAGAGTCGAAATAATTTCCTTGCTCGTGATCATCGCTGGCATCCATCCGGGCAAGTGCTATCTCTTCATGGATTTTTTGCGCAGCGTATTTCAAGGGGGAAGGGTAAGTTGTTATCGAAATTGCGCAGAATTAAGATTTCAGATCGATATTCACATTGTCAATACTTTTCTTTTTCTACAAATCATTCTTTGCGTTTACCACGTGTATTTTTTTTTATTAATATACATATAATTTTGTATTATATATAAGAACAAATAAAAAGTTATTTATATGCAATGGGGAAATATGCGAATATAAATTCACGTAGCAAAGCCATCCGAGGAGAGAAGCTTATTTCGATAATATTAATTTCCATGTGAACGGAAGTGAGAGTTATCCTGCACTTGCTTCGGCAATGGCTGACAGGTGAGGGTTTTTTTATTGCAAAAAGATTACCGAAAATGTTTTAGCATGCAGGAAGTCCCCTGTACGTCCGTGCTAGACGAGAAATCGCACGTGATTTGCGAGTCAAAGTCAGTTGTTTTACGTGGACGTTTTGTAATTTCTCGCCAGATTCGTGGAAACATTTTCGTCGAATACGAGTAAAATATGAATGCGTTATTAATCTGCCAAACAGAGAATTCTCACGCACCAATTCCATGGAAACCTGTGCAAAAGTAGTATATCACGTACGAAAATCATTGTGCGTTCTGTAACACGCGATATTATACAATAGTGTAGTAAACTTTTGAAATTATTATTAAAAGATTTAATAAGAATGAATTACGATGTTAGGATGTTTAACGTTACGTGAAACCAGAAAGTGCGGACGCAATTCGAAAAGATAAATGCTTTGCATTCTGAGCAATCGGAGAAAGGCCGGAACGTTTCTTTTCGTCGGCCTTGTGACCCGCGGAAAGAACTCCTATCGTGGCGGATGTGTTCAGGGCCGTTTTTTTTTAACACATTTGAGTTCCTATAAGTATACTATACATTGCACTCTCTATACCACTTTCCAAAATTTCCAATCTGTCCTTCGACATTTCGTAAGTGCCACTTTAGCCTTTCCTTCATGAAAATTCAACACAAAATAGGCATTAGAAATTCACAGAGTAAAGTCAAGCTAAACGCTTAAATTTTAATGCTAAAAGTATTTTTAATTAATAAGTATTTTTAATAAATTATTCTAAAAAGACAAACTGATTAAAATGTATCGTAATGCATCGTGGCACAGTATCATGTGTAATAATAAAAAATGACTATAAGTATACAGACTATAGCGCTTTAAAAGCTTGACAAACAAACCATATTCGACTGTACATGTTAAAAGAGTTCTAAATACGTTGTTCCTTTTTCGGCCGATGGTATGACCACGACAAATTCATACGCCAGTATTTAAGTCGTGACGCGACGCGGCTGAATGCAAATCCGAAGAAAGCAAGAGTGTATACGCGTGTCGAATGCTAAATGCGCTAATCGACACCGGCTTAAATGCTCTGGCAGAAAAAAAATCCCAGGTGAAAAGATTGCCCCGAGGATATATTCTTACAACTAAAATAATGTATTAAATATATATTTGCGCAGAGTATTTGCAGAATCAAGCATGTTTAACTTATACAATTAGCAATAATATTTCCAAAATATCTGCAGTTACAGTAATTTTGTTCATCTTCCATCAATCACAATATTTTTAGATTCCGTAACAATTTTAGTTTCGAAAATTTAACAAAATTTTAATTAATCATTATTCACTAACAACAAAATTTTAATTATTCACTAATAACAGTAATTATATGAAAATAAAATCTTTAGGTTTTTATACTGTACACGTATCTACAGTAGTTATTCCTTATTAATTTTTATTCATTTACATATCTTATCAATAAAATAAATATTATCTTTAGCAAGCTAATTAATAACAAAAATGCTTCCTACTGTACCTACTGTTATCAAGAATTAAAGTTATCGTGACAGTTACGATATATTATTATGTATATAATCAAACTGTAAATCGCATTCGCGAATTGCGCAAACTCAGATTACCGAAGCCAGTATCTGAATGATGAATATCACTTTAATGAAGATACGAATCTCGCGTAATTAGATATTGTGGTCGGAGTGACATTAAAGCGCACTAACTTCATTAAAGGAGAAATTACATCTTATGCGTTATAACAGTTCGGCAAATTTTATAAAAAGATATGATTAACTAATCGTAAACGAAATCATACATTAATTTTTGCATTCTGTCCCGAAACAATTCTGCATAATTGTGGCCCACGCGCAAATATTTATAGCTACATCTAAATATAATAATAAATATAATAAAGTCTATATGAACACCTTCAAACATGTGTAAAATAAATGCGGATGTGCGAATTATTTAAATCGCGTAATTTTTAGGACAAAATTGATGAAATGGGACTCTCATATCCTGAACGGTATGGCGGCGTACGAAAACAACCTATAATTCCTGACAACGTCCCGTTCCCTTGCAACGTGCGTTTTGGCAGGTATAACTCTCTGCAATTAAAATTAATAACTTTTGAACCTAGGCTTTAATGCTTGAAAATTAATAATACTTCCACATTTATTTTTTTCTCATTTCTTTCTTTTTCTTCTCGTTGACATCTACAATTTTTTATATTCAACTACATACTTATATTTTCAGCGTAAATAAAGCTAAAAAATACTGCAGCTTAAATTTTACTTATTATCAATAAATATTTGTCAATAAGTACGATTTATCATCGCGTTTAATGATAAATATGAGTTTAAATAAATGACAAGTCTGGATAATTCCAACGTTTTTCTCGTGCATTACAGGTCCTTGTCGATACCAGACAATGTTCATCGATTGAGACCGGGCGACATCGATGTGATCGGTGGTCTCGGTGATTCCTTGGTCGCCGGAAGTGGCGCGTTAGAGGAGTTTGCGGTAGGAACCTTCATCGAGGCGCGCGGAGTTAGTTGGTGCGTCGGAGGCCAAGGGGATTGGAGACGGTTCTTCACTCTTCCCAATGTTTTAAAGGTATACACTATGCACGTAATATCAAAAAATGTCTCAAGGTCATCTTGTTCACGCGTTAACACCGGTCTTTCACCGCATCTCATCAGAATTCAGAGACCTGAAAGAATTTTGCAAGAGTAAACGTTCGTTCTTTGTTCTAGCACGATATGTTTCATGCGTAACAAAAACTTGATATCCTTCATCATCACGACATATCGTTGCAGGTGTTTAATCCCAAATTAACAGGATATTCCACCGGAACGGGAGAGTTTATCTCAACCGCGGCGAAACTGAACATCGCCTTTCCAGTCGCCGCTACGGAGGATGCGTTGCACCAAGCGAGAATCCTGGTGCAGAGAATTAAAAGTAATCCGAAGATAAATGTGAAGAAACATTGGAAGGTAATAAACCTTGATAATCTTTTTATCGCGACATACGCTTATCGGTGGATAGAAACCTTGATTCTCCCTTCCCCGTTGAATCTAATTATTCATATTTCCTGTATTTCCAGCTTATTACGATCCTATTTGGGGCTAACGACATTTGCTCGGCGCAATGTTACGCTCCGCAACAATTCTCGCCGTTGCGTTACGTCTTGCATTTACGAAAGACGCTCGATTTCTTGAGGATCGCACTACCCCGCACGCTAGTCAATTTGGTTCCAGCCATAGGTGATTTAATATTTTATTAGTAATTTGTAATTTTATATAAGGCGTAAGCAGAAAAAACGTACACATTATTATTGTAATATTACCAGGTTTTCTAATTCTAATAGCTAATGCTCTCTCTCTCTCTTTCTCTTTCTCTCTTTCTCTCTTTCTCTCTTTCTCTCTTTCTCTCTTTCTCTCTTTAAATTATAGATCTTAAAACGCATGATCTTATAATACATTACAGCATATATTAATTACGATGTACTTAAATTTTTCACTCATGTGCTTATATTTATAATTATTTTTTAACAGATGTCACAGTCTCTGTTAGAGTAACGCGAAGTACTATGTGCAACATATTGCATCCCCTCTACTGCGCCTGCATGCACAAAGGTAGTCAACCAGAAATCGCAGCGTCGAAAATGTCACGACTCTATCAGCAAGCCGCTGAAACTTTAGTATACTCAGGAAGGTATAATTGATGTTCAATACGTAATTAAATGTATCTTACTTAATCAATAAGATTAGATTTTTTAATACTTATTTTGTCAGAATTTATTGTACCTGAGGGAAGTTTTTTTGTTATGTTTGATATACTCAATTTTTAAATCGTATATATTTGCGATATGTTATATCTACAGTTGACGCTGTTTATTCGTAGAGATTACATACTATTACTCGACAACTACCGCGAATATGGAATAGTGAAATGTACGTTCCTAAAAAAATTAAATTAAGGAAAAAAATTTAAGAAAAGAATGTTATTTTTTATTTAAAATGATAAAATATGCAATATTATATATGAACATATTTAACATATAATTTTAAATAATTTTAGTTATTAATTGTTTAAAAAAATCTATTTATTTTGCTTTACACGTTGCAGCTTTGTAAAATAATTCGTGTAATCATCCATTGCCTTTGCTATTTTACAAATAAGATTTCTTTCTATAGACGGATCGTTTCCCATAAGGAATTTACAGAGATCGTGGGAAAGCTTGTTTTTGTGGCCAATATCTTTTACGTGGTAGATATCATTTATTTCTGCCTTTTAATTCGCATTCAGCTTTTTCTTTTGCCGATATCATTCTTCACGGGACATGACACGATGTACAGAAGCAGTACATACTGAAATATTGAATAAATTCTGCCTTTTTTACTTATTAAATACTTTGGTTGCCTTTAAAACAAAACACTGCGCACGCATTGTGAAAGAAGCACTGTTTTACATTGCCGCATGATATCTTGCATTCTTAAGGCGGCAATGATTAAAATGCAATCACGTGCAGTGATTTATATCCGCGAACACTGAAATATCTACCGCAAATAGAGAAGAATAATGTCTGGGTACAAGACATGTCGACCGCGAATAACGGATCCACGAATATGAAGCGTCGACTGTACATCCATCCCATACAGCACACTTGTCCAGAAGCGGGACATAAGACGTCTTTTAGACGTCTAGACGTCTTATGTCCCGATTTTGGACATGGTGCTGTCTGGGATTCGTACCTATTGATAGAATATATGGACAAGCACAAACTTAGAAAAAACATTGTTATTTTGCTTTATAGATATGATAATTCTCCAGACTTCACCGTAGTGTTGCAGCCATTTATTAAATTATTCAATGCACCTAACGCAGATCCTCATCGTGCTCCGCCGATCGACTCCAGTCTTGTCACATATGACTGTTTTCACTTCAGTCAGAAAGGACATGCACTCGGTAAGGAATGATTAACTTTTATCATGATATACATATATAAACGCATGTTCTTATTTGAGCGAAACAATAAGTTAAACTAAATAACGTTATAAAATTTGTGGCATTTATCGACTGAACAGCGCCTATCGTCATCGGAAAAAATGCCGTAATGTTAAAACGGTTGCACCTTACTAGGCGAGAGAATTTTGTGTGCGCGTACCTTGGCGCGTACGTTCGTAATGTAATGTGTGGATTTGTGTGTGTGTGTGTGTGTGTGTCTGTGTGTGTGTGTGAGAGAGAGAGAGAGAGAGAGAGAAAATGATTATAGTCTCGTTCTAGTATTTTTTTTAAACTGTACGTGTTATTAATACGACTGAAATACTCTATTATTAAAGTTAATAGCAGTACAGATTGTAAAAATTTCTAACTTTATACATTATTTAAAACTTGGAATTCTTTCTATTTCATGCAAATTAAAAAAAATTACCAAGATTGCCATTATATAATAACATCAGTGCATATCGACTTGATCATTTACGTTTAATTATTATTTCCTTATATTATTCATTACTCATAAAGTTTTCAAAAAGATGTATGGATTTTAATCATATTCAATTAAACTTGCTCCAACCCTAAATAGTTATATCATTTGTGTTTTAAATAATTATTTATTTATGCTTGAAAAATTAATACAAAATGATTTACGTAAACACAATGTATAGAAAATGTGTTTAACCTCAGGATTTTATATATCTACATATTAAATACGAGTACAATATATTTGTTGTTAACTTTGTTAGACACGTTTATATTCATGTATTCGTACATATCAATTCGTATTCATATATTTATATTCATATTCATAAATGCATTTGGATATTATAACATGAAGATGACATTTCAAAGTTAACTTGTCATTATATAACAATTCTATTTGCGCTATGATCAATTCGTTAATAATTATTCAGCAATTTAGTTAAAAGTAAATGAATCATTTAAACACCGTCACGGACAATAAAATAATCGTCAATCCCTCGCAGCTGGCTTGTGATAAATGCGAGCGCGCGTTCATTAACGAGCGTGGATGGTTAAGAAATATCATTAAACGCCTCTTAGACGGTGTCAACAAGAGTCATGGTGAAAGAAAACGTCATATACCAGCTACTGTTGACGATATTATCATTTTTACACGGAAATAAAATAGAATAAAATAACATGCGCAAAGAGTATAAATTCTTGCTTCTTCCGCGTGATATAAATTCGCTTCTGGTCTATTTTCAGGTGCTAATCTTTTGTGGAACAACATGCTGGAGCCGGTCGGAAATAAAACGGAAAAAGGACTGCCCCGAATATTGGAGAAGGTGCTCTGTCCTACGGAAAACGCGCCCTACATCTTCACGAACGTCAACACGCGATTCTTCCGAATGACCGGCAGACAAGATGGAATTGTACCTAGATAGCATAAGGCTCGGTAGTAATTGATCTCAATTTACGAAAGAAATTATTACGAAAGAATTTATTATACGGCATCAGCAATGAGAGGCCGATTATTCGAGAGAGATAATGCATTTGTTATTAATTACTCGCATAAAACTTTTAGGAAAAAAGTAAAATATTTTTAAAAATAATATAAATATAATAACATCATATAGTTTTAACAGTAAATTAAGAATTTCTATTTGTATATGCGTTCGCATAATTGATGTGTCGAATAATTCATGTTTTATTGTATGTACTAGTAGATAACAATTAAATGCACTTGTCATTTTCTTCAGAATATTTTTCAGGAGAATGTAATCGCGTATTAGGATCTGATAACCCTTGCGTTTCGAGAAATATTTATGGGCTATAAATGTGTAATTTGATGCATAAAAAATTATTAACTAATCAAATACTTGAATAAAAGAAAGATTTCAATAAAGAATCTCTGAGAAAGATTTCAATAAAGAACCAATTAATTTTTACAGACAAATATATAAAAAACTGTTGCGTAATAAATATATTCATGTAATATATTTATTCATACAATCCTTTCATTATCAAGGTAGTTTGTACATGGCATTTTAAACACGTTGGAAAAGTTTTTCATAAACACAAACATTGAACTAGAATAATACGAAATTTATTTGCGATGTTTTCTCCGAAGAGTCACATTCCTAATCGCACAGGTAATTATTTTTTTGTGGAAAACATTTTTGGACCGGGACATATTCAAAGTCCACGTGGCCTAGGTTTAGACTTTGAACAGTATGCCTGTTATAGCGGGGTCCAAAAGTCCAGCATGTATAGCAAAATATCCGGTTAATAATATATATTGCATGGAATTTCGAGCTATATGTAGATATGCGTCAGGAAGTATCTTATTTGCATATACATACCAAGGGATTTCCCCGTACCCATCCGAACGTTTTTGCCATTGTGACAAATACATATATCACTAATTGTAAGAACTAGGCAAACAGTAAATTTAGGAGTAATTTAGGAGTTTAAGTATTGTTTCTGATACTCACACACACACACACACACACACACACACACACACACACAATTATCTTCGCAATTAAAAAATTAAAAAAATTTCTTTTATGGAAAAGATAATTAATATTTCATACCATTCTCATTTCTAAAAAAGAAAAATTGTCTAACGTTTGTTTGGCACGCACTTTAACTTTGTAATTGATGAGCCACGTCAAGATCCGATGACTCCTCCATTTATTAAAGCGATTGATCTAGAAGATTGATATACTTTTTAGAAGATTAATATACTTTCAGTTGCGCGCGCGCCTCTAAGTCGCTCCAAGTTTTACGTTTTTTTTTTTATATTTAAGGCCGTTTCCGTCACTTCGCAAAAGTTGTCGTCTGCTTCCTGACCTTTCCAAGGTTACTCCTTCAAACGAAGGACCTAAGTTAACGGATTACTCAATCTTTCTCGTATGGAAACTTTTTCAAGTATCATCGATAATTCGTCAAACTTTCGGGGCCACTACATTTATGTTTCCTTATCCCGCGCCAAGTGTGTCGACTTCGCTGATATCGAGATAATAATAAGTTTACGCCACTCCATCCACGCGTCCTCCAATCTGCTTGAATTGACCCTAACCGACTTTTCGGGCATTCGCATGACCGAAGCGCAGTTATAAACTGCGCATATAAAAACGTACTTTTTACGTACGCGACGATCTAAATAAACTTTCTCGTGCAACTTTGCGGACAGAAATTATGGAATTCCATTAAAAAATTTTACGTGATCTTAAAGGCTTATTTAAAATATAGGACATCGAGTAATTTACGAGCGGTTTTACGACCTGTATAACGCAACACGACGGTCGCGAAAGGAGCGAGAGACACGTCAAGGTTCTAACTGTTGCATGATCTTCGAAGAACTTGACCCTGGTTGCGCCGTTGAGGCCGCCGATAATTAAGCGAATTCAATCGTCTGATCTGCGATTTCGTTACAAAATCGTCGGTCATTGACCTGCCCGTTTAAGTCAGGTGTCTCAATGCTTTGTACAACTTCCTTTCCACCTTTCTCGATTTGATTAATTTATTATCGTTTGCCTAGATAGTATAAACGTATTTCCCGTACACATTTTCTTGTTACGCAATTTGTATCCTTTACTTAATTTTGCGCGAATCTTCTAGCGATATCTCATAGACTAAACACTCACTCGTGTGAGAACGTGATTAGCTTTTTTGCGAAGTGGAAGAAAAGAATGACTTGTTTCTTTTTGCATTACTTACAAATTTTTTTAAAATTAAATTTGACTACAATAATATATCTTATAAATATCTGTATTTAATAATAATGTATTTAATAAATTATAGCTTTATATAGAAAATGAAAGCATATAAATAGCATATAAATAATTAGTATATAAATAGATTTGAATTAATTAACATTTCATCCACTTGTAATAATCATAGACTTATGAACATTGCGTAAAATTTTGCATTAGCTATTTCATAATTTTAAGTATAACTTACTGACTATATGTATTATATTAATGATTTAGAATTTAGATAGTTATAAGCATTACTATAATGCCATAATTTTTTATGAAGATATATATATATCTATATATTGTATAATTAAATATAATATATATATATAAATTAATATAATTTATACAAAATTATATATTTAAAGAAAAAATATAAATAAAGGACAATGTGTTGAATAAAAGGGAATGATTGGCTATGTATCGAATAAATAAACGATAGCTCCAGTGCACAGGATTTTCCTGCGTATTTATATCAGGTCATACATTATCTCCAAGGTAATTCTTGGAAGCTGCGCATCACCGCGCGATCGAGCCGCTTCGCGAGCTCTCATGTGTTTCCTGTCGCGAGAATAAGCGTCGAAAAAACATAATGTGTGAAACCAGAGTAGAAATCCGAATATTGGCTGACCTTTCCTACGGAGGCTTTGATATGTTGAATTGGAACCACCATCTTTATCCTCGGCTTCAAGCAATAAAACTTAACATTTAATTCCTTGCGCTTTCTAATTTTTATAGATATCTTTCATGAGATAAAATATCAGATTAATAAAAAATTAATAATAAAATAGCTTTTATATAAATATTAAATTACAGTATGGTTGATATGTCTGATCTTATGTCCAACGCGATTATCAATTGATACTGTGATATAGAATATATAAAAAAGAAACGTAATATATATTTATTTTATATATTACGTCAATCAAGTTTATTTTGTAATTTAATTTATCTTGATAAATAATTTTTATTGTTACATAATTTAAAATAACTTAGGTAGTGACGCAAGGAATTAATTAATTTTATCTAATAATTAATAAATAACCAAGTAGCCATTGTAATATTTCGGCGATTCACTCGTCTTCCTGTTTCATTTGTGGTAAAATGTTCGAAGTCTATAGCTGGTATGATATCGCGGGTCTTCGTACTTCGCAATTGCTTAATAACTAAATTAATTAATACATTTTAACATCTTAATAAGATTCTAAGTAATTACTAATTGCGTATTATTGCGGCGCGAATCTCGAAGCACGAGGCTGGAAGAGGATGACGAATCTCGTTGGATACGACGTAATTGACGGTTACAGATTTTTCTATTCGTTTGCATTATAAAGCTGCAGAACTTTAAGCCTTTATGCATCCAATATAAGTATTATTATTGTAGACAGTTAAGTAACATTTTTTAAATCTTGTAATACTAACTATAATACATGACTGTACTTAAATATTTAAGATATTTTTGTAATAGATACTAAAATGTCTCTCAAAACGTTAATATAATTCATTAGATTTTATTAAAATACGCGGATAAATAAACTTCTCTTCATTATTTTTCAATTTATTTAATCGAGATAAAGATATGTCTTTGATGATTTAATATATATTTTAATTCAATTAATTTGTATTTTTTGTATTACTTATAACGCATATTAATGCGTTTTGTACATAATTGATATCGATGCATACGGCTTAAAGACGCGCGCAGTGAAAGTTCTGTAATTTAGTAATATACTTGTAGTAATATATTTAACAATACTTTATTAGTAAATTATTTTATGTGTATTGCGTTCGATGTACGACGCATCTTTTTCGTTTTTTTTTTTAATCATACGATATCTCTTTAATAGCGCTACATCGAGTAACAAAGTCGTTCTGTGAAAGTATCTTCAATGCGCAACGTCGCCCATATTAAAAGAATTATCTTTGTAAAATTACTATTGAAGCGTTTCTCTTTTATTTTCGTTACAGAACTCATGATGGGTCCTTCGATCATCTTAACAAACATCGTGTCATCAGTTATTACATTTATTAAGTCTCGGGAACCTCGTGTAACTGGAATTGTAAAATTCTTAAACTTTAAAACCACTTTGTGGCGCTGTAACAATTTCCAAAAACTCGGCCTCGCTTTTTCAAGCGAACGAAGAAGGTTTTCTATTTAATTAAGGACGTATTTCATTAACCTAACGGTCAATACACGATATCTCTTAAAGAAATATGATATGCGTGGCTCGAACGCAAGCGAGCGCAGTTTCATAAATAATCGTATATTTGATTCCGAAATCAATTTGCGTGATTCGAACGTTTTCGATTGTATTTGCGCTCGAAAACCAATCTTTCGAATCACTCTCCGTATACATTTTTGAAGATAATTCATCAGATTGACGACAGACGAGAAATTGCGGAGTATTCTTGTAAAAGAAATTCTGCAAACTCTCACGAAAATTTCGCTAAGTTGGATCAGTTCGATCGATCGGTAATCGGTGTACGGTTCGCAACACATGCAGTCCATGTACAATGTGATACACGAGGAAGTTAGAATTCATATACGAGTCGTACGAAGACCCACGTCCGCAGCTTGTTTGGAAGAATTAATACCGTGAACAGAAGTTACTTTACAATCACGATATTACTTTGTTAAGAAGTTCGCTTGAGAGAGTAATGGTTGGTTCTCTGGTATGAGTTATGAGATTAGTCAGGATTCACTGTGTGTGTAACCGAAATTACTGTAAAACAATTTGTACTAAAATTTTTAACATAAGGTAAAACAATATCAAACTTCATAACTAGCAACATAATTTTTAGAGACTTAAAGGCTCCTTTGAATTCTATATTTAGAATTTTGTAATTTACATTCGACCGCTACTTCTTTACATCTCATTAACGATCAATCTATCAACAAATTTATTTAATTAAACAAAAAAAGCTTGTAGATAACCATTGGATCTTAACTGCCAGTAAAACTAAACGTATCACATCGTCTTGTAAGCTTAGTAATCAAGCAAAATGCAATATAAACTTTATGCGGGAGCAAGAGGCGGCTAAGTTTGAGGAACATGAGGAAGTTTACCAACTCTCTCTCAAGTAAGATCGTCGCATCAGTCACGTCGTCACAAAGTAACATCGCGGTCACAAAGCAAGCTCTTTACAGTAACGCCATGCTCTTCGACACATCGGTTTTCACACACTTACACACACTTACACACACTTACACACACTTACACACACACACACACACACACACACACACACACACACGTGTGCGATCTCGCATGCATGCGTAATTATTGCATCGCCGTCGCATCGTTTTTTTTTTTTACAGTTAAGCAGTCACCCTAACGTTCGCACGAAGCACGGAAATTACTAACAATAATGTTAAGAAAAATATTAAGACGTATAAGAAATAAAAAAATTATTGAAAATAAGATTAAGAAAAATGATTTGATGAATAAAGATAAAAGATTTATTATGTTTCTTTAATTAAGAAAAAAAATTTCCATTTAGCAAATTATGCTAACTAAAATATTTGCTGTAATTTTTTTTACTAACAATAAGTTACTTCAGGATTAAATCCAAAACAAAATGCAGCAGGACAGGCTCTCTGATGTATTTCGCTATATTTGTAAGATCTGGCAGAATGATTCTCTCCCGCAAGGTAGATAGCTCATTATCGTTGATCGTCGAAATCGCGATTTCTCGACGTGATGCACGTGTATCTAGTGCGCAATACGTTACAGAGAGTAATTAGGCCGCGTGTAGTTCCGACTTTGGCGTCGGATATTTGATTATCTGATTCAGCTGGATCATATATATGAGATGGCCATGAATAGATACACGTACGCGCAGCTCTTAGCGTACATTAATGATGATTACGCGCGTATGTACAATCCAAATATTCGTTGAGAAAATAAGAAATTACGAGATATTATTCTTTGCGAGACATCTGCAAAAGGTCGCAAATAAAATCGTAGAGTATGAAAAAAGAAATAAAATTAAGAAGTGCAAAAAAAGAAAGAGAAAGGCAATAGAGATTTGCCAATAAATTGGGTATATAATGAAATATATAATACTAATTTTGTATACAAAAGTGTCTCATAGTAAAATAGAATTTGTTCTCAAATATATGACCGAAATATCGATACGGTATATCGTTCTACTCAGCTGTCCGTGCTTCGTGGAGGAAAGTTGCATCCGTCGAATGCAGCAGTATTAAAGCTACTCGCCGTCTTAGCGAACAGTGCGTCAAAAGTACCTTGCCAGTGAGTAGTAATTGAGCGTAATAGTTCTTATCGGCTGATTCGTGCGTCTATAACCGACGATCTAGGATCGTCTATAAGGGCATTTCTTTCCGCGCGCAGTTTTATTTACATGCCGATTCAGCGAGCGTTTAAACTTCAAGCAAACTCCGCCGAGTCCGTGAGTTACGCCATTTTCGGGACACCTCCCCCTTCGTGTCGATCAAGGTCGAATTTAGGGTTCTCAAAGAATGACCAGCGCGATGATGTTCCAAGTGGAAATACCGGCGCGATTTCGTATGCGCGTTTAATTTATTATATTAATTAAAATATAGATGCGATTAAATGTGCAGAATTAATTGCCGTGACATTTCCATAGAATATAATTAGTGAAAATATACACAATTAAAATACAATGAATTAATATGGGCATTAAATTAACGAAATCACAATTCAGAGCAATAAAATATGCAATTTGCATTTCTACCAAATGTCATATTAAACTAATTCAATCGTGCCCCCGTTAAATTCTTTATGCATGCATTATAATCGCGCATGCATCTTAATTAGGTTTATATCCATAATGTAAAAATCAATGGCCGAGGTTTGAGACACTCCGCGCATTTATTCGATATGAATATAAATCAAAAGGAGAGACCCGTCAACCTTGATCTACGTTTCTCGCGAGATTTTCGCATGTTTGGTCCATCATCTTCGAGATCGATCGAGTTCATCGAAAGAGCTGTCTCGCTTTTCGATCGATCGTCCCCGAAGAGCCGATCTCGCCACCGCTGAAACGATTAGTCTCGCCGCTTTCTCTAACTATAATCAACATATATTATATTCCTGTCTACGTGCGTGTATGTATAATGTGACATTAACATCTTCCGTCCTTTTGAGCGACGTGACTGCGATTCATAAATTTTATACATTATTGCTTTACCACGTCGCGCACGCACAATCCGCCTCGCGCTTTTTCTCGGTTATTTTTCGGTTATTCAATAATTTTAATTTAATTAAATTGTCATTATTTAATAGGATCTTTTCCTACTTTATTAAATAATACCTAAATAATTAAAATTAATAAACGTGTCACAAGAAGAGAGATCTGTCAGTGTATCAGACAATCAGATTATTATAAATCTGATTTTATTTTATTTCTTTTTGTATCACAACTTCTGTTACGTGTCGGATATCAATTTTTATCTGTTCTATTTGTATTGCGCAAAATAGAGTTTATAAACAGTATAAAGATGTTATTAAAAAATTAACATTTAATTTTTAGATTTTAAATTTAAAAGAATTGTTACAAAGATAAATATGCACGACTGGACACAGTCTAGCCAAAAATTAAATAAAATTAATTGAAGAGAATGATGATACCTGATTATAATTTTTGCTGTGCAACGAGATTGGAAACAATGAAATTACGATACACATAATAGCGCGAATTAAATTATAACGCGGAAATAATTTATACCGCCAAAACCGAATACGAAAGAACGAAATGGTATTCACGCCGGCATTCGCGCGTTTATAACCGCTTTATAATCGGATGGTAATAACGCTATTTATATATTATTATTATTATTTAATGTAATATAATTCAGGGAAGAGCGCGGGGAACGATTGGCACGCACAAACGCACTCTCATATATTTCGCACGCAGAACTCACACGCACACAAGGCGGTAGTTACACTCGCGCCTAGATCGACGAATGCCACCTAATTGAATTGCCGTATTACAACTAGTTATCTAATTCGCACTTGTCGTCCATGTACAAACAATATGGCAGCCAGAACGCGCTGACTGTCCGTCTCGCATTAACTATATTTATATTTATATTTTATGTATATATATATATATATATATATATATATATATATGCACTTACATAACGTATATGTATAGAGTATATCGTATGCATAGAAGGGCTCTATTTATTTGCCGTATTGTTCCTGCCGCTACATTGTCTAGCGAGTTTTCCTTAGTTAACTTCAGCGGCTCTCGGATTCGCCTGAAGCTTTAGCGCGATTATAATCCTCAAGATCCCGTCCAATGGATTCTCGTCACTTTATTCGGCTAGCAGGAGTCACAAGGATAACAGAAGTCCTCGTAGTAATCGTTAAATTCGCGTTTCCATATCAACGACTGATTGTATAATCTGTATCTAGCTTTGTAGGAATTAGTTTCCCCGTTTATTGATTGTTACTTCATTTTCGAAAATATTTTCAATAACATTTCGATATTATTTTCGGAAACAACGAGGCAGGTAGTTAATAAATCAGTTATAAAAAATTTGAAATCAATAAAAAATTATAAACATTTTAAATCTGTAATTAAAAAAATGGGACTTTAAAAATTTATTTGATAATATATTGACTTTTGTCGCATTTTTTGCAACGAGTTGAGTGTTTCGAGAAAGAATAGTGTACACAAGCTATATAACGTAATTGTGTTAATCTTTCGTGGTAAAATAATTAAGACAAAAAATATTAAATTATGATTGACATTTTATCATTAAATTTATATTCAGCTATTTCACATTTGTGATCCACGATAATGGAATCTCGACGATCTTGGAATTGTATTAGATAAAAGTGATTAAGACACTTCCGTTCGAAATAAATTAATAACGGAAAATAGTCGAGACTTAAGCGAAATGAAATCGTCTCTTAGATTCTCGAAACACTGAACTCGGCCACGCTTTAGTATCGTTTGGAGAAAAAAGAAAATGGGTGGGGCAGTGACGAGTCTGTCGCAGAGCGAGGGATAATTATCGGAATCCCGAGGGTTATTAATCGCCGGTATCGAGATTATGATCGAGCCAGCAGCAGCGGGAGGATTTTCTCCGGCTGCTGAATAATTCCAGCTCGTGAATTTCTGAGTAATTTGTAAATGTCAAGCGTTCGGCCGCCGTTTACAAGTTTTCCGCTTTGTATCCCCTCTCGTCTTCCGGCCTGACAAATCGACCGTTTATACAGGGTGCCTCCCACAGTCACGAACTATTGACATTGCGCGCCGTAATTACGGAGACGCGCGACGCGAGCGAGGTGCCACGCCGTTTCGCATTGATATGCGCCTCCCTTATCGGCGCCATCGGCTAATAAAATAATCGATGACACGAATATATGACGGACAAGGAAATGTTCGAAAAAGAAAAAAAACCCGAAAGTACATGCACTTACATCGGGAGCACTTCATATCTAACGAGCAGATGTATTGCTTTTTTTTCTCTTGTTATAAATAAAAAAACGTCTAAAAGGTTTGATTAATTGTACAGTTGCTGCATGACGAGTTAAAAATTCGATTGTCGGATTTGCGTTGATTTCTCTAAATCTATATGTGTGATATTAAGGCGATATTATCTAGCAAGTTCTCTGAGGCCGTGTTTTATTTAGCGAAAATTTGATTGGACGTCTTGCCCTCTCTTAGGACTTAGATTTTCTAAGGCACCCCGTACATCTCTACGGTGATTGGATATTTACAACTTGAATATATACAGTTTGAAAAAAAATGAGGAAAATAGAAAAGAAAGAGGAAAGAATTTTCGTCGGGACCGTCGAGATCGACTCGGGATACTTCGTATACATCGGTTGCGACTTGAAACTTGAAAACGAGCGGGCCTCGATCGATTTTTCTCGCTCGACTACATTTCCCCAGGCTACCTCTATTACACACTTTTTTTCTGCTCTTACGTCGCTATCAACAATCTACATTTATCTACACACTCGAGCCTCTCGTCGACGAGCCGCGCGTCGTATAGACGCGCGTGTGTTATTTTAAGGTTTAGATTTCAACTTTAACAAACACTTAATGGTCCAGTACGGGAGGAGGTTTGCGTTGCTTGGCCGTTAATTATACAGTAGATTAGTGCTTAGCCATTTATACAGACTGCCTCTCGCGTTACGGTCGATTTATTATACACACGTCGTACTCTCTCGTTCCGAACGATCGCGAATTGCACCCACCGCTTTTCTGATCCTACTTTCTCGTCGATCTTTTACGAGCAGTTTTACGTTTTTACTTCAATTTCACATTTCGTGATGCCTCTTGAGGCGCAACTTCGAAAAAGTGCGACTTTTAATGTCTCTCTCTTTCTCTCTCTCTTTAATTTTATTTGTTTTCTCGATTAATTTGTCAAAATTGCCGCTGTCGCATCGAAAGCGCGAATTAATTCGAAACTGTTTTTGGTTTCCATTCGGATTAAGATCGTAATATAATGTCAACAAGATTATAATTGTCCGAAGAGTCTCAACGTTTAAAAATAAAACATTTCGAGTGTATATATGTAATATTTTTATTTCAACAATTTGCAACAAAATGTTCCTATCTATTCACGGACTTCGCGTTAATCATCCGCTTTTCTAAGTGATGATTGTAATCCTGTCTGCCAATCAAGATTGGGCATTGAGAACATTTATTTTATATATATATATACATTATATATAGAGAACATATATATAATTTATATATATATTGATTAATCTCGTTAGAACGTAAAAATCTCTCGATTACTCATTTTTCAATATTTCTCAGTTTTCATATATGCGTCATTAATTATTCCCCGCCAATCACTCGCCCGTAAATCATCATGTAATCAAACATCATTAGTAACCGCGTGCCGATTGTTAATGGTCAACTTGCGATGCAACTCGTGTCCAAGTTACGCCGGTTGCATGTCGATCGCGCAACAGTCTCGTTCGCAAGACACTTTTGACGGCGGGAATTGTCGAGCGCGTAAAATGAAAACGCAATTTGGCCGATAATTTCTACTTGATTTCGTGTACATTTGACAAATGCATTCCGTGTCAATCTCGTTTCCGTATCAAGCTCGACTTCAAAGCGGCGTCGATCGTCCAGGGCATCATCGATCATCCGTCACTAACCCTTCGAGTAGCGCAAATAACACTGTTTTTCTACAGTGTAACTGCAGTATCTTCAGTTAAGCACAGTGTTTTCAACTGCCATGTCCACATACATTAGCATCTATATAATAAGTGCTTTCGAAATGTCGGAACATGCAATGAATATTTTATAAAAGTATCTAATATTTGCTATTTTCTCTAAGCAATATGTGTTTTGAAAATAAAACTAGATAATCCCCCAAAATCGACAGTTTTAATGCAGTTATTTATATATAAAGATGTATTATATTCTCATTGGTGCCTTAATAACTGTATACTTTGTTATATTTAATGTAAAAAATAACCAATTGAAGTAAAAAATATATATTTACATTTTCATATTTTAAATAAAAGCACAGTTTTTAAAGAATTTTATCTCGGAAGAAAAATAACTTTGCTTATACAATAATTTAATGTTAATTACAATAATCATCGGATGTTCTACGTTAAATCCGGAGTCATACGAGCTGTGACGGTCGAAGAGTTAAGGACAAGGCTCGAGGACGCTCTGTCGAGGTTACAGTGTAACAAAAATACCATTAAATATCAATATATATTTAATAATATCTTCAACGGCGCGGTGAGCGATCCGCGATCGGCGGGAACGTGTTTGGGGATCGCCGTGCGAATCCGCCGATTGATGATCCCTGCGATCTGTCTCCGATCCGCACGGCGATCGAGGGGAAGGCAGGGGGATTTCTTCCCTTCGTTGATCTGCGCCCTTCAAGGCCACGAGTCCTCTCTTGTCCGAGTGGGTGGTCCCGTTGTCGGGACCATTGCTACTACATACACGCGACACGTAGCGATCCTCCGCGAGGGGGACACTCGATACAGATTTTTCTCGACGTCCTGATGTCCCTGTCACGAGCCGAAGAGACACGTCGACCCGAAGAGGCTGATCGCGAACAGAACGACGAGGAGCGCCGACGACGACCTGGAGATCGCCGCCTCGTTACTGTACGGCATCTTCACTTCGACCTCGGCCATCTTGAAGATCGAGAGCAGCGGATGCGTGTGCACCTCGTGGTGCTTGTTGTTGATCTTGTCGCTGAGATCTTGCATCATCGACGCGCACTCCTCCTGCAAATCGAGCATTTCGATTAGCGCGTTCAGTTTAAACTTTTTTAATTCAAAAGCAGATTTTATTTTAATGGGAATTTGATATGACATTCGCGTAATTATTAAATGACGGAAGGTTTTATATCTATTATGGATCCCTAATCGTGATAGATATGCTTGATTTCTAATATTCCAACGTAATTTTGAATTGATTCTCGTTCCAATTTACAGATATGTTAGTTTGAATTTTTATACTTATTTTCGAAATTTTGTATATAATTGTATACAAAAGGTAATTTTTATTTAAATAAATATCATAAACAGAAAAAATTATGAACCAAATAAGTGAAGACTGCGTGCCAAAAATTATCTTTTCTAGTAACTTTGTTTATGATCAACTACAAAATATTAGCGCGTAGTAATATGTATAGCTTTATAACATCGTGAAAAAAATAAATCGATCGGAACCAATCAAATTTTCATTTAAAAAGCGCCTTTATTTTAATCGAAGAATTTGCAGAGCGACGATATGTCCATGGTAAATTCAGGATCGTTTGTAATGACCGGAATAAATCCTTCGCGAAAGTATAATCTCCGCGAGAGCACGCGCATTTTCCGTTCCTACTATCAATAGTTGTTCCGCCAGAATACGAGTTTTCCCTCGAATACGACTTAACGACGTCGAATGTAACCCCCCCTCCCCTCCTCCCCCCGTTTTATCCTGTACCTCTTTCCAGACGGAATCCGGCATCGATTTCCATTTTCAACCCTCTCCCGCTACGCGCAGCCCTTGTTCCTCGTCCCCAAAATTACCCTCGGCTCGTTGAATCTTTAATTTCCGGCGTAGGAGTCCGCGAGAGGTTGAGAGCGATTTTTGGTGATATCTTTCTGGTGCGCCACGTGGCCCGACCAGATATTTCTCAACCCGCCCGCGCCGACGTTTCATTCGCTCGTTTCGTGCCCGGGCGAGGTTTTCAATGTGAGATTAAATTCCGCGTGAAAGCTGGAATCTTGCGCGAATAACTTCGCTGTGACGAGCCGGTGTAGCTTTCCGAGCGTAGTGGAATGAAACTTTCGACGAGTCCGACCAATGATATCTTTGGTGCGTTGGGAAAGAGACACGAGTCGTCCAACTTCAGATATATATGTCTTCGAGCAATGTATTAGAAGTCTGCATTGTAAAAGTTAATTTATTATATAGCGATTTTATGACGTAAACGCTATAATACCTTGGCTTTCTTCTTTAGAAAAGATTCTGCGTAGGTTTCTTTTTTTATAATTATGGCAACCTGCTATTAATGTATCAGATAATAAATTTACTTTTTTGAGGTTCACCTAGTTTATCGCTTTCATTTTCTTCAAAATATGTGTTTTATGGAATACTTGATGCGTGAGACAGGGAAGATATACCTGACTATGAAACAATATTGCAGTATATATCCGCGCGGATTCGATAATTAACTCGCAACGTGCGAGAGACTCGGGTCTACAATTAGCACCAGCCAATACGTAAAATGAATTATCGCACTGGGCTTTTGTCCGGCCATGCTTGGATCATTACTGCTTCGCGCAGTTCCATTCAATTAGCCTAAAAACCCGGCCAGGCACATTCGGCGTGTTTTGCGCTTTCTTTTATCATATGAGTTACGTCCATTTTACAGTCAAGTACGATAGCTGAATTTAGACATGTAAAGTAGCAGATATACGAAATTAAAAAGAGTTAAATAAAAATTCGTATCTCGGAATCAACAATTTAAAAAATCGCAAAAATATCGGAAATTCTGATGCAAATTTAACTATATAACTTTCCGCAGAGCTGTCCGTTGTATTAATATCATACTTTAAAATAATAAATAAGACAAGAAATCGATATATTATATAAACGTAAAGAGTATTTTTCCCCAAATAAAATAATTAAATTTATATTTTGAAATAATACCTAGCTTATATTTTTCAATCCTAGAACTTAACGGACGAGTTTATCGCTTAAAAGTTTAACTTAGTATAATTCGTGTATTAAATAGAGTAGCCGAGTACGTCAAAGTCGCTAGTTACTTACCCCACTTTTTACTATATCATCATAATTTCGTTACGCGGAGAAGTCGACGAAGCTTTTAATTGCTCATGTGTGTTTCCGTGTGCTCTCGGTTTCCCTACCAGAATAATCCAGCTTTGAATGCAAATGTGCGGTGTGTGACCTTTTTTTTCCATCGGGATTATCCAACAGATTCGCAACAGTATTGTGCGCTGCCGTGAATATGTAACTCCCACTTTTTTTACTCCGCGGATTGTGCTGCTTATCTCCCGTCGTGCTTCAACATCAGCCGACACGCATTTAATTTTTCCCCGGATAATATTTTATTTAATCCGGGCTTCGCCGTAAAATAATACATGGTATGGTATGTATGTACTTCCGTGAGCGTCTCATTTGTTTCTGCAGTAAAACATTAGTCCTATAGAGGAAACATCAAATAATTCAACCTTAATGGAGTTAAATAAAACCAAACTGCTTTTAAAACTCAAACTGGATAATTTCGTAGAGTTTTGTTAATTTTATTATTCCTGGGTTATTCCTGGTTAACTCACAATCAGTTATTGGAGATATGTGATAAAAGATACGTTTCTTGCGAAGTAATATGGTAATAATTATATTTTAATATTCTTCCTGTTTTTTAAGCACACATTTAGGTGATTCTTAATATTAAATAAAATCTGTCTAAATATGAGAAAAAAATTATATCTTTTACGTATTGCAATCGCGTTTATATATATGTATATACTAATGTATATACTAATATAATATGTATATACTAATATATATAATCACACTGCCTAATAATTTTCAACTGTCCAATTTTCTTTTCAAGTAAAGCGTATTATAGATATAATAATTGTATTGCCCTACTAAAATAATTGGTAACCGAAATGATCAAATCAATCGCGAGCTGCCGCGATTTCGTGCCGAACATAACATTCCGCTGTTTACGCCGGTTGTTTAACGTTATGCTTTAATTAATACCGAGCCGCGCCACACGACGAAACTCACCGGCAGCTCGATGGTTGTTCTAATTTACGCTCTCTTGTATTATGCGGTACGTGCCTCTTCTACCATATTAATCCAGGGTTAGAAGTACATCCGTGTTACATTGCGCTCCGTCGAAATAATTTCGCTTTACAGGTAGACACGCGCTAATACAATTATTCGGAAAATTTGTGAACGCACGAATGAATGTACACAAGGAAAGCTAATATATATTATTTACATAAACATTTAATTATAGAAAGGCTGCAACGAGTAACGTTGAATTTATTCACACACAATGAGTGTAGTGTAAATGATCCTAAGTGGCTTAGAAGTGAAAATTATTAAGACGTTTAACAATCGCAACTAAAAGTAATTTTCAGTAAATTGTTATTAAAGCTATATCATTAAGTAATTTGCGTATAATAATTTTAAGAATCGATATGTGAGGTAAAATTTGTCGATGTAAATATAGTTTTGAATCCATAGTAAAATTTTAATAGAAATGCATACAAAAATCATGGTAAAATCTAACTTTTGACAAGACTTCCAAAATTGCATTTAATATTTTAGTCTTTATTACATTTGCAAACAGTGAGATGTGTTACCAATATTAATAACTATATTAATTAAAAATCTCTTCCTAATAAAAAAGGATTCAGAATTATCCACGCTAGTGGTGCGATCTGAAATTAATGAGCCCTTTTTCCTAGTGGTAATAAACGAAGATTAAGCTAGGCAGCAATCGCGCTTATGTTAGCGGAAACCTGTTCAATGGACCCAAAGAAGTGTGTCGCGAGCTAAAGTGCGATGGCATTAAGCCTCGAGCATGATCGTGCTACTCTCTTCGAAAGACGATCTCAATTCGTGATCGCCGGAAACTAATGGTTCTCCTTACAGCATCGTCACGGGTTCGGCCATTTATCCCCGCGTGAATGAAGACAGGTGCAAGGCGAAGGCATACCTGCAGGTGCAATTGCAGCCGGTGATGGGGCAGGTACCATTATCTCTTCCGTCAGGACAAATCCCTTATTAATGATCGACTAATTGGATTTCTGGACGGAGGAGTGATTACGTCAAAACGTGGCCTCGTGCATGTTGACAGGAAAGGGAGCGAGAGGTATGAGGTATGAGGTATAGGGTGTCCCCAGTGTATAAGGTTGTACAAGGTGTCTTTCTATGTACCTTCTCTTCCAATTATAAAATCTTTAATTTAAAAGCAATTTTTTTTAAACAAACAACCTTTCAAACGCAAACAGTTGAAAATTTTAAACGTTCTTACAATTTAAGAGACACGAAGAGAAAACAATATTTCATTATTTTTGTCTATTTTCAGATAAATTTTATATTCTGAAGAAACTTATTAAAAGTTGTGCGTTTAAATATTACGCGAATTTATAGCTTCGGCCAAAGTAACAATTGATAACATGTGCTATTGAAGCAATATGCGATTTTCGGGACACTCCGTATGCAGCTAATAGCTAGAAGACAGATTCATCCTACAATGGCGATCTCTCCATTGGCTCTTGCATCCCGTTCGATATCCTCCCTTTCAATCGGATAAATACATCTGATATCAGAGAATGATTGTTGCTGTCGTCGCTCGAAGACGACTCGTAATTGGTTGCAATGATGAAACAATGGCGCCAATGTATAATAGTGCGGATACATCACATCCATATGTGAATGACGCGATGACATTGCCATTGGTAAGAGAATGAGAAATGATTATGATGGACTAATTGCGGCAGTAAACGATTAATTGTGACAATTAATTGTATAGGAAGATTTCTTTCAAAATCCGCTTTTTTCACTTCAGAAATATTTTCTTTGAAAGCATTTACATAAACTGATAAATCTTTTAATAATTGTATTCATATTATTTTTAAAGATATTGTAAATCTAAAGCATATATATCTTTTATTTTCAGGACCTCGTGATTTTTTATAAATGATGCCATGTAATTATATATTATTGGATTGTTATTGTATTGGTTTGCCAGGGTGAAACAATGTGCGGGAAATTGTGATTTTTAGAAAAATATAATAAAACAATTTTTGTTGCAATAAAATTCGCGTAGCGACAGAATTATTTGCAGAATTATTTTAACAACGGTTATTACCATGCGTCGCGCGATCATGCGGTGCCGGCGCGTTTCGTGCCTCATATATAGTTTTTCGCCATCGAGAAGAGGAAAATTGCCGTCGCGAGGCAGCCGCCAATAAAATTTCGTCGTTAAAGAATCCGGGCGCGCTTTCGCGTGGCCATACTTAATCAATAACGACGTTGAGGAGCCCGCTCGACATTGCTCGTTAGGACATGAGGGGAGAGGAGCGTATATAGTAAGAAAGAGACGAAAAGCGGCGCGAGCAAAAGCCACCGGGATAAAAACGGATAAGAGTAAAGTCACTGAGGGGGGGGGGAGGAAGCGGATAGAAAGAGCAAAAAAAAAGGAACTCGAAGAGAAAGAATAACGACATGCAACGCACACCGGCTTTGTAACACGTAAAGGCTTACGGAAAGCGGGCTCGTCACGCAATGCAAATGAGCATAACGCTCGCGAAAAGCGATAGCGGGCCCTCCCTTCGGCAGGCAACGTCGGGATCCCTTTAACTTTAAGAATATCAAGTTTTCTCTCTTGGTTGCGCGCCCCGGAGAGTTATGAAACAAAAGTAGTTTGCGAAGGTAAGCTTTACGCGCCAACTGTATCACTTAACATTTATAAATGTATTTAACAATTATTGCTTATTAATTCTTAAATCACGCGGCTTATCGCAACACAAGGATATATTAACCGTTATTGCTCCACATAATTTAACATTACCTTCCGTCATATACATTTCCAGCATTGTTTTAACTAGAACTATCAAAGAGGTCAAAATAATAATCATCGTTCAACATTTTTTAATAATTTATTATTTATTTTTAAAATACCTTAATTTCTGAAATTTTCCCCGATTTTTATTGAAATTACATAAATAATTAATTTCATTAATTAATTTTCTCTTTCTCTCTTTTCTTTCCTGGAGAGAATTTTTTGTTATATTTTACCCTTAAATTCACTACAAACTTGGGACAACTTGGCAACCAAGGGATTTTTAAAATATACAAAAGACATTTTACGAACAACGTGATAAAAATTACCATGCAGATTGGTAAATATTGAAAAATTATTGAAATTTCCTAGATATATTTTAGTAAAATTAATCAAATATATTTTATATTTTAATGAAATAGATATTAATATTTCTTATTATGGTGGATATTAATCAGAATAGCTCACATAAAATTCTTGGTGGTACATGTTGTCCCACAACTACCGTGATTTCAGGGTAAATTTTAAGAGAAAATTCTTTCCGTGAAGATTTCGTCGGTATAAAAATAAATATAGATTAATCTCCGGTAGTTCTGTTAATTGTTTCCTGCGATTTTTTGCATAACTATATATCGTACTTTCTAAATATGTATAGAGATTTTAAGAGATCCTTAGTCCAGGAAAATATATTCCGTTCAACTTCACTTTAACGCCGGCGCGCCAAAAAACCCATCACGCGTTAAGAACCTCGTCCCCTTTTTTTTGCTGGGGAGGGGGTATGCATCGTTAACGGGATCCCCGTTCATATTTCATCCCCAGTGTATCTCATCGAAGCAAGCCGGAGTCTTCCGGACTATCCAACAATCTCGCCATTTTTCCGCGTCTGTCCCTGGCTCGAGGGTGCAAATCTCGGCTTCAATTCTCCCTGGCTGGCCTCTCCTTTTTCACGCTTCACCTTACTTCCTCTCTTTCTCTCTGCGAGATCGAGCGATCTTATAACGTTCGAGTAATCGCCAGATTTGGCGGATCTTAAATCTCCCACGTCGACGCTAATCGTCATCCGATTTAGAGCTCCTACTCGCTCGGCGAAGAACTAAAACGGTGCTGTAGGATGTAAGAGGATTTCCTGTGGCTTGTGAGTGGCCGAATTGTCGACAACTCCGTAATTTGTCGCAATATTTTTGGCAACCTACGGCGACACAAATAAAGAAAGTACTCTTATTATACCCTCGATTTCAAAACCGAAGTGTTCACGATCGATACGAGTAATTTTATACTCTGATAGAGAGCTCCTTCTCTCGCCTCTTTTTTATCCCTCTCAATTCCGAGTACGTGCTGTCATGAATTATTAAGGTATAAAAAAGAATTTTTACAAACACACACAATACACATGCCCGGGCGCGCGCATATATTTTATTTTTAACCTCGATATTTTTTAAATCGTAGTAGATAACTGGCTCTCTCTCTCTCTCTTTCTCTCATCAAAAATATTAATTGTAATCGATATAACAGAGCTTTAATACCGTTAAGGCACAATTAATACAAATAATATGTTAAACAATAATATGTTAAACACGAATCAATGCATGAATCGCTTATTCGATGTGTTTTGTGCATATAAAGCATTCGTACAATTAAACATTGTCGAAGGATGTGGAATAATGTTCGACAAGCGAGTGGTACATGTTATATCTAATTTTTAGTGACATTATTTATGCATTAAATTAAAAAAACTGAACATTACAAAGTTATATGTGAGTGCGCGAGCTGCATTGCGGGCTGCGAATTATTTGATTAATTCACCGTCGAATTAAGAGCATTAAACAAGCTGCGTCGTGATCGCTGTAAGTGTCCGCAACATATTAATATTGATAATTGAGTATTAGAATTCAGGACGTAACATTCAATGAGCTATACGTGGCGTATATATGTTGCGCCGCGGAACCGCGTGCATTTTGTATGAACTTGAATAACGAGCGTTATCGGCTTTGCCATGTTTCAGAGAGCCAAAGAAGGCGTCCGCAAGTAAGAGAATTTACAGCCGGGAGGATCGCGGCCGAACGATCAAGGTCATCGCAAGTTACGTCGGCATACTCGAGTGTAACTTGCCACCATACAATCACGATATGTCACTTATCAAATATTTTTATATTTGTAAATAATTGACGCAATGTTAAAAAACTGGGTCAAATAAAAATTTTAGAAACAAGAAATAATGTTAAAAATAACAAAAAGAGGAAAAAGAAGGAAAACCTTGATATTTCCGTTTCATCTGACAATGAGAATGACATGCATTATTTATGGGAGTTTGTGAAGACTAAGTTAAATGTGTGTTTCCTCCGCTTCTCTTTTAATCTCAAAATATCATACATATCTCATGCCGGGATGACGTATCGGTTATACCAAAGCGCTAAAAATATTATTCTTAATATTCTGACGTATATTCTGCAAACACGCAAATAATGCCTCCGAAGAGATAGATATGAAAGAAGTCATGCCGGCAAATTGCCTCGCGCTCGTTCGAGGAGTCTCGTTCCAATTTACTACCTGAAAAGGCGTCTTGCATAATGAAGCCGCGGCTAAAATCGTGTTAAATCCCAAAAAACAATCGGCACGAAAGCGGTCCGCATCGTTGTTACAATGAGCGTGTTACGATAGGTAGGTAAATACGTGTGAACACACTGCGGCGATAGTTTGTACAAACTTTTAAAGTAAACGAAACGAGTCGAAAAGGTAGTCACTGCGAAAAAAGGTACTATAACGTGGCCTACTATAGCAATAAATTCTCCTAAATGGGAAAAAACAGCGACTACAAGACAGGGCCGTCTTTATACATATATATATCTACGATGTGTAAAGACTGCCCTGTCATGTAGTCACTTTTTTTCCCCCTTTAAGAGAATTTACTTTCACGCGCGCGTATGCATATAAATATATTTTAAAATAATCTAAAATTAAAAACACTGCAGCTTTATTTCATAATTAATTTCTCATTATCATTGCAATAATCATTATTTTCATATATCAGCAGATATTTTGTGTACGTATTTAATAAATATGAAAAAACAGAGATCAAAGATATAAATATTAATGAAACAATATGTTAATTTATATTTCATAGTATTGTTATATAATATTAACAATGTCAATTATACATTTATACCGCGCCGCATTATACATATATGAAAAAAGATTATACTCATATACATAATACGTTCAATATTTTTTAAGTGTATATATGAAATAAAATCTTTTGTCGAAAGAAACAATCGCATGTCAAGCTCAGGGATTCGAAGATAGTAAGAGCAGCCCTGATGCCAGTTGCAATTTGCACGAGCTGCTTCCCTTTAAATCGGCGAAAATAAGGGGTTTGCGTGTTAAAGGGTCTTTCCCGTTGTTCCGCGTGTTCGTTCTTAAACTCTAAAGCCCTCGAGGCGTCGGCGCCCCGACTGAACTGTTCTAAAAATGAAAGAGAAATTTCGTACACTCCCACGAAGACCGAAACGTTCAAAACGCAAGAAGTTATCTGGCACTTAGCATTCACGAGTGGATATTGAACACAAAGTGAAATGAAGCAGTTAGTTTTGTGATCTGCTACGTTCCTTTCTTTGTAACAAGTTGCTGCTTTCAACGCTTCAAAATAGCTCTAAAAATGTAGAAAATGAAAATACTTCACTTAATTAGATATTTTGCTAAAATAACAATAGAGAAATACAGATAAGTCGGGTAATATGGAATACTAAACGATATCAGACTTATTAAGTTTCGTAACTTAACAAACAGCAGTGGAATTATTAGCTGCTGGACGTACTGGCAGTGTAATACAAGGTCTCGTGTAGTTAATGATAAGATAGTATTAGTGAGATAATATTTATCCATTGTTCATTGTAATAGAAAATAATTGTAAACTTAATTGTTTTAATTGTTTCTGTATAATTAGGAACAATTTTTAAATAGACACGTTTACTATTATATTATTAACACTATTACTATTGTTTTATTCCTAATATGATAAAGTATCTGTATACACAGAGAAAAAAGAGAGGAAAAGGAGAGAAAGAGATTGATTTGAAATGGTACATATCCATATTTTCTGACATCTCTCCTTCATATATAAGCATATATGTTAATATTCTGTCTCATTCAAGCATTGAAGTGTGATTAAAATTGATGAGTGGACTGTCAAAGATGCGATCGCCCTCTCTCTTGATCTCACATATGATCTTAAAACGCCCGAAGCATCCGAACGCCGGAGCACGTTAAAAATGAAAAATCGCTCTTTCCTCCGACTTTCGCTTTGTAGTCACCCCTGCGGCGTCGCTGTCTCAACATCGAACTTCAGACGGGGCAAGAAGCTTTTGCGTATATCAAGTTCCGCTTACCTTCCATTGAAATAAAATTAAATTGAAAATTCAGGACAGAATCTACGGACACGCCGCGGCAAAAGTGAATTCGTCGTTATAGAATTGTTTGCCAGTTAATTATTCCGCCAACTTTTCCAGCAGTTGTAATAATCTGTCGAAAGGAGAAGTCTGGGAAATTATATTGGATATAATTTTCATTTAAGATGCTAATTAACTTGCGCGTAAAAGGATTGAGAAATAAGTATATCGCTGTCTGGTGCTTTATGTGAGCCGCGCGAAGAACGGCGACGTTTCCGAGAGATCACCTGCGCGCGTCAGCGCCGTCAGCTCGAACAGCGAGACTGATAAAAAAGTAGCTTACCGCTCTGTCTTGCTGTCGCGAAGCGAACTGATAGACGTGGAGGAACCGCGTCGTTCGTCGAAAGCAATCGTCGCGGCGCGTGAGCGGAATACACTCGCGCGCAAACACGTAACGCAACTACGTGTCCCCGCCAGCCCTGACGACAAGTCGTTTCTCTCCTCGTCAAATTGGCAGCCCGGCAATACGTATACGTATAAGGAGCTATTATCAGGGGCGCGTCTCGCGCGGCGTCGTCATTCTCTTGGATGTCGTCGCGCTGAAGCGGATAACGAAATCCAGACGAACGTTCGTACGGTGACATATATATAAGATATAGTGTCTTACGCGAATTAATGCGAATTCTATGTGCGACAAGTCTGAATTAACGAGAAAGATAGAGATAAGCGGAAAAGAGGAAAAAGAAAGAAGAAAAAAGTGCTAATTATATAATAATCTTACAATAGAGGTTTATAAATAAAAAAGTTTTAAAGCTTTGTCTTAAATTCTGATCACAAAATTATTTAATTTTTGCGATTATTGAATTTAAGCATAAATAACCAGAAATCATGGCATTCTTTTCTTCGCCAGTAATGATTAACAAAGTGACAATTTATTTCGACCAAACTGGCAATTTATTACAATAATGCTCACATAAATGATGTTTTGACCATTGTATTTGGTCTTTATCAAGTACTAGCATGCCCCGCGCCGGGCTTCGCCCCGGAGAACATGTGTATTAAGACACGCAAATAGTCTCTCTCTCTCTCTCTCTCTCTCTCTCTCTCTCTCTCTCTCTCTCTCTCTCTCTCTCTCTCTCTCTCTCTCTCTCTCTCCTCCGAAAAGATCGGTAACGAAAAACTATACACTCTATAGCACTCCCCGGAAAATTCTACCCCTGTTTTATATATAATTCTTTAAGATTCGGTTGAAAACTGTAGATTTGCATAGCGGACAAACATACAAACAAACATACATTCATTTTTATATATATAGAGAAGATATATATATATATATATATATAAGATAATCTATAATTATATTAATTTTTCTTCTTATTTCTTTTTTTATTGTTGTCTTTGTACGGGTTGATACTTTGTTTCTTTTGAATTTCTGATTGTAGAAACGGTGTATATAATGTGAGCATTATTATAATAAATTGCCAGTTTGGTCGAAATAAATTGTTATTTTGTTAAGCATAAATGTTTGATCAATCAAGAGATCAAAAAAACAGTTCAAGAAACAAAGTCTTTTAACGTATTTTTTAACATTTCAAATCGATAGTTTACAAACTCGCGGTTGACAATTGCTATGCAGCGCGGTTTATCATGCAGAAATCCAAGAAAGGTGCTCAGTATCAGGTAGTTTGATGCTCTCATGCATCTTCGATGAATCCTGTAAGATGCCTCGGGATTTTACCCGTCTCTCTCTCTGTCCCGCACTCGTAATAAAATTTGGATCGATCTCTTCATGACAGTTGAAACGACGGTGTCGTCTTTAAATTATAAATCGGAATTTTGAATACAGCTGGTTGCATAGTCCATGCGATTGAAATATTTATGAATCCGTGGATGATGAGCTGAAAATTTATACAGTTATGCCATTATTGGAGATGTAAATAATACTCTCCACCAAACTGACAAATATAGGATACTAGCTTCAAATAGGATAGTAATTATTAGTTTACGAGTTACATAAATAATACAATTTATATAGCACATTTTCGTTGGGTATATATTTTTATGCAGCATCAGTTGCGTTAATAATTTCAATCTTTTTCAAATATGATTTTAATATTTTATCTCTTATTATTTCAAATAATTATTTTACATTTAATTTTATTTATAATTATTTATATAACAAAAATATACATATTATCGCGCAATATTATTCAGTATACTTGCAAATGCTGTACTAATTTAAAAAATGAGTGACATCACAATTGCACGTCTGCATCAATGTCCTCAATGCACAAAGCGTCGACAATGTTATAGGATGTTAGGTGGTCCTGTTCGAGAGGTTGACACATTAAGATATCGCGACCTTATCTCAATGAAGACGATAATATTGTACAAGCTGGTAGACCGCCATGTCGAGTCTCATCGACTTGGTCGATCGACGAGCACCGAAATGTAACAATTCCTCGTCATATCTGTGTTCCAGAATCTGGGAGAAATCCCCTAAGGTTCCCTTAAGCATATAACGTAACGATATTGGACGATGTTACCACTTGACCAAAAATCGGCTTCATGATAAAGACACATTTATTTTATAGCTAATCATATAAGAATCTAAGAAAGATGCTCCTTTATTGATAATAATAATAATCATAAAAATAACTTTTAATTTAATAAATATGCAAATATTTGCATTAAAAAATTATCCAAAAAATATTAAGTACAATCTGTTACTTATTTTATTCATGTATATTTCATGCCTGTCGCTATCACAACTATAATATTCTTATTGTTAATTAATTACATAAACATCAGACGAGCAATAAGATTTATTATACAAATAGAAAATTCTTAAGGTTGTGTTTTGAAAACCAGTTTTTATACAAATCTCGTGACCTTCGAAAAAATTCAATAGATTTTGACGAAAATTAAAGAAAATAAAATTGAAAATTAAAAGTCCCTGTTTCAATCTTATTGTTATCATTGCAATAAAAATCTTACGAACTCTTGAAATCGCGATCAACAAGACAATGCAGAAATGCCCTGTTTCATTTTGGTGAACTATCGTCCTCTTATTCCTTTGTCTTAAGAGTCTTGTATTGTTCGATCTGTTGCGACTCGAGACATCGGACAGACGCAGGTGTTCCATATAGATAGCGAGCATTGGCACAAGGCCAATAAAGGCACCTACATATTTCTTCTCCCTCCAGCATTCTCTCTCATATTTCCTAATAACGCCTATTTCCTATCCTGCCGCGTAGGACTTCAGCTTCGTATCCGAATATCGATTCCGTAGCTATCGCGACTTTTCATTGAATTTCCATACGTCACTTAAGAGACTTTTCTTTGTTAATTCTTTCTTTCTTCCTCTTTCTAAACGATGGTGAAGAAATGCAAAAAATTGTGTTGAGAAATGTTACAAAAATGTATGTGTACAAATAAATATACAATTTCTTATTATTAAATTGTTAAAGTAATTAATTAGGAACATATTTTAAAGGAATTAATATATTATATATTAAGGAACGTTAACTTTTTCAAAAGATTTAAAAGTAATAGAATTGGATATAAATCTCGATATAGAGATCACATGTATATTAACAATTTTTTATTTATATCTCCACACAACATTTAATGATGTATTTTTTATTCTATCTTGGTAAAAAATAAAGTAATGGCAACATATGGGAGTAACTAGTTGAGTCAATCCCTTGTAACTTGTAACGCGACAGCCGCTTCAACGCAATTTGTTCTTCAAAACGCTCGATTTCTCGCATATCGTCGTGCACGACGTCATAAAAACTATTCCATCTTTTTTTGTCGCTGTTCTTTACAGTTGCAAGCATGTTCAGCAGCAGCGTTAAACACGGCGAACTGTCCTGCCAGCCGGAGTGGAAGTAAAACGCGACAGATTTTAACGAGCTCCAATTTTTCTGCGATTTTGCTCTTAACGGCGGTACAAAGTGTTGAAGCAACTTAACGACGAGGATATCCATTCGATAACGATAGAAGCGGCGGCAGTGACCATTTGCAAGAGGATAACCGAGGATGGAAAGGCAGGATATGTGGTCAGACTCTATACGATGACTCTCTGAATTATCAGAAATTACGGACGCGTGAGTTCTCTATTCTCAAATTTTTTAATTTCCTACGTCCTTGTAAGATTCTGAGAATACGAAATGATTCGAGATTTTTCCACATTTTCGGACAATTGCTTTCTTGCGCGATTAACGCGCGATATTTATAAAAAATTTCGTGGAAAAAGAAATAATTTGATCTTTAAAAATAAATTTTTTATATTTAATAAATAATATGAGATAATAAGAATTCAAATTTTTTAAAGATTGCATACACATTAAAAATATAAGTACAAAAATTGTTTAATTTTTACTTATTTCAATTTATATATTTTTTATTTATTTTCCAAAATGTTTTATAAAAATTGTACTTTTTAAATTTTTGGAGTAGATTTTTTTCAAAACGGGACGGTGAAAAATTCCTAAAAAATTCACATAATTCCAGAACAACATATTAAAATTTCATGAAACTCTCTGCATTTTGTTGTAGCCATCGAACCTCCTTAAAGTTATCGCAAATATCTGTTTGATGAAAATCGAACGTGTGGAATTAAAAATTTAATTTAATTGTTCAATGAAATAAATTATCCGACAATTTAAATTAAACACTATTTAAATATGCAATTTGATGCATTTTGTAGATATAACCACGATTAATTGAAAGAGCGTAATTGGCTACACAGAATCTAAGAGCACACGATATCGATATCAAATTAGGTCAAATTATCGAACAATCACGGTCGAATAATCACGGGAAAATTGTACAAAACGGACAAAAATAATAATCGCATAGACGATGGGTAGCGAAGTCTCAATTAAAGACAATCAATACCAATTCCTCTCGATAGAAGATATTCGATTGCATTCGGCTGACAAACGACCAGGTGATTCGAATAATAAATTTGAGCGAGATATTCCGAATCGTAAAGTTTTGCACACGAGCTTTGAATCGCGTAAATCCTGCTCAACAATAGATAGAGAGCGCAAAAATGCGAGGGAGGTAGAAGGGTAGAAAGTGAAAGATGAGGGAAAGTAAGACGAATGCTGGCCCAGGCAAGAGAAAAAAGAGAGAGAGAGAGAGAGAGAGAGAGAGAGAGAGAGAGAGAGAGAGAGAGAGAGATAGATAGATAGATATAATTTATTATGCCCAAGAAAAACTAAAGGGCAAAGATTAACAATACAAAAAAAGAAAAAAAGATAACAAAAGTGCATGCTCTCACTTGCACAAATCAGTTAAGTGTAGAGCACAACTTAATAGCAATTACAACAGTATACACTGTAAAAGAACTAGAACTAACGCAACTTAAAAATAGGAACAATGTAAGTACAGTTAAACTAAAACTAATATCAAGAATAAAACGCAATATAACTTACAAGCTGATAAGAGGGAAAGACACCATCAAAAGCCTCGCGCCAGCAATCGATATCATGCAACTTCACGTGCTAACAGATACGCTTTGAGAAGACCTTTGAAGGAGACAAATGAAGAAGCAGAGGTAATATTAATAGGAAGAGAATGCCAAAAATATATAGCTGAAAGATGAAAGGAGTTTCTATAGGTGGTAGTTCTATGGCAAGGAATTTGAAAGGTTTGGGATGCAACAAGACGGCGGTCAGATCTCCTCAACTGCGGATCAAGCAAAGCGAAATTGTCACGAAGATACGAGGGAGAGCGCATGTAAAGTATTCGAAACATTTGACAGCCAAGAAAGTATAACCTCCTGTTTTCAACTGTAAGCCACCCCAATTGTCGCCTGAACGGAGTAATATGTTCGTCACGCTTGAGATCAAATATAAAGCGAATGCAACAATTCACAAGTCTCTGTAACAAGGTGTTCAGTTCTCCAGTCAAACCATGATAGACTAGGCAGCAGTAGTCAATGTGCGGCATAATTAAAGCCAAAACCAGCCTTATCCTTAACCTTGTGGACAAAGAGTTTTTGTTAAACTTAAGCTTGTACAAAGAATAATGCACCTTTTGAGAGACGTGCAAGATATGCTTTTTCCAGGATAGATTAGATGTAAAAATTACACCCAAATTCTTAGCTTCGTTTACAAAGGGTAAAGGCGTATGGTTAACAATAATAGGAGGTAAACAATGGAGGTCGATATCATTGATATAAGCCTGACTACCAAATACAAGTACCTTAGACTTTGCAGGATTGAGCTTAAGACCATTTAACGTAGCATAGTCGAAAATAGCATTTGCGTCCCTTGAAATCAACTCAAGACCATGCAGAATGTTGACGCGAGTACACTGGAGATAAATTTGTACATCATCAGCGAACAACATATGACAGACAAAAGACAGGAAACTGCCGATATCATTTATATAAAGAGCAAATAAAAGTGGGCCAAGTACAGAGCCCTGAGGGACACCAGTCGACGTGAAAAGCCACTCAGAAACATTACCCTCATCATCAAATACAGCCTGAGAGCGACCAGTAAGGTAAGAAAAAATCCACGCGAGAACCTCATCAGAAAAACCGATTTCTTTCAGTTTGATAAGCAAACGAAGATGTGGGACCGTATCAAACGCTTTACTGAAGTCAAATAGAATCATGACTGTAATGAGTCTTTTATCAATTCCCATTCTAATGTCATCACAGACACGTAAAAGAGCAGATTGCGTATTGAAACCGGAACGATACGCAGACTGTCTGGGATTCAGCAGGTTATGTTCATTCAAATAGTCGGAGATCTGTGAGGCCACCAAGCGTTCAAGAATTTTTGACATTTCAGGAAGGTTGGCAATAGGTCGCGTATCAGACGGTGACAGTGGAGTGCGAATCTTTGAGAGAGGGCGAATCAACGCACGCTTCCAAGATGAAGGAAATATGGAATCATTAAGTGAACGATTAAAAAGAGGAATGAGCCACTGAGAGATAATGGGCCAAGCAATACGAAGAACATAAAGCGGGATGCCATCATAGCCAGACGCGTAGGAGTGAAGAGGTCCATTAAAGATGAGTTTGTAAACCGAGTCCGGCTGTATAGTAGAGAAAACAAATTCAGGACGATGAGAAGTACAAGAAACTGAGGCGATGGCAGAAATAAAGTCGGCATATGTGCAAGGCAAAGACGTGCTGGACACTGAGACATAGTAAGAGTTAAGTTGATCGGGTGTAAAAAAGCGGAGAGGAGAAACCGACGTGGATTTAACCAATCCCAGACGAGCAAGTTCTCTCCACATTTTAGCGGAGTCAGTAACATTGGTAAGGGAAGCCAAGTGAAACTCACTTTTAGCACGCTTGATGTCATTGTTAAGCTGGTTGCGAAAGTGACGGTATCTAGCATAACCCAGTAGACTGCCTGAACGTTTGGCCTGCCTGTACAACTGATTACGAGTGCGGAGCCGGCATCTCAGTTCGTCCGTAAGCCATCGAACAGGAGGCTTCCTGATCACGGACACACGGGCAGGAGCAAATACATCAAGTGATTCAAGTAAGATACCGGACAGCCAGACACAAAGCTCATCAACATCAGAAGGGTAGCCCGCTACACTCTGAACGTTTACAGCAATAGCGTCGAGATGTTCAAGGAACGCAGAGGCATCAATGCTCCTGTAACCACGTCGCAGGATAGATTGATCAAGGTCAAGCTTACGATCAAGTGAGTACGACAATTCCAGTAGATCATGACCGGCGATGAATGGACTCAAGGATTTAGCATATGCAAGAACCCTAGCACCATCATCAACAGAGAGAGAGAGAGAGAGAGAGAGAGAGAGAGAGAGAGAGAGAGAGAGAGAGAGAGAGAGAGAGAGAGAGAGAGAAACGAGAGCGATTTCGAGTCGCCAGCGCAAAGACGGCACACCGTAGTCCTCCGCTATATTAGTAAAGTTTTATGACGTATGTAGTCGCGACGTGCAGTCACCACGGGAAAATGCAAGTTTCCATCCTTCCCGCTCTATGGTGCAGTCCGCCGTCGCTACGAGTCCCATGGGTCTACGGACATGGTGGACGGGGGAGGATAAGGGACGAGATGACGTTGGGGACGAACCGACTGCCAGGGAAACTTATGCGAATTCTGAAAATGTTGAGATACATCTTGCGCGGACAAGTTCGTAATGATTGGATATCTTCATTAGTCATTTAATAAGTTCATTTAATAAGGCTAATTAAATCCTTAATTATTATTAAAAAGCAGCTCTTTAAATCTCATAAAGTAGTTTTACTATTAAATTGGTTCATCTTTGTTCATACATAGCGGGGAATTCTCTAAAAATATCGTGAAATTGGAAACGGAGGAGAAAGAAGATAGTCGTCCATTAATAATAACGATCACATCTTGGGTCTACTCGATTCTCTAAACTCGCCTTTTTCTTCGCGATCGTTGCTTAGCGCGATCGTTGCTTCTCCGATCTCGCTTGGCCGAACCTCAATCTATTTATCTATATATCTATCGCACAGTCGCCCAGCCGACCATTTCGTTCGAATCGAAACACGCTATCTCTCCCGCTGGCAATGGCAGAAACGAATTCCCGTAATCCCGTCAGACGTTCTCCGCCGTCGAGCCGTTATTTAAAGCCGTCCAACGGCCATTCGATGAGCGAAGTTATCAGCAACAAAATAACTTTAGTTATATCCCGACTCCAAGATACGAAATACAATTTCCTTTTTCCTTTGAATGCAATGTCTGATTGTTTAAATTAAACGCATGCTATTTTAATCAATTATATATCAAGTCAACTACGGTAAAAATACCACTTCGTTAAGTATATAAAGACAAATGTGTATTTACAAATTATTAAATCGGAATAATATGTTTTGTTTTATCCCAAATCCGGTAAAAATACCGCTTTATTACATAAAGATAAATGTGTGTTTATAGATTATTAGTTCGGGATAACGTTTTGTTCTGTACCAAATCCAAATTAATGTCCATAATTCGCAACATTCTCCTTCTCTCTCGATTTTTCTGATATTTAGAATTTGCCGTAGTCCTGTCTTAGACTTATAAGACGAGAAATTCTTAGCACGACTTTCACAAATCGGAATGGGTGTGTAATTTTCCGTCAACGTTGTTTCGCGTCAATCGATCATGACATTTCCCTTCGACACCTGTATGTCGCTAAATGCACGCCGTTTTTTGCTCGCGGCACGCATTTTACACAGTCATACAGGTTCCCGGGGCGATTTCCAATCTGTGATCAAGCGCCGGTCCATTTGCAACTTGATGGAGGTATTCTGGATTCGAATTGGCGCGTTGTACCGTTGGCCGATCTATCCTTTTTTCCGTGCGAATTTTTTGACGTCGAGAATAATTCGTTATTATAAAAATATCTCCCGCCGTTCGATACTCGCGAAATATGTTCACCAAAGAGGAAACTTTATTATTGCTTTTCGATGTAATCATATTCAGTATGTGGGTTAAATATAATCATTTTAGTTTCCTTAATTGATTCATCCATGTTATACATATATTTTTTTTAAACATTAAACTTTGCAGAATGGGTATTTTAAATATGGAAAATATTTAAGGTAACTATATTATATGTATAATGGACTATTAAATTTTATTAACAAAAAAGACAGTAATAAGATATATTAATTAACTTCCGTAGTCATTATTATTTAAAAATTCACGAGTTTTTGTACTCCACATACATTTTATACTCCAGTAAAACTTCTTTTTTCAAAAGATTATATTATCTAATCAATTAATCTATAACGTGTCATCGACTTCAATCTTGTTTTACAATTTACAAATATATTTCATCAACTTATTTTAAAATTATGTTTGGTCGTAATATGCCATATCGAATATATTTAAATCGCGATACGACGTTATATACATATAAGTTGATCATGAATCATAGAGTTTTAATCGCCTCGTGTGCATTTTAAGCAAGCGCGTTATACGTTCCGGACACGCGTAAGACTGCATTCTCGCGTGCAATAACCCGGGAAAGTCGATCGGCGATCTGCGCGCCCAGCCGCCCAGAGATCTATCGCTAGCGCGAAGGGTGAAATTCGGCAAGGAACGAGCGGATTAATCGCGATAATTCAGCCCGAACGACGCTGAGATTCGCCAGGAAATTAAAACTTTTCGCGAGGACTCGTTATCGCCCTTTCGCACTGACTTCCTGTCGGGTGCACGCACGCGCGTGTATCGAATCGCTGTCGTTCACGCGATCAGCTTTTCTTGCCGCTGGCAAGACTCTCAAAAAGGTTTTATGAACTCTGCAAGCACACTCCTACACGTACCTAATCCAAACGCGGTAAAGATTTAAGAGTTGACCTGGCGTCCACTGTAATAATGCCTCACAAATTACACGGAAAAAGCAGTAAAACGTAAATCCGAAAGGAAAAGATTACATCACATCGTCAAGACATGTTACAAAGTTAAACTAGATCTTATTCTTGCCATTCTGTATTTTGATATGTCCATTATATGCATCATGTTAAATTCAGAATATTCTATTATGTATATTAAGTAAATAACAATTGCAGAAAAAAAAGTTGAAAAGATACTTAAACAATTTTAATATATAAAATTCAACATTTTTAAGAATACAGTAGCGATTAGTGTGCCGCGTTAAGTTCAAAACGTTCTAGCGCACTTTAAAAAAAAAAGTAATGGCTGAAAGCTCTATTTAGCTCGGGTCTTTGGAAAAGATAATAAAGTGGAATAATAAAGTTCTCGAACTCATCTCAAGTGTGCACGTATCTTATTTGTCTCGCGGTTTCTCGAAAATTTTTGTAGCTTTATCCAGCTCCCGCGTCAAAGCCCTCAATTTTCTCCCGTGCGGCGCAAAAAAAAAGTCCATTCGAAATTCGCTTACCTTGACGCGCAGCAGGTGTTGCAGACTTTGAGCCTGGCTGCTATTTAAGGGTGGATTGTCGGTCCCGAGTCGTGCCACTGCAATCACGTTTTCTCGGGTCGCGTTGTACAAGAAGAGCGTGCATACTGTCTGTAAATGGAAGACGAGAGGGAGAGTTGACCTGGGGTAGGTAGATAGAAGGTGTAACGTTGGCGCGTCATCCGTCGTTGCAAACGCGTGGCGGCGCTTTATTAAATTCCGCGCGGCCCGATTTAGTTTTTAATCGACGCGCAGTTTGACGAGCCATTACATTTCTCATTGACATTTCTCATTATCGGGATTTCTGCGCGCCGATCGGAGATGCTGCGCATTAATTGCATTCTGGGAATTTCACGGAACGCGCGCGCTTCCTTCGCCCGTCTCCTTCGCCGCGCCGCGCCCCGCCGAAACGTAATAGTAACGCGGGATGTAATAAACCCCGCGCGAGGGAATAATCGACTGATTTTAAATTCTTTTCTGAGTCATCGAATTCGCGATGGCCAAAATTGTGCCAAGACAATTTTTGTCGATTTCGGAATTTATAGGCGAAATTTCGATCGAGCCGTATACGGCGTTGACCAAGGAGCGACAATTTCGAAGTGTCATCCGGCCGAGGTATTAACGATCAATAGCAACAACGTGACAGCAACGCCTCACCTGATTATTGACTTCCTCTCTCATGAAATTGTCGAGAGACGACACCGCGTCCAGCACGGTCACATTGTTGTGCTGCTTCAATAAGGTCTCGTCCTTCTCGCTGTACCCCAGGAACATGAAAACCCCGTGCGGTATACTATATGTGTCTGCGCAAATAACACAATGCTGGTATTATATGGCGAGAAGAGAAATCGTTTTCTGTCGGACTACTCGAAAATCGTCATATTTGAAGTTCGTCGAGTTCAAAAGAAAAAAAAAAGAAAAGAAGAAACTTATTGAGCATATTTAACATAAACTGTGTAAGAAATAGGATTTTATTATTAATTAAATTTTAATTTTAATTAATTAAATTTTAATTTATTTCTAAATTTTAAATTTTCTCTGTATCCTGTAAGATAAGATACTATTATAATAAATTGTAATTCTTCTGTTAAGAGTTTAATTGACTCGATCGGCTATCACTGTCATGATAGATCGACCATTGGTTTTGATCAGATTAATCATCAAGATTTCAATGGGTCTTGGTTCTTTTAAATTAATGTATTTGAAGCTTACATCGTATTTAAATAATTTAATTTATAGCCAATCGGTCGCTTAAAAGGTTTTAATTGTTAATTATTTGTTGGCGTAATAAATGTACTTATTCGGTATAATTCTTCCATTTATTTTACAATAAAACAAAATTAAGTTATTGTTGCTCGTTCACGAAGAGTTCAGTAATTAATGTTGTTTAAATGATCGACTTTAATTTAATCGCATCAATTATGAGAGAGATGATCACTCACCGGGTGAAGGCCGCATGCATATAAAGCCGCCGCTATAGCAAAGGCAAGGACCTCGGTGCGCCTGGTAGGCCGGCGCTTCGTGGTTGTAGAAAGCGAAATCCGTCTTACAGGGTGACGAATCGACGCAGATGGTGTTGCAAACGAGTTGCTCGCCCTCACCACAATGGCAGAGCTCCGAGCATTCGGGCTCGTCCTCTCGATAAAGCTATACGCAAACAGAACACGTTGAAATCGATACGCTCACCCATCATCGTGCATCTTAAAAATATATCGTTTGCCACAAATGTAAAAAAGCTTTATTACTTATTTTTGAATGTTACTTATATATGCAATATATAATAGATAATTTTTTATATATGCAGTTTTACGTTATATAATTTTAAGCTGACACGATGGTTTTTTATTTAATATCTCCGTGTCACTATTAATTTGCGTTACCGCTAAAATCAGATTGCTTTCATTCGCGGCACATTTTATTTTCTACTGTAACCTTTTCATAAAGTTTCTATATAAATCTATAATATTTTATTTTTTTACTTTTATTAGAATCACATTGGCGCAGTTAAAACTTGAAACATTTTACGATACTAAAATTTATCATCTGAATACCCACATTCTAAATTATAACAGTTTATATACATACGGTTCATATTTTCTTCAGGCAACATTTTTATTTCATATTTCATTGACAAACTTGTCAAAATGAAATTCAACAAAAATATCAGGATAAGATTAAATATTGCCGCGCGCGTTTGTCTTCTAATATAATTAATTAAAGCTTTTTAGCTTGCTTTTAGAATTGAGGAAATTTCTCATTAATGAGAGAGTTAAAAAAATACATCGCGACGTTAAAAAGAAGCCGCGGGCGACTTTTTCGTTTCTTTACGATAAAATTCGCTGTGTGCATTAAATATCCGATTTCCGCTGACATCCTTTCCGGTATGACGTCCACAAAACCCTCGCTTTCTCTTTTTTTTTGCCTCGCGAGCATCGGTTTTCAAGGGTGGCGGCGGCGGCGAGCGCTTTGCGTCGCGACGGCGATCGCGAGAGACTTGGGAGATTGCGAGCGACTCACCCTTTTGCCCTTGCCTTCTCTTATGTATTGTTGACTGTGTCTCGGCCTTTGAACCACGCAGAAGCCTACAAAGAGAGTGACGTGAGAAACTGTCTTTTTCGCTAGTTTATTTTTCCAGTCCTTTATCAACCTCTTATTTTCTCGTAACGTATCTCACCCGGAGGCGATCTATCTAATTTGCTTCTTGATGCGGCAGACAAGAGATTAAAAATTCTCCATTTTTTTTCTCAAGCTACCGGTACGCGGAGGTTTATTTATGAAAAAGAGACGTCTGGCTTGAATTGAAAAGTATAGATGTTTAAGATGCGTAGACACATAATGATTGGAAACAAGAATCTTGAAATTTAGAACGCTATGGAAATATAACAGTATAAACGTAAAGTTTAAAATTTCGCAATAAATCCCATTTCCAACATAAATTATTGTATGTATTATAATTATATAAATATAATGACCAATCAAGTTCCAGATGAAATTGCTTTTACAGTAAAATCTATACGGAAAACAAGTTTTTATTACGTACAAAATATGTTTTAAGGTATAATTTGTAAACATTTGTAAACGTTTTTATTTTTTTGCGCTAGCTGTGTTTCCATACCCCTTAAAATTGAACGAAATTGAAAAAAGCAATTAATAACTAAAATTTCCCATGGCAGAACGCCCCGATAAAGCACGAGAGAAATCGAGCCAATTATTGCGTAGGGAACTAATTATCATTAAATGCGTTCAGACTCCACTCACGTGGTGTCGGCGTGGTGGTCGTGGTGGTGCTCGGAGTGGTGCTTATGGTGGTGGTCGTGATTTCCCAAGTTTCCGTGGGTTCGGTGGTCGGCCACCTCGTCACTTCCGGTATTTGATTATCTTCCACTTGTTCGACCACCGCGGTGGTCGCCGTCGTGCTCGCCGGCGACCTCGTCGTCGACGCGACTGCCGATGCCGTTGTCGTTGTCGTTGGCTTCGCCGTCGTCGTACGCGAATGATGGTGCTTCTTGCGCGCGTGATAGTCCTTCTGCGACTCCACTGTAATCACCGATAACATTCTCGATGCAAAAACTGAAATTGATGGAAGATTATATCGAAAAGGTAGTAAGAATAATGCGTCAGGAAATTTCTGTCAACATTTATTATTTCGCGCGACTGACTCTTGCAGAACTTTTTGCGGAAATACTTTGGCCAAAAATTTATTTACAATTCCATGTTTTATGATTACCCGTGCTGGGATGTGCTTTCACTTTTTGGTCGTATAACTCAGAACGTTTCACGGCACAATAATAAGCACGAAAAACCGCCGACTCGAATCGGCATCGTCACCTCGAAGTAACTTCGGGGTAGCTTAATACTTTTTTCCCTCGCTCGCACCGCGCGCGCCAAGAAACGGACGTGTGGCCGCAAATAACAACCGCTAAGCAATATAAAGTGCTGAACGGAGAGCCTGTAAAATTGCAGTTGAATGTACACGTGTAGTCATCCGACGTGGAAGTATGAAAGTATCGGGAAAGTCGCCCCGGCTCCCCGTATCGCCGCGGCGCCGCCGGTGGCACACCAGCTGCTGCAAAATATTTCAGCTACCGAGGGGCTCCGGGGTGATTACACTTTCAAGGGGGCACCGCGCGCGCCTCTCCTCTCGCGGGACGCGTATAGCAATAATAGGTAACGTAAGATGCGCGTAATAATATTTTACGAGCTGCGGCGGCAAACCTGCAACTTTTATTCTCGCGAAATAGATTATATTTATCAGCATTTATAAATGCTTAACGAAACGGCAATAACCCGCGGTTTTCTATCTTTTTTTAAAAAAAGCAAATTGCGGTTAAATCTTGCAAGTAATATCTAAAACAATATCTCGAAGGATTTAATTATAAATATACTTTAATGTAAAATTATAAACGGGAATAAAAGATTGTTATTTTTTCCATTTATCATTAAAGATGTATTTCTAAACAATTAATTATACAGTTAGTAATGCCACGCGCAAAATTGCAATTACACCGGTCGAACAAACGACACAGGTTGCCTCTTATCGATCTCTCTCAACCCCGTCGAGTTGTAAAGCACGGCGAATGCAATGGACTGCATTCAGTCAGTAGATAAGTCATTTAGATACGAAGAAATTGCATCTCCTACTGCGTTTTAGAAGCGCATCATGCCGAGCGCAACGGCAAAGCTTCATGCTTTGTCTGTTCCATGCTAATTATGCGCTATATTGTTTATATATGTGTACGGTGACCCAGAATAGAAATTATTATGAATAATTCTCTAAACAACTTTTCAGTCAAATTTTGCAATTTTGCAGTTTATCGTCATTAAATATTTTTAATAAATTAGAAATTAAATTTAATTATAAAAGTTAAAGCGATATTAAATTAGTTAAAAGATAAATTCTTATTAATTAGTTTTTACGTAATTTAATGTGCTCTTTCAATTTTCAATATTAGAGACAATTTACATGGGATTTTAAATTAAATTTATAAATGTTAAGAAAAAATCGAACTCAAGCTGAGCAAAAAATAGCTTAATATCAAAATAATAGATGCATATTTTATAACTTTGTGTTTTATGTTGTGTACAACAAATGACATTTACAGGAAATCAAACACAAATATATTTATATGCAATAACTAAATGCAAAATATATTTATTGCGAAATGCCGTTTAATGAAAAACAAAATAACCGTCACGTCGTTTTTCATGCTGATGGAATCGTGTGAGATAAACATTTGCGAAGACCGGTCAAACATTGAAGCAGTATATCATCAGTCTATATTAATTAACATTCCGATACCGGTGTGCGTGCAGCTTGCGATTATTTTTATTTAATCCGGATATTCTGATTCAATATCGATTTCGAGATTACAGCGTTTTCAAATAACTCCCCTAAAGTATACCTGCTATTTACAAAGTAGGTTGATTGTTTTAAAGAATAACTCGAAAAATACCCAATAATCGGTTTGCTTCTTACTGTGTTACTTTTATCGTATTTTCAATGTATGTATAAGGTTAATTAAATTTTACAACATTAAATTTTCTCTGTCTGTATCTAGTATCTATAAAAAAAAGTGAATTACCAAGCTTGACTTTCCTAATTTAAATTGTTGCGACTGTTGTGTGAATTCTCAACGCGAGTAATGAATATCCCAAAATTTTCCGCTTACCTACGCAAGGGTTCACCCAGAGAAGTCGCTGCCAACCCAGACAGCCGTAGAGCTGGTTGATCTCGGTGCCCTTACAAGCGCAATTCGTATGAAGTTCCGTACCCAGGATGCCCAGCATGGCTTTTCTGCACTCGGAGGTTGGCCCGGCACATTTCTTCGTCACGCTGTCGACCGCGCAACTTTGCTCGTAATACTCCAGCCTAAGTCTGGAAAAATAGATATATTATTATCTCAAATTATCTAAAAATTGCTGGCATGTCGATGCTAGCTGGTATATATGTAATGCTACGATTACTTGGAATCGATTCGAAGATATTGCTCAACCATTGGTAGGTATGTACATAATTAATTATAATTAAAAAATTTAATTATATATACATATTGTATATTCAACCCATATTGAAAGGAAGTTAATTTATACTAAATGCCAAAAAGTAGATTTATTTCTTCTAACAGTAAATATACCGGAGAAACTGGTGTTCATACATTAATTAAACATGGACGTTTTATATTTCTTACAGTTGAATTCAGAAACATGCAAACTGTATTTTTATTTCGAGTTTTGTCAATCACGCTTTCTCAATAAGATCATTACGTACTATTAAACTGTACGTTTGTGTATTTGCCGTATTAGAAATCAAATGTACTTTTATTTGGATTTAAAATAAAGTTAACGATAGAATCGTTAAATCAGACAAATAGGTGCCTAAATTCAAAAATTACTGAGGTTTATTAGCAAAGTTTCTAACACGTGTTTCACGTTGTGAAACGCGTAAGTTTCACGTTGAATAAATAATAAACACAGATAAAAGTATACAGAATGGACATGGCGTAAAAACTGTTACAGCATGTAACAAAAATTTTATTCTTGGTACATAAATAACCTCTGTACCAATCGCTCAATTATAGGGAATAATTATATTTATTGTGTTAAAAGCTAATCATATACAAATAAGTTAAGAAGCTATATCCAAAGAAAATTATAAGTAAAAAATAACTTGAAAAAATATAATGTAACAATTTGTAGCAATAGTAGAGTAAATTAGTATAAAACATAAAAAACTGAAAAAAGATGATTAACAATTTAATCAATGATTAATTGACTATAATTCTTAGCGCATTGCGTAGGTTAATTCTGCTAATTGCGAGTTTGGCGATTTATTTACAAACAACTGTCACGATAAAAATGAATGCTGGCGTATTTCAAGCAATCATTACAGAAAGCAATTAAATAAATGCTATAGAGATATTTCGTAGCGCGGGAATGCATCCCGATTCACAAAGCGTGCATCTATGGCACGCAGCGATTGCTCGTTTCCGTGTCGCCCGTATAGATACCCTCTAAATGGCAAAATTAAAAATGGATTCATTCGCCCTCGGCGATAAATCAATTAAAACGCTGAATCGAACCGTGCATACGTACGTACGTATACGCGTGCTGATGCGTGGTGCGTGCGTGCGTGCGTGCGTGCACGCATATTTTAATTTAATCGATCAGCGACGCACGTGCACACGTTCCATCGCTCACGATTGCACGCTCCTTTTCGCCCAGTTTAATCCTTCGTTATCCACGCTGTTTTTTCAAACGTATTTATTAACGTGAAATGTATTTTACGCTCTTACGTAATATTTTAATTTTCTGTTATGTTTAACGTTCTGTCGTTAAACAAGGGCCGATATATAACTACATATACCAATTTGTGATATGTATATATCGAATAATGTCCGAAAACCATGTATACTGAAATACGTATATAAAAAATTTAAAGTTCGCAAACAATTCCGATGGAAAAAATTGATTGGTGCTTTTTATGCGTTAAAAAATCAAAATTTGCAATAAAAATTCATTAAGATAATTCACAAAAATTTATAAAATAAATAAAAGTCAAATTTTGTACTTATTCTAACTATATAATACTCCACAAAAAATATATTATTTTTGATACAATACATATTTCAATATAGAGGAGACCGAGGCAAAGTCGGTTCTATTTTTTCGATGCCGATTTTTAACAACAAAATAAATAATTTTAATAATATAAATATTTTTGCAAATAGAAATAAATTCAATTAATTATAAATAAAACTAATCAACATTTATGCAGTCCTTTAAGATTTAAGACATTAAATTGAGATATTTTTTAGATTGAGACATTACATATTTTATTACTCTATCGAATATCCCAAAATCTCTTATCTCAATTAATAAATTGTTATAATAAATTATTTAACCAATTTTTAAACACGTTGCACCTATCTTTTGACTAGTTTAATTCGCCTACATATCAATTCTTTTTTGTATTAATGTTAATTACACGCGATTGTAACTTTATCTTTATTCTTCATTAATTAATATTCATATATCATTTTTCATAAGATCTAATAAATAGAATTTTTCTGCAATTTTACTCACGACACGATGACGTTTAACTCAATCAAATTGCTAAATTGCAATGCGTCTTCTGTGAGGAATTACCGTTCTAGAAAAATAAATTGTTTCGCATGGTACATACAATGTCCTTTCATCTTTGTCCTCGCAATTTTTTGTTTCTTCGCGGCGAGCGAAAACCGCGCGGTGCCATGTGAACGGGAACAAAATTGACACGTAAATAATAATGTCCAATTAGAACGACGCAATCTTATCTCGCTGAGTAAACCAAAAGAGAGGCACCCGATTAAACACCGCAAACGCGTCGTCCCTTATTTTTTCTCGCAGTCCCGCCGGAACTTTTTCAATTTTAAAGTTAAATCGCGATTCAACAAGATTTATACGCGCGCTAATGCAATATTTCCTTAGTCGAGAGGACGTCCGTCCAGACTGCAGGACCAGTGCGACTATATGAGGGATGAAACGATACGTCCTGCACCTTCTGGATTTTACGACAATGTACATGAGTGTCGCTTTAAATGAATCTGCTTAAGCGCTGAGAAAACTATTTTATTTCTCATAGAGATTTTTATATCGCTTAATATATCCAATGGATTCTTTGTTAAAACAAAATCGCCGCGGACTTTATTAAAATTTGTTGAAAACCTTTAATTCATTGTCGAGTATAATTATGATAAATCTATGACATATTGAAGCAATCGTTCTTTTATATCTATCAATATTAGAAATCTTTGTTTCCAGAATATGTTTATGTATTTGGACAAACGCTCTACTCGTTTGCCAAAGATTTTCTTTTCACGCGCATTTGTTTTACATTGCGATCCGTCTGTGTACGGAAAGTTTATGCAGAAACAAGCAAATTTTCAAAAACGTGAATATGACGCACTACACCTCACCTGCAGCTCCTGTTTTCTTTGCAATTCTCGGCCAGACTGTGACACGTTGGCATTTCGGCGCCGTCTATGCGCTGCGCGCAAGTTGGATGCATTTTCTCTTGCGCCACTATGCACTCGTCCTTTTTGCTGTCCGTTTTTCTGCAACATGAGAAACATAGACGAGTATGCAATAAGATTCAGAAAATTATTTAAAGCGCGCTATAGTTTATGTAAAGAAAAGTCTATAAACAAAATTGCGACTCTAATATTATCCAAGTTAAAAAACAATTAAATCTTAAAAAAATATTTCAACATTTTTGTTACTATTTATATAGCTTTCAGCTTTAGTTAAAAGATCTTCTAAATTAATTCGTGTTTTGTTTCTTAATTATTGTAATCTAAATAGTAATCAGTACTTTGTCACGAAATAGTAATGTCGATGCATTAATTATGACAAAATAGGGCGCATTAATGCGCCCACAATTGTGGCTGGATGCGCATTGTTCGTTCGAGCGTTAATCAAATGCGTGTTTTATTTTAGTTGAGTTTTCCTATTCAGTTATTCGGATTATTCTTATTTTAAAAAGAATAAAAGGACGATTTCATAAAAAAAAACTGCCACGAGGACTCGTGGGATAAAAATAAAACGCGAAGCAAAAGCGGAAAGTTTCCGGATTGTTTCGCGACCAAAAGCCACTTTACAGTTAAAGAAGCCTCATTAAAAAATACGAGCCTTTCGCGCGAGAGAAATATTAGAGTTGCTTCGAGGATTTTGTCGTAGTTGTCATTGCGAGATGTTGGCTCGCTTCTTATCGCTTGATATTTGCTCTATATAACTTGAAAAAATTTACGTATGCAATTTCGATTAATCTCTCAAGTAATTGTCAAGAATATATAAAACATTTTTGCAGAAGAATTCGCGGTTATCATAAGATTGGATTTAATCAATAAATACTTTGCGCTATAAATAAATAAGAATTATTTAATACCTCAAAAGAATTTAATAATCACGAGAATTCCGTCACTCCCTTACTTGCTCAACTCGGGATTATACTAAAGCCTTTGATTACTCTTGTTACACAAAGTTGTAAATGCTATTGTAAATTAACTTTGTTTCACCGCATATTTCTTATTTCATAATTTCGTATTAATTATTTTCTAAAATATATTTGGTTTCTCAATCTTCAACTTTATTACAACCGTGTTAAAAATTTATTAGTATAATAACAAATTAAATACCCAAGTTTTATTTAAAAGTAAAAAGGATATGGAGAAGTTACACTTGACTTGCTAATGTTTCTATCCTTTGAGTGTAACCATAGACACACATAACGGAAAGGTTTTTTTCTTTTCTATAAAGAATATCAAAGATACATCTGCAATAAGATACCGATCACAGAAGAAATTGTACCTATAATTTATAGCTACCTCGGATCTCAATTTATAGTTTAAAATTTTCATAATTCACCGAGAACAATCTATTGCAATCATGCGCTCCCTCTATTCTTTATTCATCCCTGCAACTCTGTGTATTGTGCCTATTATTACCTTCATCCAAGTTCAGCGTTGGATGCATGATGCGGGGATGCATCAAGAATATGATATGGCATTTCTGTCAGTTAAACGCGTTTGCGTTTTCTTTTTTCCCCTGGCATATCGGCTCGGCCCGGCCGCCGCGCGTAGCCGGATGCAATGTAACGCGCACTATAACTATACTCGGCATATGCATAGCGGCCGGCGCGCATTGTTTCGCGTAGCAATCCAAAGCTCCGGTTTCAATTCGCCGGATTTCGAAAAATTTTTCGCCGGCGTGTACGCGCGCGCGCGCGTAATTAAAACGCGAGTTAACAACGCGCGTCCTTCGATTAATTCCAAATTAATTTACGACGGCGCCGACAGTTGATTCGTCATTGCGGCGCTCGCAGCTGCGCCACTCCCGGTACAATAATCCGTTATTAATTTACGTTACGTCGCGCATTGTGCCGCGCAGCTAGCCACCCTGCGTTAATATTTTAACGCGACTTTCTCACGACAATAGACGGCCAATTAAACATTCAGCACCGACAGAACATAACCGAAAAGAGCAATCGCTCCGGCATAGTTATGTTGACAGAAAATCTTTCTGCTGAAAAAAACGCTGTTAGCGAGAGACGCACGAAACACGCGATAAATTTTCCAAACAATGATGTATCAAAAACTATGTAATAAATCTCTAAATATCAAAAATATAATAACAATAGAGTTAATAATAGAGTTAACCCTTTGGCTACTACGCGTGATTATAACGGCTTGCCGCTAACTTGTTTTTAGGAACAAAACGCCACTATAATAGCTTAATTCTCTCTGAATGGTTCCCTTTCGGCATAAAGTCACTATAATGTCTCTTTCCCATGCCTTTATACCTTGTTGCTATTGAGCAGGAGTATCTTTAATTAATCTGTGCATTTGTTTCATCGTAAGAATGTTCGCGTTTTTTAATCGAATTTTCCACGGCTGAGCTGTGCGTACAGCGGTACCAGCTTCGCATCTAGCTCAACCGTAACTATAAAGAGTTAAAAAAAGGCTTGCCGCCTATATTGACCTGCAGAGGCAGAAGGCAATTTCCACGGAATGCTTGTGATTGGCGGTCTTGTAGAAGTGCTGCAGCGCTTCCATGCACTCGTTCCTCGCGCACGTCGTCGCGTCGCAGTGGCTCAGAACGGGCTCCAGCAGATTCTTGCATTCCGGATCGTTTCTGCGCAAACAAAAACATCCCATATGCAGTTTGTCCCGTCTACAGTGATCGGTCGCGCTACAACGAGAAGTTGCAAACTCACTTGCAGGACGTGTAAGCGTGATGGCACGTGCTGGACAGGATCAGTTTCACCGGCTGTTGGATTTTGTCGATGTCTGACGTGGACGGTGGTTCCACGCCCATCTCTGTGAAACAAGCAACGTGTTAGACGGGACGAAAGGTGCTGATCCCATCGTTCATAATTAAGGACAAGCTGGGGTTTAGCCGTAATCTCTTTGCGCAAAAAGTTTCATATGATTCGTATGTTTAATCCGTTGGGTGAAGAACAAAGGGATAAACCATATTTTCCTACTTTAAGGTAGAGAGACGTTTGTGAAAATAGCTGATATAAAATCCAGCTACATCACGCTTCCTTCAGTGTTTCTCCATGACGGCAAATTGAAAAGCGGAAGGTCCACGTAACGAGTTAGAAATAAGCTTGACACTCATCAAAGGAAGAGCGGAAGATATCGCGCGGGATCTAATTTATCTCGACTCGTGATGAGACGAATGTAGTTTAATGTCTTACTCTAAATTTATATTGATCCCGGTGTATATGCGTATAAAAATAACAACGTAAAATGTTCATTATAACCGGCGAAACTTTTCCAATTAGCGCCGTGTAATGCAATTGTATATCAGGCGCGCCTGCATTTGATAAATTGTGAAAAGCATCATTTATCATGGATATATCTAACTATATTTTACGCGCGACGTTGAAGGTTCTTCCAGCACAAATTGAAACGCGAACACCCGCGCGCTATCGATCGTGGAGATCGAGCGACGTGTGCAACCGCCTTTTCCTCGAAAGAGATCGACATCGGCGCGGTTAAACAGGGCGGCCCCCGAGTTTCCATCTGTCCCTATCTGTAATGCACTGTTTACACAGTCACTGGGGAGACCCACTTTTCTTGCACCGGTGATCACAAATGATAAATCATCGATGTCGCGCCCGAGGACATCGATGTTACTGTAGAGGAGAGCGATGCTTATCGTTTCCTTTATTTTCAACTTCATAAGAATTATGAATCCCAAATCAGGACGCGAACGGGCAATATTTCTCTTCATCATTTAAACGCAACGTTATTAAATCCCAAATTGTAGATTTAATTTATTTAAATTCACAGATATATTATCGAATCTCATTATATAGAGGAAAATCCCCTATTATGAGACAGGATCCTAATATAAGATATGTTAAGCTAAAAGGCCGTATATAGGCCCCATCTGTTGATCCCATCATGAAAAAACCCCGCCATCTCAATTAAGATATCTTCTGTCTCATAATAGGGGACTTTCCTCTATATTTATATCAATTTTAAATAAATATGCATTTAATTTCTACAAGCGCTATGAAAATAGATCGCGATGTGAGATATTCTCGCGTGAGAAACAATGAACCATATCATGGAAATCCCTGTTGGAAATTTCTGGCTTCGTAACAGACTCGAATTCGACAAGCGACTGTCCGAGAGATGGGTATCTATCCCGATGACGAATGATCGCCATCATTAACCAACATCCTCTCTTCGATTGATGGAGCCCGGCGACGGGGTTAACGATCGCGCGGGGGTGCCCGTGAATATCGGAAAGGGAGAACGAAACTACCTTTTCGTCGTGAAGGGTGAAAAAAGGGTCTAGGATTCCCCATGAGAAGAAGATTCTCCGCCCCGCCAGATGACTGGCCATAAGTCAACCACCATGAAGAGCGTGGCTTCGACGCACTTTATTAAGACAAACGAGCGGCTCCTAACTCCCCCGCACATCCCTTTGGAGGCCTTGAATCGTTCGTGGATTATCTGTGTATGTGTCTTTGTTTAAATGTGAAAAAAGAGATTGCCGATAGCTGTTTAAAGTTTTAATAGAAGCGTATGGATGAAAGAAGGCTATATATAATCAAGGTTGAAAATTTTTATTTAGTTGCGACAAAGATATATAATATATAAACATATATCAAGTATGCGTATATTATTACATGAAAAAACTCTTTTAGAGAAGCTGTTGTTTTATCTATATGCTTCTCTCAAATTAGCGTGCAAGATATAAAATACACTGATTTTGAAAACCAACATCATTATATGTTAATGGATTCTCTTGAAATAAGTTTGGTATATTAAGTTATTGGCGATAAACTAAAATTAATTTTTTTTATTTCTAAATATTTAATTAATAAGAATCAAAAAAGAAAAGAAAGAGAGAAAAAGGGAGGGGGAAGGGAGAGAGATTAATGTAAATTATAGCTATCGGCAGAATTGAAACGACTGTAAAAATTGTCAGAAAACGTACCTAAATCGAAACGAAACGCGCACTTTAACTATTTCCGATAGAATATCAATATCGCGAATTTCGGATTCGATCGGCGCGTAGCGGGTAGAAGAACAAGGGCAATTTCAAGCGGCAGTAATTGGAACTCATGTCGCATCGGCTTTCCGAGATCGATGTCGGGAGCTCGCCTTCGCGTCGCGAAGGATATATCGCAGTTCCTCGGTCAGGTGAAGACCTTTTCGGTGACACAGGTGCGCGGATGCAGAAACTCGCTTCGGCCAGTCGTTAGACTTTCGAACCAACGAGATCATTTGCTCATGGAAAATGGAAAACGGCTAAAACGCCACGAGTGTAACACGTGGCTTATTCTACGTATACAGCACTTTGGCTAACCGGTGTCGAATACAGAGCTTTTTTGTCCATTTTCTTTGTGAAAAAATTCTATTTAGCCCACAAATTATGTAAAACGAGACGTCAATATTTTGAGTCAATTTTTAATATTTTCTTGATATATCCCGGGAAAAAATGATTAGATATAATCATATATAATTATATCTGATATATATATAATTATATATAACCATATATGGTTATATAATTATTTGAGGTTATATATAATTATATACAGTTATATACAATTATATCAGGCCATTTTTTATACCTAATTATATCTAATGTCGATTTTATATAAGCATATGTGATTATATCTTATAATCATTTTTTCTTGGGTTGATACTTTGAAAGTGACGCTTTCGTTAAGTAATTTAATTGATATTTATCACAGTCAGTATAAAAAAATGTGAAACGATGATTGATCGATGTTGATTCGATTAATAAGCCCGTGCCAATCATTTTGAAGCGAAGAAATTTACACAAAGGATTCTTACGGCATCAACAAATCCATTTTACTTTCATAAAGGTTCATAAAGTGAACCGCAAAGACGTAGAAATGTAGGACGGTGAAACGTGACAGGAGCTGACAGGACCCCCCCCCCCCCGAAACCTCGGCAAAACTCAGGTTGCGGTTTGTATCCCAGCTCCATGCTCCCTGTGACTTTCATTAAATTTCATCTATTACTAACCGGAGAAATAACCGCGCGGATTCGCGAATACGTCTCGCGAGTTCGCGGTCGTGATTTTTGTCGTTCGCGCGTCGTCGCAAAGTTGACGGGGGAATGCAAATCGCCGGTTAACGAAGTTGCAAGTTCAACGTCGATGGTCGTGACTTGCCTCTGTCCGCGTTGCATATTCAGCGCGACGTTAAACTGGCGAAATATACGCCGACCTCTTACGCGATATACTAACGATTGAATGCGGTTCTTAAAAAGGATTCAAGTATTACGAGGGTAACTCACTTCCTCGCGCGCTCGTCGTCGTCGGATTCACGCCGCGGAATCCAAAACCGCTAATTCTTATTCGCGCGGCGGCTAATTCACTCGCGAGTTTTCGATGTTGAACCGCGGATGAAATCGGCTGAAATTTACTACGCCGTAACAAACTTTGCGAGTGCGAATTTCATCGAGCACGAAATTTGACCTCGTGGATTATTCTCTTGCGTTTTTAACGAGTGATTCAGCCGTAATTCGGCTGGTTGGTAAGCTCTCGTCATACGCGCTCGCTTCTCGGTTAAATATTAAATGTCCGATGTAAAAAATTGAATAAGATAAATTGCTACTGAGATAAGTCGCGTCTGTGAATGTAATTTTAACAGATGGGACGACAAGAGTGAAACGAGTGTAATCTTGATATAACTACGGTTATTCTCAAAACGATTTTTCGCGCGAGTGATTTCTATAACCGCCATTATGTATTTCACTTAGCCAGAGTGCGCCTATTTTATTACGGAAATTAAATTAAGCGATTGAATAAGATTTTATTACATTTCATAATATATACAATTTTCTAAATTTATTAATTTAATTAACCTAATTATTAGTTTCAGCTAAGTATAAATAGAGCCAGTTAAACAAAAAGGAGGAATATTTTGCAAGAAAAGATCGAATTAAAACTTTTTTCTTTTCTACTATTTTAAATCCCATAATTGTATAATAATATTAGCAAGTACATAACATAATATTTAGCCATTTTTAATGAAACAGCTAACTGAGCTATTCTGATGTGTAGAATAAAAAAGAATTGTGTATATAATACACAATCCATCAAACGTGACAATTGATGAGCGAGCCAACGTGCTAATTAATCATTAGCCCGGTACCGTAGAGCGGTCTCTCGATTTTATCCGCTATTTATATATATTTCAAACCGCAATGAATATCCGTAATTGATCGGCCAACCGAGTAATTAGCGCAGCTGTAATTGAGAGAAAATCGCGTTAAAGAAGCGCGCAAAGCGCTGAGCGGACAGCGTTTCCCGATCGCAATTGCATTTCCCATATTTGACGTTAATTGGCCGCGTGGGCAATTAGTTACAGCAATAATTGCGGAGAAACAAGATCCACGCCGGTGCCAAAAACGCCGCGGCTAATCGCGGTGTTATTCATGATTAGCCATGGCAGGAAATCAAACAAAAAGACCTTTCAGCGCTCTGATATTATTTCAACCGATAAAAGTGTAATTTATATATTTTACCCTGCGTTTAGTGCAGCCTATAAATAGCTTAATGTGATTCATTATTAATTGAAACGACTCATCTATGTAATTCTCATATTGTACATTTGTAATATTTGACTTCGAGAAAATACACTCAATAGATTAGTTCCAATTTGAATACTGTTTTTTAAAAAAGAAATTTTATTAACGTTTTTGTTTCGAAACATTAGTGTTTCCATATTTATTAAATTTTTCATTTTTTTTTAAATAAAATTGTATAGAGAGAAAAAATATTATTAATTACATATAGCAAAAGTATTATTATTTCAACAAATATTTATTTCGTGCAAATAAAGATTGAATTTTTGCAAAGCAACAATTTTGAAATTATTTGGTATATTCGATAGCGTATTCTTGCAAAAAAAAATAAAACAGAAAATATTTCAATTAATTAAAACACAAAAGATTAATTAGTCGTTAGTGTTACTTCTCACTATTATTTTGTAATTAATTTTCTTCCGACCCCTTGAGCGCATCTGCGAGATTAAATATCGAAACATTATAGCGATGGATTATATCGCGTTGTTAATTAATCAATAAAAAACTAGTTAGTGTGTAATCAATGAACAAAAAAAGTTCACAACGTGCGATTGTTGGATGCAACTTTAATTACTGCTCGTTTTTCACAGTATTAATTGCCATGGCAAAATTTCGATGAGTCAATCTAAATACGCGCGCGTCTATGTTTTTGGTATTTATATCTTTTTTACTTTATTTTTTTCACGTTCGTCATTCCTTTGAACATGGCGATGTATGTACATACATATAACAAACACGACATAGCAAAAAAAATCGTTATTGTAGGATTAAATAAATATTCTATTATAATTACCTCGTACAAACTAATGTGTCAATGTGTTCATAAAAAATATTACTACTTTAAACTGTGTCAAAGGTTAAAGTTTAAAAAATTTTTTTTTTTTACAATTTTTAATAATTTATCAAAGCAAACAAATAATAAAAAATAAATTTTTAGTTATTTTGAAGCATAGCTTTAAAGAATAGTCATTTTTTTATTGGCATTGCCAATAAAATCTTTACATTTTATTAAAACATTCTTTTACAATTTAAAACAAAATAAATAAAAAATAAATTAAATTTTTGATATAATAGATAAATTTTATTGTTTATAAAAAAATAACACAAATAGTAGAAATATACTTTCAAATATGCCAGAGTAGAAAACTGCGCGCTAAGTCGGTCTTGAAACAGTTTCAAACTAAAGCTGAAAATAGTACACGTAATCAAATTAATAATCAATTCAATAATCGCGATGCTAAATAAGCATTGTTTTTTAAAAACAAGGTGTAAAGAATTTATTGCGAAAAATATCACCCCAGCCAGGATTTTAACCTGAGCCAAAAATACCTAGTCCATTTTCAGCTTGAGTGTTTTAAGACCGACGCGACATTACTCGGCGCGCAGTTTGTTGAACTGGAAAAGATGTGTACGCAAAAATATTATTGAGTACAAAAATCTAGCCTAAAACCGCGGCGTGAAAGCATATATTTCTGCTATTTGTGTTAAATTTTTTTATGTTAAAAATTCGCAAATAAAAGAAGAATAAATTAAGTCAAAATATTCTGCCGTTCTCTGACAATTATTTTATATAAATTCACAATGTCACAGACTTGTCACTTAATTGTCTCACAAACTGTTTCAGAATTTCATTTCGCTCGATACATTAAATGCGAAGAAATATAGTTCTTGTATAAATCCTCTTCTAAAAAGGGCATCAATACTCGAATCTCGAATCTATCGAAATATTGTTGTCGCTTTTCTGCGATTGGTTCTCTTGTTGCGCTTACTTCATAAGCGGCTGTCATGGCATATTTTGACAGTTATGTGGTTAATAGTGTAAAGTTAATTAGTAACAGGGAAATATTAAAAATAAATAGCGCGCGCGTAGCGCACGTCTGTAATGTCTAGTCATTAAAAACAAAAAAAGACAAAAAAATTGCGTAAAGAACGAAATTGGCCTCTTGGCAGACTCTGTTCCTCTTAATAGTCTTAATGAACGACGAGCGAGATACCGAGTGAGCGCACCTGTACTCGTCCGGCTGCCGTTTCTCCCGGATCCGGGAAAACGGCGATCGATGTAAAACCGTCGTGTAATATCGAATACGACGAAAACTTGGGCGAATCTTGGGCACGATGGCGGATTAAAGTTCCAAATCCGGCGGCTCGAGAAATAATATGCAGACGCGCGAGAGAGATACGAGTAGAAGACAGGAAATGAGAGCAACCGAGGAGAGAGAGTTGAAATTAAATTAAACTTTCGCCGCGATAAATCTTACTCGTTGAAATGATATCTTCGCGAGATATTACGCGGGAGATGCGATCGATCGTCCGCTCTTTCATCTCGTTGACGGAAAATCGTGATCGTCAAATCCGAAGATTAATTCCTATTATTTGCCCGCTCTATCATTTATCTTGACTAATTGCAAATTATTAATTGTTTGATATCATATTTTCACTCTTATATACAATATAAATAATTCTCTTCAAAATATCTTATATTCATAAGTTTTGTAAAAATAGTCACATCTCATATCTACATAATTATCTCTTTTTAATTATGCCAGAGCCTAATTAAAAACATCGCTATTTATATTTTTATATTAATTATTTACAAAATATTTTATATAATTCTAATTTTGTTGATATGGACTATGTGAGTATATGGTTATATATAAACAGATAATTAGAATAAATAAAATGTTTTCTATTAGAGAAGTAAAAATATGAAAAATCAGGTTTCACGGGGTATCGTAATACCAAGTGAAGCAATTTATTTATTCGACGTATAATAAACTTGCATACGGGAATATATTATTTGTTGCACGTCGGAAACTAATGAATTTCATTTCACCGCGTTGCACACTGGGTGGGCTCACCGGGAAGCATTTTTATTGTAATTGGTTATCACTATTCGATATATTGAAACGGACGCGCTTTTTTCCACCAAAATACGAAAAATTATTTCAAACACGCGAAGATTTACAAGGCGGCGGTGATGTAATTAATATTTTCAGAAAGATATTCCCCATATGTATTTCCAGAAATCTATATTTTAGCGTGTTATACTACAAACTCTCTCTCCCAGTATCCTTTTCCTATCTGCAATATATAAACAGGATTCCCATCAAAAATGTTTATCGTATCACATTCATCTCTCGGATGAATAACAACTAATTTTTGGACCTTTTCTCTTTTTCCCGAAGAGTATACAACTTTTTCATATTTTAAATTGGCTCGTATTTCACAGTATATAAAAATATCAAAGAGAATTTCTGCTAAATAAACGATAGCTTATTTTAAAGACCTATTCTTTGTCCCGTATAAATCACATAAGTTTCCAAATGTTTTTAATTCGTAATAATTATATCTAGATCATAATGTGTTTTTATATAAAAGTAACCTAATTATCATGCGTTTTTAGGTAAAAAAATGAAGCATTTGCAATGCAATGCAATGCAATGGACAAAACGTTTTACTCCTGTTCTTCGAAACACATTGAGAATTATCGCAATGAATGATGAAAGTTATCGCATGCATAAAAACCGTTTCATATACACTCTTTCCTTCGCGAAACTTGACTATCCATCAACAAGGTGCCGTCGCGGGCAGTTTGTGGGAAAATATGAATTTGCACGGCGCATTAAAACAAATGGAATTTTCCATGATGCACATCCAGCGACGCCACGACACATTTTTGACATAATTCGCCGCCTCTGGCAAGAAAAATCATCTTAGTGGAAAAATTTATGATTACACACCGGACGCCTTATTACTTGCATTGATTGCATACAATTCGTGCTGGAATATTGAAGACAATGGTAGCTGACAATTCCGCCATTCACACATCACGTCGCATGAGATTGCTCACGACAATCATGAGGAAAACGATTGAAATAAATAATTTGACTTTCCTAATTGTATAATCATAATCGTATTATAAATCATTTTAAAATCGTCTACATATTCTTACATTAACCAAATATAATAAAAAAACATATAAATATATAACGAACGTATTTTTAGCATCGCTTTAGTATTGTATTATAAAAAAATTATTCAATTAATTTATTTATTTATTCGTAATTAAAATTGAATTAAATCAATAGAACACTTGTTCATTGTGCAAGAAACATCTATTTTTAACGCACATTTATAGGATCGTAATTTTCGATTAAGAAATAATGCGTTCACTTTAGAAATAAGAAATAAGATTATGATGAGAGACTCACGTTCGAAATCATCCGTTTGGTTCCTCTTGTGATGCGTGCGATGATGATGGCCATCCGGAATGGGGATCTGCTTCATGTTGAGCAGATCCCGATGCTTGGCATCGATCAGCGGATTTTCCAGCTGCGACTCAATCACCTCGAAGCTGGTGGAATTATCCGGATGGGCGATGACCTTCACTGTAAATGACCGGGCGTAACAAGTTGTGCACAAAAAGTGCAATCTTCAAGATAAATCCATCGTTATAGAAGAAATTAAAAGAGACCTTTTTCTTCCGACTATCTTGCAAAAAGAAGACGAAAGAAAGCTCACGATTGTGCGCCGTTCTAGAAATCATTGAGGAATCGCTCTTATTCGAAAATTCAGCTGTAGTCGCGAGCTGCGAAATTGATGCATTCAGAGGTCGTTGGAAAATTGCGAGAGCGTTTTCTCTTTAGCTGATCCGCGAACATATTTGTGCAGAAATTTTACTGCGTTATGATGCCGCAGCTCGCGACGCGCGACGCAAAAAGTCTGAGAAATTAAAACCTACAACGGAAAGCTTTTTTTTCTTGGCTACTGTATAGTCACATTCAAGTGAGCGGGAACGAGACAAAGGACTAATCATGACTTTTTGATCTTTGTCATAAGCGCACTTGTAAGACACATTGAATAAAATTTCAATTATACATGTTAAATAAAGAAATAAACAAGAAATATATTACCAGTGTTGCATTTCTAGTTACAACTTATAATTGAACTTATTTTTTTAATTCGATTAAAAAAATGTATTAGGTTAATTATTGAAATTTTTCAAAATTTATTTTTAACAATGATTTAATAAGTGATAAAAGTAATATCTATAACATGAAATAGTCTTTTTTGTTCTTTGAAAAAAAAAAATTATTTTACTTTAACATTCATGTTCACCAATATACGTAAAAAACATTAAATTTTACAAATATTTATTCTTTGATTTTTTAAATTTGATTAATTTATTACGTAAAATACTGCATGAAATAATTTTGCAAGTTCTTAATAAAATGAAGAAACAACTTTGAAATGTTAAAACCGTCTTACAAAGTAAGTTAAAAAGAAATAAGAAAAGAATATATAATGCTAAATATTATTAATAATTAACTGGAACTAATGCTTGTCGTTTTACTTAGATATTAAAAATTTATTAATTCGCTGTTATAATCGACAAGTCGAAGTCGCATAAATTCTAAGTACTATTCTCTCATAAATACTTATACCCGTAATTTACCTGTGCTATGTATACATATATGATTCCTAATATTTCTTAAATAATTAGCTTCTCCTGTCGCTAAATAAATAATTAAGCGGACTACGCTGGGATGCAGATGGGTATCACAAGCATATTTTCACACATTTTTCATATTTGTGATGATTATAGATAAAAGTAAACGAAGCAATGAAAATTCCAAGTTTCTTTAAAATTTAATCGTTGTTATAAATTATTATAAATTAATTTTAATTTATCTCAAATAGAATTAAACAACAGCTTCAATTTCAATATAAAAATTTTCGAAACTGTGTCAGCATATTTTTTCCATTTCCAATTTCCCGAATATACCCTGCCAAAGTAAGATTCATAAAAGGTACACGAGCATGCCCATCGCAGTGCCCGACGTACTCACGCGAGCGAAAAACTTTTCAGACACCTAACGTGTCTCTCTGGACACGTCCTTTGGCGGCTTCGCAAAATGAGGTCCCTTGTACGTGCCGGTGGGCCCGGTACGAACCTTGGTCGACGAACTCTTCGCGGAGATCGAAGAACCGATCGACGGGCGGCGCGGCTGGCCTGATTTCGAGGTCATCGAGGTCGTCGTCGGCGCGGTCGAAGATCGCGCGGTGCTCGTAGGTGGGCCTGGGCGCAAACTTCCTCGGGGCCGGCAGCCGGGGCAGTTCGGCATGGCCGGGCCCGTGGGCCCCCAACGGCTCGTCCAACACGGTAGGCGTGGGACGAGCAGTCGCCGGCGCGTACGAGCCCGCCGACGACGACGACAGTGTCGCGACGACGGACGGCGGTGCGGGTAGTGCGGGGTGCTGACGGTGATGGTGCTGGTGCTGTTGGTGGTGATGGTGCCGATGCTGGTGCGGGTGCGCGTCATGCTCGCTTTGGGGCTGCAGGTGCACTGTGCCGGAGGCGCGATCATGCTTGGACAACGACGACGAAGAAGAAGAAGAAGAAGAAGACGAAGAAGAAGAAGAAGAGGAAGAAGAAGAAGAAGAGGAGGAGAAGGAAGAAGAAGAAGAAGATCCATCCGTCGACCGATCCAGATGATCAACGCCTGGACGCGAGGTCGCCGCGCGATCCTCGAACCGATTCATATCGGTTTCGTACCGGTCCGAATCGGTCCGAGGGTCGTACGCCTCGACTACGAGGACGGCTGGCCGGCCGGGCAGCTCCGGCGCTTCCTGGTGATGATGTCGATCGCCGTGACGGTGGTGGTGTTGATAGTAGCGATCGCCGGGCTCCCGTATGTCGTACGTGCTGTCGGGATCGTAGTACGGCGGGGTGCGCGCGGTCCCGGGGAACAGAAAATAGGGGTACATACTGGTCGGCGGCAACCAGATCTCCTGGTAGTTCTCCTGCTGCGGGTCGAACGGGTACAGGGCCGAATCCGTGCCCGACAGATCTACGGAGGTGGAGGAGGGCAGGACCTCTGTAACACAGAAGCAGAGCCGCGGACGAGAAAGGGTGAGTGAGGGTGAGCGTTCGCCATCTCGGTTTACGCAACGTGCGAGGTCTGCGTGCTGTTGTTGTGGGGTAAAGTGTCGTGATGGTGATAGTGATAGTGGTGGTGGTGGTGGTAGTTGCGGTGCACGGGCGTTAACGGGGGATAAATCGCAGAGAGGAGACTTCGGCTCGATATCGTTGGGAGATAATATACCAGCTTCTGTCTGTCCAGATAAATAATCGCATGGATATCGAGTATTATCGATGTTCCGAGACGTTGAACTCGAGGATGAATGATCGTAATTGTAGACGCAACGTTCCATGTTATGAAATTAATTTAGAATGGTTAGAATTAATCAATGTACTCGTGGCTTCTTAACATTTTTATCAAAATCAGAGTTCTCTCGATGAAACGACAGAAAGAATATAAATTAAGTAGAAATGGATAATGTTATGTATGAATTCAAACATATTTGAACTAATTGTTTAACAAACAAATATAAATTAATATTGCATATTGAAATCGAGTATTTAATTCCGATCATCGTCTAATGAAGAATTTAAAATTCTACTAACAATGAGATAGTATCTCTTTTCGAAAAGAGTCACATTTCCATGTGTTAAAAATATATTATCGTATAAGATGTATATTTATTACATTTTCTAGACAGTGAATTTTCTCTTAAGAAAAAGAATTCTTAGATGCTAACTATTCTCGGCGATTCCAATATTTTTATCATTAATAAATAGAGACCACAAAAAATTCTTTATTTAGAGTATATTACTAATTGCCATACGTAAATATCTCATGATTTTTATTTAAAAAAAGAATTAATATAAAAGTTCATAAATAAGATATGACAAAACTAAAACGTCTTTATTTTATCGTTCTATATTTGAGAATTGATGCACATAAATATGTCAATATATATGAGATAATGGTATATACTAAATATATATCAAAATTTTATTAGCATTTATTTTCAATGTCTATTTAAATCATTGATATAAGATTGTTGGAAGAATTGCTTTCGACAAACGCAAATATAATAAAAAATCAAGAAATAATTTAAGAAAAAATAATATTCGTAATTTTATTAAAACTAAGTCAACTTTATTATCACTGTCAATTATCACAAATTTACTTTATAAAAATGTATTTTTTATTTATACTCTCATACTATATTTTTAACAAATTAATTTGGCTAAAAAAATATTTTAAATTGCATAATTATAGTTAATCGTGAGTTACTTTAAGCGCGTTATTAACGAGCAGAAATATCTTCCTGAATGTCCACACGACGATGTCGGCGTTTTCTCGTTTGTCAGGAGTGATGGTGCGACGCGAAATAAAAAGCTAGCAAGAAGACGAAGTTAAATGAACCGACAGATAATCGAAATCGACAGGCGACCTGGCGTCTCTTCCCGGGGAGGATTTTCGGACTCCTTCGAGAATACTCGTGAGACTTGAAACTCCGTCCGGAGAGTCGAGGAATCCTCGTATTGAGCGTTACTGCACGCGAGAAATTATCCCGAAGCGATGCGCCGCGCTCGCCGAGCGTGATTTCGTTCTTAAGAGATTTTGGGATTCCCGAGAGATTCGTCGCAAGAGACGCAAGAGACCGCGGGACGTTAGAGGGTTAACTCTTGGCTGGTTCTGCATCAATCGTTCGTAAGCGGAATGGAAATCCGAATAAATTACTGGCGCGTCTATTTTTTCTCGGTTTTATAATTGCGCGCTTTTCTTTCAGCTGTCACGTCACATTCTTTATTCCGTTGTCAAATCCTTTAATTGCAAGTTTAATAAAAAGAGTATACATATATTATTTATTTCATTGAACATCTGATAATTAGTAAAAGAATCAAATGTACCGTCGAAATTAAATACTCGCGACTTATAATTTTTATCTTTAAGAAAAATCATATTTAGGTAGTAAGGCAACTTGAATACTACCAAGTATACTTCCCTACTATACGCTTACTGCTGGACTTACCCACCGGACACTTTTACTAGAATACAGAAAGTAGATATTAATCAACAAATCGTTTCTTTCAATCAAATTTTATTGAACGTCGATCATCAACTTGTCATATCTGTTTAAATATTTAATTTGCTGTCGAAATCAACTCTGATAGCCACACGACATTTTCCGATAAATAGTTCGGCGAGACGTTGAGGAACGAAGGAGAGTATAGTGAGTCGAGTATAGAGAGTAGACAAAGTCGTAGTAGGCGTTACACACACTAACAGGCTACACACCTCAGAGAGAAAACAAGCCGTAAGTTATAGGCATGCGGGTGCCGATTCGTCGATTCCTCAGTATACGGATTCACGGGCATGCAGAAATACAACATGCGGTGCACAATTCCTGGTTGCCGCAACTCCACCCCGCAGGATCGGCTCCGGGAGTGGAGCGGCTCGTCGCCGCCACCTTGGACTCGCGCTTCATCCGTCAAGCGTGCGCGTTTCATATTTCACGGTGCAAAAAGAATCTCGGCCGATCTCGCGACGTCGATTCGTCGCGGTGGATTTACGGCGACAAAGGAAAGTTGCGGGGGTGTCGAACGCGAAGCGATCGAATCCTGTCAGACGTTCTATCGCGCGGTTCCAACGCGGTATACAAGAAAGGATTGATACGGCACACGAGTCGGCGCGGCGATCAGATCGACAAAATTGGAAAAGATTCTCAACAACGTGGAGAGTCTAAATGATAAACGAATGAATATGATACACATTTGATCGAACCATAAATGTACGCTCTAGTTCCGATTATTCACAGGTCGCGGGGGAAAGGAAATAATTATAAGATCCAAAGATATATCCCGTTACGTTTGCGGCGCAGCCATTAATATTTAAATAGCAAGGTCTAACTAAGAATATCGTACAACCGTGAATATAACGGCGCAGCCGATATATTCCCGCGAGATCGTTTCGTCTCGATAGCGATTCTCCATCTCGTCGATTTATCTCGTGGACGTTTGTCGAATGGAGCGCGCGCGCGAGCGGTCGCGCGCGGCGCGTCGAAATATTCATGACGTATATATATGTGTGTACGCGCGAGATCGCAGACGAATGAGGCGAGAGAGACACTCGGGGAATAGTCTCCGAGGGGCGGCGGCGGCGAGAATATTGGTCTCGAAACGCGAATCCTCCGGGGGGGCGGAGTGCGTCCTCATAGGGGGTGCCGAGGTGCGCTTTCACGTGCAGACATTTCTCTCTCGTGCGTTCCGGGATTTCGAGGGATCGATCCCTCGCGTTTCCTCGGGCCTCTCCCTCCATTCGGAACGGACGTCTCTTCCTCTCTCGTGGAACCGGACCGGCGGAGGAGGAGGACCCTCCACGCCGAACCTCTTCAAGTATACCCCCGATCGAACGTTTCGAGACGTTCGATTCTGAGTATCATGCGCTTCGCTACTTCTCCGGCGTGCCTTCGTTTTATTAACTTCGGATGAGTAACGTGAGATGCGACAGACCTGACCCAGGATAGTTAGGAGCTTCGGTGACATTTAAAAAGAGAGATATGACAGAGATATTACAATTTTTAGCACCTTTATTTTGTAGATTTTCGTACTTTCATATACCGTGGCGAAAAAATATCGTAGCTCCTAAATATCGGCTATGAGACACCTCACGTTGTTCAAGATATTGCACTTTCGGAATGTTATTCACCCAGAAAATGCGACGACAGGGGTCACGGAGATTTCTTTTTCTTTGTGTACAAAAGGGCAGTTTGATTTTTATAACAAGCAAGATTGTTATAAAAATAATAAATACTTAAAGATTTTGCGCTGTTTTTAAACAACTGGCTGTTGTGTTGTGATGTAGATACTTGCAATTGTAATCTACTTGTTAATTTGTTCTGTTGAGGTTGGATCTTGAATCTTTTTATATATATTACAATAGAATTTATCGCAATTATATATACTATAGTTTAAATTAATAACTTTTAGAAGAGTATAAGTAAAAAACTGAAATAATATTCAAGTCGTATATTACAATTAAAATGTACCAAACAATAATGACAATTGCTTCTCGTTCGATATGTAACTAATAATAGTACGCTATTAAATAGCAATTATAAGTGCTATCATGACTCGCCATCTATTATTCAGATAATCAATAACTAATAAACCGCGACAATTGTGAAAGAACTTTATGTCTGTCAACTAGATATAATCTTTCTAATCAATTTACAATTTGCAATAATAAAAATGTAATCGAACGATCAACATGTACGCGATTAAGCGTAATGATAGGACGTCTGAGATATTTCCCACATGTCGGAGATTCCATCATTTGTAACGGCAAGAAGTAATTTAATACGACTGCGGAGTAGTTCGAGCGCGTTTATATAAATTTCGTGTTCGAGGACGGCATTCCTCCTCCTTTCTCTCGCCCTTCTTTCTCCTTCATTGCTATTCATACACCTACCGTCTGGTTGTTCGATATCCTGGGGAAAAGAAGAACGGAGGATGGCGAAGGGTCGGCCCATTTAAAGTCGCGCTTCCAATCTCAATTCAAGATCCAGATCTACATATCGGACGAATCGTTTGGTATTACACGTTTCGAACGTCTCATTTTTATGTTCAAACTTGCGTGAGACAGTATTGGCAGTAACGTCAAAAGTATCGCATCGATTTCAATGGTATTTAAAAATTTTTATAGGTGAAAAAGGCTTTAAAAATGTGTAGTTGTATTATATAAAAATATTGCTCAATATTGACTAATCGGATATAATTTAATTGTCTAAATATTTTTGCACATTTTAAAGTAATTAATATCTAGTAATTAATTGAAAAAGTGGTAAAATCTTTGACAGCAAGTAATTAAACTTCATACAAGAGGTAAATAATGTCCAATTTCAGTTTAGAATTATATTTGTCGATTCGCGAAAGTTTCAAAGCATTCTTTCTTATGAAGTAATATATCGTCAAGTTATACCGTATTTGACTCATTTGGTCACAGATCACTTAAAAAGCAATCTTTCAAGCATTTTCATTAAACGTTTGACCCGATCGACCTCGATACCGGTTTAGACACTAAATTATATTAGTTTGTAGTTGTTGGCTATATATAAGTATGTCATCGACATACCGTACAGCATTTAAAATTAATTCGAAATTGTAGCAAAGGCACGCAGAATTTTTTTGTTTTGCGAGGTCGAAATAGATTTCTTTCTGCGTCGAGAGCAGCTAAACTGAATTGTTTGTACAATTATGTCTGTAGCGTTGGACGTTAATTACGTTATAACATTGTTACCGTAATGATTAATTGTTCGTTTATGTTTCCGCGCTGAAAACTGCTCTCGTCCAGTCACGCATTCCACAACTGGTTATCGATGCAACAAAAGCCTATCGTCGAGTGTGTATGTCGCGTTCATCGCTCGCACTATGCACCACTGTTGGCGCGATTCATTCGTCAAACGCAACGCAAGAGACAACATTTGTCACACATGCGTCGTGTGATGCGTGTAAAGATACTTACGTTTCACGTGCGTGCGTTGCACGCTTTGAGTTTTTTGTTGTCTTATTAAATTACAATTGCGAGGCACGGGCAGAAGCGTTATCGATCCTGGATGTACAGTTGGATATTCAATAATCAAGCGAAATATAAATTAAAATAAATTGGGGTAAACAGTGAACTAAATAAATAAATTTAAGTGATTACGCGGTTTAAATATATAATGATTAATTTTTACAACAGATTTGTATACTGAGTTTTGTTAGTAGGTATTGTAAATAATTTAAAATATTTAAATAGATACGTCAAGCATTCTATTATTATATAAAATAAACAGTTTGTTCCTCGCCAATATTGAATAACAAAAGAAGTATTTATTTCGACAACCTTTGACAAATGTAATTAAAAATAAACGTCACGTAAATAAAGGTTGTCGAAATAAATACTTCTTTTGTTATTCTATTATTACTTTTGTAAAAATAATAAACAGGGCATAGTTTTAAAAATAATGGAAAAAATTGATCTATATATATTAAAACATATTGGAATAGCGAAACATTATACTTTCGATTAAATAAGTTATATTTTTATTTAAAAAAAAATTTGTTCCTGAAATGGCTGCGGTAATACATCTCTAATAACGCATCGGTTATTATCTGCTTCTCAAAGTTAGGATTCATTGTTATCTTCGTTTTAATGCTTGCATCTCCCTCTTTAGTTAATTACGAAGAAAGCTTATCCGAGGGTGAGGATAACGTTCTCCGACGAGCCTTGAACACTGCGGTATCGCTTAAAAGTAATTGCCCCGTCGAGCAGCATTCTACCTCGCTCGCAACTTTGATGCCAGGGAAAAAAATGAGAGAGTAACAGGAAGTGGCTTCAGTTTAGTGTACGTCAGTTCTCAGCTGGAAGTCCGCTTTATAAACGCGAGACTGATGTTACAATGAGCTCTTCTCGTTTATGCACTTTGTTGATAACAAATTTCGCACTTTGTTGCAAGAATTTGAGAGCGCCGTCGATTATGCATATATTACAAACGCAATTATCGTCATAATTATTAATAAATTAATTCATCCATTTAGAAATTACTTTTTATATCTTATTCGTAATATTTTAATGTACCTATATCTGCATGTAATATTTTTTATTGTTCTTTTCTCGTGAAATACGGAAGTTATAAATGAATCTTACACATTAAATAAATCTTTTAAATCTAATAGAATAAGACTTTTATCGAGTAATATATATAGAATATTATATTTGCAATACGTCAATAATATTGCTGTTTGTATAACATTTTATTTTTAGTATGTTTATATGTATATGCGTGAAAAATAAGAGATATTACGTTATATCTAAATTAAATAAAATTTTCTGGAATAAAAATGAAAAATTTAATTCGACATCGTAAGATGCAGTTAATTCTTCTTAAATAAAATCTCAACATTGTAAGATTGTACGTGGCAATGCGATTGGCCACCTATCACTGTAGTCCAGAATCGATGCAAACACTTCGATGCACACATCGACAGAAAGAAATCAAATAGAAATTCTGTACAAGATACACACAGACAGACACGCAAGGATAAACCCCGTAAACTCAATGTAGATACGATAGAAAAAAAACTTTTTATATATATCCAAAATTACTTCACAACATCGACAATCGCCTTTCACAAGGTGCTAATATAATTGTACTTGTTCATTCATGTCACAACATTGTATTTCGAATTCCAATTCATGATAAAACTTATCAAACGATATTACTTCGTACACGTAGTTACGCATCGCGTGATGTGCATTTAAGCATATCACGTTAATAGAATGGATTTTGATAAACTTTCATTAAATTTGCAAAGATTTTTATACCATTAACTAAACTAATAATGTTTTTGCGATGGCATAGTTTGTGTACAATTAGCAAAATGTATCCAATAATAAATTAAATCTTTACTTTTCACGATTAAATAGTGCTATTACGATTATGTCGTTCGTTGACAGGACATATAAATTTAATATTCAATAAGTAATTACATGTACGATGGGAGTATATATGAATACATGGATAGAGAGAGAGAGAGAAAGAGTGAACTGTACAAAAATCGCGTATTATAGTTGGACTCACCAACGCAGGGATTGTGGTTCACCGTCGAGAAGATCTTGTCGCATCGCCGCTTGATATGATTATTCGGACATATGCAGCCGAACATTGGCGATAGTCGCAGTTGCGTCCAGGAATCATGACAAGCATCCCTAAAACAGTAACAGAGAACGTGGTTAAATATGTAAGAATTACTAATTATGTAAAAAATATGCGTCTTACATTTTAGTCATTGCGTCTTACACAAAATAGTGAACGAAATAATAATATAATAATAAGAAAGCTAGACCGCATTAAGTTATTAACTTCATAAAGATTGCTGGCTAACGGAATCACGTTAACAGGCCACTGTGGTGCATTGTAATCGTGAGCCGCTTTATAAACCGCTTTATAAATATTATTAATTAATTGCGATGAATTCCCGTTTCGCCTTGGGCCGCGTAAATCCCTCGCAGGAAGGATTAATGACTGGCCATCAAATATCGGCGTTTTGCCAAGTACATCGACCTACATCTGGTCCCCAATAGCCGTTAATAAATATTAAAATACGCAAGCTCTGATATTCATCGAGCTACCGTATATACCATCGATATTTTGCTATATTTTTGCACATGTCTGGTGTTCCAATAATTCGCGATAATTGCAAGACATTATCGATGCGATACATATCGGAATTTCGAAACGCGCATAATTAGCTACTGCTGTCTTTGTTGTATATATTGTATATTATAAAATAGCGTGTATAGAAGCAATGGCGGAGTCTTTTATAAGTCCTGGCAAGTTTATTTAATAATGACATAATAATATAGTATATAACCGAGCCGTAAATAATTAAATTTTTGTAATAACTAAAAAAATTATAAAATTATAAAACAAGCTATACAATTTCCGATTGAGTTTGTGGAAACTCGATACCAGTACTAAAATTACGATAAAATTAATGTAATAAGGGATAAGAATAACTCGACGAGGAAGTACTAAAATTGCTGCATAAAAGTATGTAATATTTACGTAATAACAGTATAGTGTCTTATTTTGTTGCAAAGTTTATCCATAAAATGTTATTAATAAGATATGGTTACATGTATTAAATGGCTCATTTAAAATTTAGCTGAAAATAATTACTAATGTCTTCTTTTAACTGTTACCGATATACATATATTATACAATTATATCATATCCAATTATAATAATAAGTAGCAAAGCAATTAGCGGATTGTTATATATATGTACAAAAAAAAGAAACTTTTTAAAACTAAAGTATAGACTTCTGCTTATTCTCTTCTTATCCTATCGGTTCAATTCATGTGCATGCACTCTACAGATTACAGACATACCAGAAAACTTCGATCGTCAAAGCTATAAATCGTAGCTTTTTTTTCCTTCTTGTCGTGGAAGTTTCGTTAGCTTTGTAGGAGTCAATCGCGCGGGTTACACCACGCCTCATATCTGACGCGAGAACCCCGATCGGGAACTGAAACGTACTCAACTCCTTCCACCCTTTTCCCGGACGAAAATAACGTAGAAACTTTACGCGAATCCAGACCAATTGACTTTCGAACTTACACGAGAACGCTTAACGGACCTTTCCCGCACACCGACAATCCGCCACGAAGTAATTCAGCTCGATGCAGTTCGATGCACTCGGTGATGCACTAAGCAATTCAAGTTACTTCGCTAATAATAATAAGGGATCACATTAGATCGTTTTGTAACGTTGAAAAAGAAAGAATACCGCGAATAAAAAAAATACTTTTTAATATCTTGAAATAATTGAAACGTTTTGAAATATTCGAGAGAAGTATATTTATAAGCTAATATAGGCAAGCATATATTTATAATGTAATATAGCAGAAATAAATTTAAAATTAATAATAATAATAATAATAATAATAATAATAATAGTAATAACAACAATCGATACAATTAATTTATTTCTTAGCTTTTTTAAATGTACGTCTTCTTACGTCTAATATATAGATCGAATCTGCATCGAACACTTAAATTTTCCTTGTTAAACCAATATGGTACTGGTCACTCTTTCAGTAAGAGAAAAAAATATATGGATGAGCGCAAAGGAAGTGTAATAGGTAAAGGGAAATTCGACATGGAGACTCTCGAGCTCAAAATTATTTGGGTTAATGGCACACACGCTACGGTGAATCTTGCTCGTCGAATTAAGGGTCAAAGGAGGCAAAAGCGAACAGATGGCAAAGCTGGAACTGAAGGGACGGGGATGAGGGCGGGAGGCTAGAAGCGGAAGATGCATCAAAGGGTGCAAAGGTTCACGTAAGAACGAGAGAACGCAAGTCACGTTTCGTTCCGCATCCTGTGATTTTGTTTGACTTCTCTTTCTTTCTGTATGGGACGATGTTGTCGCCAAATATTTTTATTGTTTTATCGTAAAGCCCTAAAAGATTTAAGGTCGATTCAGACACAGCCGTGCCGTACCCGTACCGTGCACGGAACAGAAACAACAGACAAGGATACCTATAATTGTCTCCATCCTTGATGTTTAACGTTAACGATACGGATACGGTACGGGTACGGCACGGCTGTGTCTGAATCGACCCTTATCGTTATCTTTGTAGAAATCAAGTTTAATTAATTTTAAAAGCGGGGATAAACATTTTTACAACGTAAATGACATAAAAATATATCAAATATTATATATTTATTTATTTATTTTATTATATCATTTTTGCACTCAAAGATTTAATACGTAGTTATATTTACATACTATATTATTTAGTTACATAATACGTTAAAAATACCGGGTATTACATGTTTAATAAAATAATCTGCAAATACTTTCGATTGCCTCGATTTCTCTTTATTTCGCAATAATATATTTTCACAGTTTTCTTCATGCTATACCTACATCGTTATTCTGTCACCATTACATCTGATCGCTTTGCTACTATATTGGATTCATGTGGCAGCTGTGAGTTTCGCGCGGCAACCACGCAAAGTTGCAGCGAATTTTGCGACTCAGTGATCCGCGCGTTTACGCCATTGCATTGGCGCAAATAAATCGCGTCACAGCGGTATGAATGCGCATAACCGGTTGGCTAAAATAAGAAATAACGGAGTGGAGATTTATGTGATCCTCATATACCGAAATATTTGCGACCCATGCAAGGATCCGTCGGTTCTGAATCTTATATCCGATCGAGAGGCTGCATATTCGTTTCCACCCCATTGAGACCGAAGAAACTGTTTCGAAGAAAGTTCGCTTCCTGAACAATTCGTTCTTTAAAGTACAGTAAAACCGCTTCTTTGGAACTTTCCCTCAATTACAAAGTTTTCGAAATTTGATCAAGAAATCCCTTACAGAACATTGATTTTCAAAGTGTCAGATCGATATGAAGAAAAGAGTTAAAAGAAGTAGAAAGAAATTACTTCAGAATAAAACCTAATTTGTAACATGTCGTTATATATTAAAATTTTTATAAGAATTATGTAAGCAAATATTTTTTTAAATTAAATAGTGTTAAATAAACGGATAATGTAGCTATCATGTAAATATCATAATTATTGTTAAACACTACTAAAGAAAAATGCAATAAGCATCAGAATGTATTTTTCTAATTAATTACATATTAACCCAATGTAACAAAGCTAACAGCACTTATATTACTTTAATATAACGCTGATTATTATTTAACTTGGATATTTAAAATAACTATTGCGTTAGGGCTTTGCGAGGCGTAAAATCGAGCTCCGGTCGAGTCGGATAAGACTGATCGTGAAATTTCCGCGAAGGATCGATAGTGAAACGAAGTGGCACAGACGCGAATTAGTCAGCCGTTTCTGCGAAGGAAATCGTGACGGCTCGAAACATAGGAGTTTCTACGACTAGAAGTGTCAACGACAGAAACTCGAGATGTTGTTTCCTAATGTTCAGCCGATCGGTGATTCTGATTCGAAGGTAAACCATAATCCTCCGTACGAGTTCGCTGTTAGAATATGGCTTAGAATAAAATGGAAGATTTGTCAAAATAAAAGAAAGTTAAATTGCTACAGATTGTGCCACGATATAGTCCACATTATCGACTGACATAAGCAGCACTGGAGAAAGAATATTTTATACAAAAAACAGCATCATAAATTCTATTTATCTTTGTGTATTATCAGATAACTATTTTATTAATATTCAAAATAAGATTAAGAAGACATACTTTCTTAAAATAAAAGAACGAAGTTTTTCTTCTAAAACTAAACATTTTTCTACATTTTGTAATTTTTTTTAATATCTATTAATAAATAAGATAAATAGAATTTATGTGATGCTCCTTTTTGTATAAAATATTCTTTCTTTAGTGCTGCTATATATGTATATATATAATTTGTAAAATTACATTTTTCTTGTTCGTGTGAGAAATTGGAATTCCTGAAAGGAGATTAGCGAAATGGATTTTATTATATAAAATCTAGGCGGGTATTGTGCAAATCGTGTGAAAAGCACGACTTAAATTCAATAAGCGCGCGGTGTCCTGAAATATTAGCGCGATGTTTAATATTCGGTGTGAGTATAGGGAAAGGTCAAAATTCGTATAACATCGCTGCATTGGGCCAGAAGAGTTATTGCAATTTTCGTAATTTGTTCACGATATAAAATGCAAAATTAATTCTCGCAGAGATATTGCTGGCTGTTTAATTATCCATTGACAATCGATTCTGTGCGGAAAAAAATGACTGGTTATCGGAAAACTTTAATGAGAAACTATTCGTAAGTGTCTATTTTCTCTAGTATTATACATAATTCTGTACTTAGAGGTAAAGGATTGTATCTCCATTACTATGAATTCAGAAAAAACGAGATTCAAAGTTTTAAATAGGAAAGTGGCGTATTTTTTTAGATATAAAATAAAGGAATCAATTTGATTTATTAAGTTTTTAATTAAGTAATTTAACATATTTAGCGGTACAACTGCCAATAACATATGATGTACCTCTAAAATTAAGGCACTATAAAAATTTTTAATACGACTTATTTTTCTAAACATTGTATCTTAAGAACTATAATAATGATAGACATAAGACCTTTTACTATTATACGATTTAAGTTCCTGGTAGGTATATATATTAAAAAATGTATTAACTCCACTCTAAGGTATAGAATTACATAACTATCTATCGCATCCTATTCTTTTTTATACATATACCTTATATAAAGTACTTTTTATGTATTACCAATCTCATATGTACATAAAAACGAGTCGTTTTTATAGAAGGAACGTTTTGACGAGAATATGGAACAAGTTTCCCCGAAAGTTTGATAGCGATTCGCGATGAAACGGTCGTGTTATCGCAGATGAATTACATCGAGGCCGGGTCCCATATGCGACCGCCATAGAGACCCATTCTGCGGCAGCCCGGGGACGAGCGAACTCACTCCACTTTTCCACACGGAGTCTGACGGGTTCTCCGACGAATGCGGCCGCCTGAACATCGACAAAAGCTATGCATAACCGGCATCGAAAAGCTACTGAATAATACATGCGCCTATCAAGTCTATCGCGCGAATGATTAACGATGCAAGGTCCGAAAAGTCGAACCACTTTTCTTTTTTACTCGCGTCTATTTCCTCCCTTTTTCCTCGTCTTCTTGACTTCTTCGAATGTTTTCTCCAAATATAAAATTATGAAATGTACGATGTACCTATTTAAATGTATCGTAATACCTGTTCTGCGCGAGACAAGTCTCCATAATTTATCTCTGCATAAAAACATGTTACACATAATTAATTGTCATCGATTGACAAAGAACTAACATTCTCTCTCTTGTTAGTCTCCGTTTTTATCAATGTAATCAAAATTACGTAGGCGTTATCTTTAACATTTATCGCTCACTAAAATGTTGATTGATGTCGGGCGTTTTAGCTCGCGGCTGTCGCAGATCATCTCTCGACGTGTATAAGATCATAGTCGCGATGATGGAAACTGACGACCAACAGCTTGGTTAAGGGTTGTTTGACAGCGGGTATGAAGCCCGACTCGGGACAACCCTTACACCTATCACGTGACGATACGGTCTCATTAAAATTCATAAGGCGACTCGCCAGTTCCCGCTTTAACGCCCCCACGTCGGCGTCGTACGGAGAGAGAGAGAGCGCGCGCATTATACATTTATAGATGCCCTCGTGTATGTACGGAGTGTGTGCTGGCTTTCCGCAGTATCTACTTATACACAGATGTTCGACGACTCGATATACATAAGAAAACGCCTTTCATTATATCTTTCATCAAATTGAATTTGCCTTATTTTTGCCTATTTAGCCTTATCTTCATAATTTTGACTAATTCTAAGGTGGAAATGTAACTCATCATCAATATAATAAAAATATTTTCTTAAATTTAAATTGTCAAAGAGATAAATATAAAATGTTAATAAAATGTTAATATTATAAAATGTTAATAACGTTTTAGTGTATAAGTGCCAAGGTAAAGTGAATATTAAAACTTGATCAAGAAACGGCATCTCGTAAAGTACGATGTCAGTTAGCGCTAAGTATAGGTATTTATTAAATCTTTGTTTCTCTGCCTGCCGGCTGCTTTCTCGGTGAGATCTTAGATAATGAAAAATATCTGCGCGTACATAATTACTATGGGTCGCGTCAGGAAGCTAACGAAAACTGTATTTACATTTATTTATATTTCCCCCATTTTCTCTCAACGCAGTGAGAGATTGTCTCCTTTTTCTCCCTTCGCTATTCTCTCCGAACTACTTTTACTCGCTCCTTTACTTTCTTTTTCTTCACTTCCCTCGAAAAGTTACGCCAAGCAAAGTCGGCGAGCCCGAAGTTTCGCGCTAAAAACTCGCAGTTGCAACTACATTCTCCAATTGTGAGCATTGAGCGGGCGCACATATGGGAAAAGTTTGCAATTAGCGCTAATTACGCTCGAATGGTCGACAATTAATTCGCGCAATCTGCCCCTCAATCTCGGTCACGGTTACCAGGTTTTGCGAAATAGAGCAACGGCGCAGTTGCATTTCACTTGACTGATGACGTAGGGTTAAATTATCGCTTAATATTTTTTGCCTTTTGAATCATTTAGCTAAAATTACACGGTTGATTAGTCAAAGCTAAAACGTGATCATTTGTATATTAATTCTCCTTTCTTCTTTTGCTAATTACATACAAATTTAGACATTCTACCACGTAAATTCTGCAACGTTAAATATTATCTCCCTAACATTAATATTACATATATTTTTTTTATTTATATATTTATATATTTATATTTATATCACCAAAATTTGATTTCTTCCAAATACAAGAAATATTGTAAAAACGTAAATAATAAAATAAAATGTGTTCTAAATACATTTGATGGACACACTATTTCATTTAATTTGTATTTCAACGTATCAATATTACGCCATTTAATTTCTGTTTATTATTATTAAGCATTATATACATTTTTATTCAGGATACGTAAATAGAAGTTGTATTGTATTGCCTGCAACTCTCATCAGTAGTTAATTTTCTATTTTTCCAAATGCACGGCCATTGTGTATGATTTTCCTCGCAAATATTTGTACGTTTCAGCAACCGAACGCTTAATGTTCTTCTCAATCAGCGAATATACGCTTTGCATTCTAAAGCGCTCCGCGGGATTGCATTTTGCGAATATGAAATCGTATTTCACGCCGGGCGAACATACGAAGGCAACGGTATTCGCGATGAAGGCAACGCTACATTACTCTTTATTCATATCCTGAGAAAGTTGCAATAACTTCAGCATCGTGCGATAAATGAGAAGTTTTATCGAAGTTTCGCCGCGCCGCACTTGCGCGGATTGCACGCGTTCCGCGCACAGCCAAACTTCGATATTAACGCTAATTAAGGACGAGATTAATTTCGGTACAAAGAACCGCCATCCGGTTGATAACTTGCAAAAAGACAAGTTTAGTCAAGCGGATTTAATTGCAAAGATAACTGCAGTGCTAAAAAGGTGCCTTTAAGATATACAACAATATTTTGCACCGAAAATCACGATATTATGAAAGTTATTCCAATTAATCATTGATTAAACCACTCTATAATCGATTAAAACATTCATAAACGAAATATTATAATCGAATAACTATTCTTAACTTGTCGAGCTATTTCACACGGTTTCAATCTATACTTTTGTTTAATTAACGTGCAATTTATTGAGATAATAATGATGGCGGGCGCAGTAATGCAAAGACAAACATGCGTCGCGCAATGCGCTTTGCGTTAATTGACTAATCGCGTATTTGCAATCGCTCTTGTGACCAATGGCAAGAGTCGTATCGTCGCTATCGCTCTCCTCCGCCCGGGACGTGCCGGAATTCGCGTTGAAACCATCGAAAATCCCATTACGGAACTACGGCCTTGTAATTATGGCGTGGCGGATCGCATACGTGCCGCACGTACGTAGCATCCTGTTACGCGTTCGCACCCCCTCCCCTCCTCCCGTGTGCGCACACGCACACATATACATACACCCGGGCATTCGTCACAGCTCGCGATGCAACGAGAAATTTAGTGCACGATAAGGTCGTTGCCGTCGAAAGAGCGCTCGCGAAATTATGGGGCCGATTTTTGGGGAGAGATAGCCGAGGAGTGGAAGCGGCGCTGAAGCTTTACCACTCGCTTTGTGAAAAACGAGGGTTCTTCTGTGCTTCCCCGAATAAATGCGTGTCGGAATTTCAAGCTTTCCAAATGCGTCATTATTTATACGGCAGTTTTCTTTTTCAAGTCTCCGGGGCACACATTTTAATGCACACACGTGCACGTATTTACTCGTCACGGCCAGGCTCGCAACACGGCCAGGAGATTCGTATCGCGATAACGTCGTTCATGCGCAAAACGCTTGGGAAATTACAACCGCGATTTTTGAAAAGAGATATCAGAACGACGAGAGTATGTAAAATTTGAGGTTTTCGAAACTAATGTACGAAACTTTGTTGAAAAAAGAAAATTATGCTTTTTCTCCCGCGGGACAGTCACCGCGACGTTTTTAGGAAATGCAATTTACGAGGCTTGCATTCAACGCTCGGGGACGCGGCGCGGGATATTCGGGATTCATCAGCGTAATGCGATCACAATGATTAAGGGCAGTGGAGTGGACGACGTTGGTAGTGAGAGAATGAACGAGAGAGAGAGAGAGAGAGGCTGAAGAGGGGTTGAAATACACGGAAGAGCGGTGGCAGATGGAAGAGAGACCCGTTCTCACCTGCATATTGTATGCCGTATGCTGCGAGTTTACCGTACTGAATTACCACCGCTCTCCGCCCCGCGGTTGCTTTCACGTTGCGCGCTCTCGTTTCTGCTGCCCTCCCCCCCGCAAATCCTCCCCGCTCGCGCGCGGTTGTATATGCCAGGCACGAGACTAACGCATAAATTAACACTTTGCCCTCTTCATTCCGCCGGACCCGGAAATTCTTCGGAGCGCCGGCTGCGCTCGAAATCCTGGGTGTAATTAACCTTCAAGTTAACTCCCGCGTATCGCGGTTACCGTTGTTACTCGGAATCTCGCGAATTAGGGCAATTCCGGGGGCCCCCGCGAGCCGGGATATCGGCTTTCGATCGCCAGGGATCACCGCACGGGACTTTTCGCTGATGGATGAATGTTCGACTTAATTTCGCGCTCGTTCCCGTATGACCGCGTATTAAAAATAAATACGTTGAAAGGATACAGATACGGTCGATCTAATCGTGGAACATAATTAGATTTCCTGTGGCAATGTACAAAATTATAGTCAAATAATCTTAGTATCTTCAATACTATTTTAGTACATCAATTATATGTTCTAAAATACAGAAGTACGTATAACAAAAGATTATAATATGATAAAAGTATAAATTATTTTAAGAAATATATTAAAAAGATATTTAATGTTCAAGATAATCACAAAATAATTAATATTACTTTAGTTATCTCTAAATCAGCTGTTTTTGAGTAATAAAAAGAATGTAATAATTGAAGAATGTAAAAGATATGACAACACATAGACTTTACAGATCCTTCGACTTGCTTCGGGGCTTAAGAAGATAATTAAGATACCGCGCACACATAATGTTTCCTTCAGCCATTTCAACCTTCAGGTTTTGCCACGCTAGGACGCAATGATGCGTCCCGACGCGAGCGCGCGTAATTCTCGGTCGCGTGCACGGCATATCAGGACGTGCGTAAAAAAGAGCGACGGAGAGAAGGAGCTGGACCGGAAAGAGGACCCGTGGGCGAGCAAAGCGCGCGGGGATGGCGCTTTCAACCGCATTGCAGAATTACCCGGCCAAGTTCCTGCTCGGAGAGCATAAAACAACCGCCAGCGGCTGGCTGGCCGACGCCGAAATTTATGACGCGCTTATATGCCGAAATGGAAAAGCGCATGGAAGTCAGTACAGTCCCTTACCCAACTTCGCGCTGCCGGCCGGATAGTATCGCTTGAGTTTATCGAAACTTTTCACGCGGCGATTGCGAATTACTGAGGTGGAATACATGACACATGGCCAACCTTTTATACCGCCATGTGAATACCGTCATCCCAGTCTCTTAACATCTTGAATTCACTTTCAGTGTTTGACTTTTTAACTGGATAAATAGGCTAGTTAAATCTATTTTTCATAAAACGACCGTGTGATGTATTTTTATAGACCCACCTCCTCCATAAACTGAATATCAATAAATATCATATTTATCTATTGAGCACACGTAGCCTAATAAAATTTTATTTTGGTGTTTACATCTCTTCTTTTTATCTCAGATCTTTAATTAATTGTTATAACTATGCTGATAAGAAACGTTATGCTCGGCATATTGATCAGGCGGACGCTGATCGTCTCTTTTCGTATTGCTAACATCAGATGCGGGGCGCAATTACGCGCGCCACGCGCAGGATGACGTCGACGTCAACAGCTTCATCGGCCCCGAAGAGAGGGAAGTTTGGCCTTTATATACCGAACAACACCGCGGTCATGCTTCTGGCTTTGATGGTCTGCTATGGGCATCTACGCTTGCCACCTACCCCTGATCTTGTCTTCCTACTCTACCTTCCTTATTTCACGTGCAATTGTAAGTGCTGCTCCTCCGCGCCAGGAATCGCGGCCACGTCCGCGCCAGAGTTTCTCGAGATGTAACTCCGTTATAGATCGTGACTGCGCGAATCCACCCGGGGGAGACATACGTTCGCCGCTACGCCATTTTCATTGAAACTACCTCGATGGACGCAATGTCTTGTATTAAAGAGTCCGGCATAGTGTGTCAAGAATGTAACGCGAAAACTTGCGAGGAAAGTTGTTTCGTTATTCTTTTAAGCATTTAAATAATAATGCTGAGATTCTTAAACTCATTCGCAGATATTTGAATTCCTTTACATATATTTTAATTCTCAACTTTTCAAAATTTTGTATTTAAAGATATTTTTAACGTTTCTGAATCTTTATATTCACATGTTATAAATGACAATAACGCAAGAATACTCAATTAATAAGATGTACATATGGCAAATAATGAAATTATTTAATTAACTGTCATTATCATAAAAGAGTATTTTAATCAATAACAATATCATATGTATTGACAATCCCTTATTAAAGCTAACGCACGCGAAAAAATTGAAGCAATGACACGAGAATTTATCACAACTAATAAGAGCATAAAATGCATAATTAACACACAATGGGATTATTTAATTAATTGCTATTATTATGAAAGATTATTTTAATTAATGACAATATCATATGAAATGACAATCCCAAAGCTAATGCACGCGAGAAAATAATAATGACGAAAATTCTCAATTAATAAGAGGACACAGCATGCATGGTAAACAATGGATTATTTAATTAATTATCATTATTATAAAAAAATTGTAATCAATGATAATATCATATGAACCGACAATCTCTGTCGTAGCTAATGCACGTGAGCAAACTGACGCAATGACGCGCAAGAATTTCCCCTATTAACAAGAACACAGTACGCGTAGTAAACCAATGGGATTATTTAATTATCATTATTACGAAAAATTATTTTAATAAATAACATTATTATATGAACTGACAACCCCTGTCGAAGCTAACGCATGTGAGAAAATTGGTGTCACGCGGTCGTATCCACACCCATTGATTATGTGCGTTGAAACGTTCTCCTATAGTTATTAAGCATGCCGCTGTTATATTATTATACGTCGATATAATACGTGTTTTACAACTGCAACGCATCTGAAAAGGCTGTACTTTGATGTCACGGTATCAGTACTAATATTACGTTTTCATCAAAGTTTACGTCAAAACCGCAGCGCGTATTTGTTCGGAGGATATAATCGAGATCGAGATGTAATGCGCGATTCGCTCACACAATCGATCATCCGCGTACCTCGCGGAACTTTATCCCGACTCTGCCCGTGGATCAATCTGATCCATCAACGAAAGATGAATCTGCCGCTCGTTGAACAACCTAAGATTCGCGTGCCGGAAGAAACGGTGAATAAATCACATCGCAAATGCGTTTGACGTGTGGTCAGATTGCGAAGTTTTCCGCGGAATTGGCCGCAAAGTCGAGCTCTATCACCGAGACCGGGAAGATCGCGCGCGCTCGTTTCGCTCCATTCCTGGATTGCATCGTGGGAATTGTCGGTGCGTCGACGTTTCTCCCGATTGATTGCGCTAACGCGAAAATTGTCATAGTGTAAAACGATGTAACATTACAATGCGACGCACCAAAAAATTTTATTCCGATTGATTAGAGACGAGCCGAAATGAGAAAGTAACTTGGCATACGCTAGTTGACAATGCTTCAATGCTTCAATTCGTTGAGATTTTTGCGAGATTTTTGAATGGTTATATTTAGTCATTATTCGAGTGTTAACTAATATAATAATTAAAAAGAGAGATTTTTGGATTTATTTGTTATATAGAAAGATATGCATATTCATATTTAGCAATATCTATATGTTATAACATACAGATATATTTAATAATGTAATATCATGTAATATTCACAAATATTTTTCTTTGTTTGGAAAAAAAGAATCAATATCGATTTTACAGCTATATAAGTAATAAACTCTATCATATCGTAAACCTCAAATTAATATGAACTTAACGACGATGCGCGCTTCGCGCAACAGCTAGATCGCATCAGAATTTTCTGATCATTCCGCATATCGATCGGAAATTAAGCGGGTCCGAGTAGTCGCGTAATTAGTCATGTAATCCCATGGAGAATATACGGAGAAGTTCGAGGGGACTGAATGAAGGAGGAATCCAAGGTGGACTCGGGGGAATTCGCGAATCCGGTCACGGTAGAAATTAATTTTCGACCAGTGGCGGCGGCGACGGGGGAGGGAATTTAATGGCGCCTAGAAATCAGGAGTGATCGCGCTAATTCGAGACTTCGTCCACTTCGCTTTAGCTCTTCGTATTCCGTCGATATTCGGCCGAGATCGTGGAAAGTATTTGCATAACAGTGATATACCTAAATTAACTTGAGAAATATAAAGAAATAAAGTGCGTTTGGTGACTTTAAAATTATTTTAAAACACTTGAACATCTGTCTATTTGCTCGTTTCGAGATTTGCTCGTTTAAATTGCATCATTTATATCGTTAAATACTTTAAATTAAATTCTAACACAATATTTCGAGATTAGAAATATTGTTCGTAAAAAGATGTATAGAACATAAAAGGATGTATAGAATGTTTCAGAACTATATCGGAATTTTCTTATATTTACGCATGCTTTAATTAATCTGACATTGATTTTCGTAACAAAGTTTTGGGTAATCTTCGAAGAAAAAAATCTTCTAAGTTTTCTGTGTAAAGTGTTACATTTCTTCGTAATTAATTCTCAAATTTCTTAATTCTCCAAAAACAAATATACCTACTACAAATTATAACTAAAGCATAAATTTCTAATGTAAATTAAAAATATTATTTATATATATATTTATATATATATATATATATTATCTATTTGCTATATATTAAAACTTTAATCCATTAAAATATTTTATTTCTTTACCTATATCCTTACAAAGTAAAATTTATATTAACAGATAGGGGACAAAGAAAAAAGAAAAAGAATGTGTCTAAATTATTCAAAATGCTGAAAGAAATGAGAATATTTAAGAGATACTCAATAGAGCCGAGAGGAGCCTAATAAGGAACACATAAAATCAAACCAGACTACCGCGATACACAAGAATATATAGCAGAACTAACCAATTTTCCTTTCTCACGCAATTCTCTGAATTGGGAGAAGATGAACGAGGAACGAGACGCGATTATCCGATAAAAACTAGCCGTTCGAAATCGGGTAAATATTTATCAAGCAACACGAGCGATCGTTCGGTCAAGCAAAAGCGGCGTCGCTATTGTCACGATCGGACATTAACGGATGGCTTCCGCGGCTCGGCCGCGCATAAGATGCAACCATTTTTTCCCAGGCACCGGCAACTTTTCATTCTCTACCGCGCGTCACGATGCATCCGAGATGCTGCATTCGATCGCGTGCGATCGATGCGCTCCTGTCGACCGGTCTGACTTGATACTTAATCAAAATTGCTTATACGACATATCAATAGTATCGAACCAATTTGTATTATCCGCATTACACTGTCAATATACCTACTTGTATTTAGCACATCCCAAAGATAAAATCTCATTATATCTATTTTTTTCATACCATTCAGCGGATGTAATAAACAGCGAAAATTTGAAGATTCATTGTAGTCGCGAGAGATATAGAGTCACTTTTTTCCGCTTCCACGTTTAACGCTGTCGCGTCAATTTAGTTCATTATTTCGAGAACAACTTTTATTTAGAACAGCTTTATTGGAATTGAACGAGGAGAATGGCGAGAAGAAAGAGGAGAGAGCGTCAGAGCGAGAGAATAAAAAAGCAAAATCGATTACTCGCAAAAAGTCTGTCCTTCGTTAAGGAACCGCCTTGTCGTCATCTTTGTCCATTTTGGCGGAGCTCATACGTGAGTTGCATCACCCGCTGCAATTACGCTGCAACCTCGAAAAACTCGTTAATCTGGAAGATAATCAGCCCGCCGAAATGTAAGCTCGAACGCGCCGCGCCTCGCCCGCGCCGGCTCGACGGTATACCCATTAAGTTTCCATACGTGCGCGGAAAATTAGCGAGATAAATCCGCAATGCGTAGGAAACGCTCGGCGAAAAGAGTGAGAGTCACAATCATAAATTGCAAATGCAATTGAAGTTTGTACATTCTTGGTCACCGGTCTGTGGATACATTTTCACAATTTCTCGTGGTAACTAGTAAATTTTAACTGCTTTTGTTACTTCTTTGCCAATAATTGGTAAGTATTAGTAGAAAATGACGTAGTTGCATTTGTTATTTATAAGAGAATAAGACATTTTATATATGTAGAGGTACATAACATTATATGAAATATGTACATACATATTCAATAGAATGTAATATAATATTATATTTATATATAGAATATATAAGAGATTATTTTAGAGAATCGATAACTAAAGTATAGAGAAATGCAACGAAGTTTAGCAAGATAAATATATTCGTCTTCCGAGAATTTAAAATCTATATAGCGGGTTTTTTCATAAATATATGTATATGTATAATTTCACTAAAATCAGAAATTCTATCTAGACTGTTTTACAAATTGCATGCATTAGGCTTACTACTCCGACCGAGTATTAAGCGGAATTGCTCGGGAATTGAGGAAGCAGGTCGCACGCGTGGGATTATGTATGGCCCGGCTAGATGATACAATAGTGGGCCCGGAAATCCCGTATGGATTATTCCGCGAACGATAGACTCGGTTGACCGTCTGCTTTCGTCACTTCCGAATGGCTGCCTCGCCGGGATTTCTGCGCCGCGCGTCGAGCAAGGGGCATCCACGGGATGGATCGGCATTCGGCGCATAATGAACGTTTGCCAAGTAATTATCCGCGGCCACGTGCCCGCCGTGTAATTAAGAAAACGTACGAGTTGCACCAACTCTTCTCCATACTTTTCTCGGGTAATTCTTTTTTTCTTCCGACTAGACTGGATTAGCGATTTTCTGATGTGAAACGCGCAGATGCACATCGCGTAATTTCAGCGCGAATTTAACATGTTTGTGCGAAATGGAGATTTTTGTGCGAAGATTACTCGGTTTAGGCAAAATTTACGCAAAATTTTGTAGTTAGAATAAAGTTGATTGTATAATAAATTGCATTCGTGCTGATAATTTCATATAAAACTTAATCTAGGTGAGAAATATCTATTAACAAAAAATTGTTCGGAAAAATTGTTTACGTAATTGTTAATCTTTATATTGGTTATAAAGGCTAAAAATGAAAGAATATTTCTCATCTTTATTTCTCAGTGTTTATTTGGTGATTTATTTACGTTTAAATTAATATTGGGGGATTATTTTCAATGTTACGATAGCAAATAGTTCAAAGATTAACTCTGCAAGAAGTCCTGCGAGCGGAATCTTGATCCGCCGGGTAAAAACGAACCGGCCGGCATGTACCGAGAGCTGCGGCGGAGTAAGGACGAGCTCCTCGAGACGGAATTGAAGGAACGAAGAACCGATGGAACGAAATTGCCTGCGATGTACGATGAACGTAAGTAGGGTGGATCGCGGGCTGGGTTAGGTCCCCGATCTCGTTAAGACACAATAAAATTGCACGGCGTAAAAAAAGACCGCGAGGCAGAGATTGCTCCGAGCGATCTTCTAATCAAGCTCCCGCCATCTCGCCCTTGCCCTTTCTTTCTATTTTTTTTCCTTTCCCGCAATCCCAGATACTTATTATCGCTCGCAGCGCCGGCTTCGATCTCCGATCGAGACGATATCGTTCGGCAACAATTTTCACTCTGACGATTACGAACTCGGATTTCCCGAAAAGTCTCTAAAATGTTTCGAGCGCGTTATTAAGTTCCAATTAAGTTCATTTGTATTAGACATTATTTTAGTTTAAAGTCAAATATATAACTTTATTTCTCATTTAAACTTTTTGTACGGATTAATTGTTGATAAAGTTTTGTTTCTTCTTCTTATAAGAGAAGCTCGCGAACTCGAAAATTCTAATTTTGATGAAACTTTACACACATGTAAGGGTGGGAGGGTAAATAGATGAATTTAGACATTTTCAATTGTGCCCTAAAAACATTTCCAAGGTGAAACTAATACCCCTCATATGTAGAGCGGCGTTTTCTTTTTTTTCTTGAGAAGTATTCGAGATATCAAAAAATGTTTTATATAAAAGTTTTATGGTAAGAACGCCGCTATATTTAACCATTTGTTCCCCCTCTGCATATATTATCATGTGCGTCAGATATAGGGACCTACAACATTGATTCCGAATGGCTATCTGTAGAGCGATTCTCATGGCATGATATTCTCTCGATGAGTTGTCATTATACCTTCCAAGAGTTGGCAATCAAATAAAAACCAACAATTTTCAGTTGGATTTGAACCCGCGGATGTTCGACTCATTAGAACAGTGCAAATCTCTGTGCCACGATCTCTAAAATTTTGTTTAGTGGACTTATAATTATAGATATAATACATTAATTCAGTTAAATATTTTTTAACAAAAGAACATAACAACAACTTTGCAAAACATGCAAAAAATTAGAAAAGTGTAAGAGAAGCGGACGTTGGGTATAAGTAAACTCGATTACAAACGTTTAATGTGCAAAATCTTCAGATTTTTATCCGCGCACAATGTCGGCTGTTCTTTTTCGTTCACAACTTGTCTCTATGTATTTTTTGCTCTTCTTTTTTTAACATTTGCGACTGGTAGCGGTGCATTCAATTGTTAATAGATCAGTTTCTTCAAAAGAGATTTAATAAGTGTCTTGCAAAAACTATGTGAGAGAATAGTAAGCCAACTATACAGCTAAACAAGATGTTAAATTAATAAAAATTTTTTATTCGTATTTATAATCGATATTAAGTAAAGTATACGCTTTTCGGTTTGACTATAAGCCTTCCTCAGGACTAAATTAAAATAATATATACATAAAAACAACTATAGTAGTTCGTTCACCAAATAAATGATTAAAATATAAGTGAAGTTAAAAGAGTGTAATTTGAAAGAATCTTACGACGCATTGTAAAAAAGGCCATCGTTGGGTTATATATAATATTAATGTCTTACAAAAGTTAATGTGTACGTGTATAAGTGCACTAAAATTATACATAATAAATATGAATAATTCCTATTTGTTTGTGAAGACTTGTATTCTCGCTGTTCTTGCAAAAACAGAAAAGAATTACCTATTCTCTTTAAAAGTTTTCTTGTCTTTTTTCAATATGTGAACTTTTTCATTTTATACGCGCTACCTTTGCCGTCAATTAGCTCAGATGCAGCTACTTGACTGATCAATCTTGAAGGCTCGCAGCTATTAAAATAGATGCGTAAAAATTGGGTCAATAATGCGCTAAATTTAAATGAGTAAAAGAATTTTAAATCAGCTTTGTAAAATTTTTTACGTATTATCATCGTTGCAGCACAACCTGCACAACTGCGCGCGTTTAATGATTCTCTTTGAAAATATTCTTATTGTTCCTTAATAAATGCATTCGTTCGCTTAAAACACACGTTATATCTTTACCTTTAATTAATTCCGTTCTCTTTCTCGGTTCGCGAACGCTTATATTAAAATGGGAGATCCGAGAATTGGGTCAACGATCCGCTAAATATACCATAGCCACAGAGGAAGGTTCAATCGATAGAGGAATTAAGAGTTAAGTCAATAGTACGCGGGGCAACCAGTGACGTTGCCACGATGATGCAATAAAGCTAAGGTTCTTTTATTTGAGGAGGCTCGTATAGTCGTCATTCACAAGGACAATCGTCGCGGCACAAGGCTTGCATGACATAACACAATGGGTTCTCAATCAGAGGATATCCAGCTAATTCATTTCAGCTAAGAATGAATAGCGATCTCAAAATCTAGAGGCCAATAATTTTAAAAAATAATATATAAGAACGCAGACAAAAAAATATTTAAAAAATAAAGTTTCTTCTTATTCTGTGTACAATATACAACTTTAAGGCAGTTATACATATATGTTACCATTATAAGCAAAATTAATTCAAATATTGTGCAATTGTTTAATATTTTTGTAATTGTTTAATATTTTAATATGTTGCTGAGCAAAATTATTTCAAATATTGTATAATTTAATAATAATATTGTTTAATTTTATATTATTGATATAGATTTCTTTAATATTCTTATATATAAATCTACTTTCTATTATATTAAAAAATGTTCAAATATTAAATAATATAAAAATTTAACAATACTTTTTCAGTATTTTATGTTTATCTCATACGCTTTTATATATTATTTTTTAACAAGTCAAAGCAAATTTTTATGTTTCCTTACAACGACACAGCGTTATTTCTCGATCATATCCAGGCTTTTATTCGCTTGGTACAAATCGTGAAACAACATTTCAGTGTTTATTTTCTATCGCACAAGTATGCTGAAATTCGGGTTTAATCGCAATTCCCGTTTGTAGTAATTTTGATTTACGATGGGATCTGCGAAGACTCGACAATAATTCTGCTTGATAAAATGATAAATAATCTAAAATATTCCGAGAGCATCGATATACATGAATTTAATCAAAACCGCGAAACATATTAAATTTGTATTATATACTTAATGTCAACATAAAAATAAATAAATAAATCGCTGTTTACTCAAGAAAAAAAATGTCTTCCATTATCTTATTCGCGATCGCACGTTTACTTTACCCTTTTAGTTTTGCCTTTTATTTTACTTTTGTCTCCGCGGGACATCTGCACTATAGCTTTCGCAATAATTTTTCTTTTATGAATATTTTAAAACAAGAGCAGTGCACCAACCAAACGAAAGATACGAGAGATATTTCAGAAAACGTGCGCGCGCGCTGTAATATACATACATATGCATTCGGAGAGTTAATTCAGTATAGAGACAATTGCGTATACGCGCGCGCGCGAAACGCGCCTATTCGCGATCCGAGGGGTGCGCGCGCGCGATCGTGTATCGGTGCGTTCTAATTTGTCCGGCTGCAGCAGCCCCGGGATTGCGCGGCCATAATCGCGTATGAATGCGTACAGTCGCATGCATCGCGTGGAGTAGCCGTGCCTCCGTATCGCGCACGTATTATACCACCGGATTCTGGCGCGTGATCGCGTCCGCAGAATAGGATTTTCACGAGGCGCGCACGAATTTCTCTCGCTATGAAAACGCTCGCTCGCGCGCGTGTTCGACCGAATTGCGTCACACGTCAGTGTCTCGCGAGCTCTCTTGATCACGGAATTTCTAGAAACATTTCTGCTTGCCACAGGTAAAAGTAGAGGTAAATTGGTATACACCCAAGCAAGTGTAATTACAGGCAAACTATATATAATTACAAATCAGACGTGATACAATATGCTTTATCGACTTATTTCGCAAATATTGGTTAATTAATTATTAGAATAATTAATATACTGCGTATATTATATGTGGGTATATGCTGTATACGTAAAATTACAAATTTCCAAATTTGATGACAACATATAAGATATGCACATATCAAAGAGCACATATATGTATTATATGTAATTATCCTAAGCTGCAAATGTTAACCGTTCTCAGACATATGCCTTTTCAATATTTTTTTCCTATGTTTTCTCTTTTAATTCACTCACGATAAACTTCGCTCTCATGAGACTCAAAACAATTAGTTGCAAATACGGATGCAACATTTATACCCCAAAAAAATTGTTTGAACGGACTCGTTGTCGACGCGGCAAAAGTTAAAAGCTAGCGGGACATCGACATATTGCGATAAAAAATGGCGACATTTACACTATACATGAATAAAGCCTCGGTAGCTCGATTTTTCGGCGCAACGCGGTTTTCACCTGGGTTTTCCAAATGGAAAAGTCCGATAATGGTGCAATAACTATTTAAAGTGCACCAGGCAATAGCACACCTATTTTCAATATTGCACAACGCAATTTCCACCTTGTATATTCAATTCTCGCCGTTGTATCTACGTTATCTTTTTCCTTTTTAAACAGTCCTTAGCGAAATATCGGAATGCAATACTCAGATAATCAATTATTTATATACATATATTCCGCTTCTTTTTAAATTACAATTTTCTTCATACAAGAAAATGCTAAAAAGATGCAAGAAATAAAAGTTGCGGTATGCACTGTAATAGATCCGTTGAATGCAACATGGCATTAATAAAGATAAATTACATTGTGTGATATCTAACTAATTGTAAATTATATTTACATAAATGGTATTTACTTATTGCGACTCAAGATATATGATTTCATATTGTTTGAATAATAAAAAAATAGACAAGTGGCAATACTACTTATATTTGTGATGTTGCTCCAAATTACAACATCTCAAAATGCTACAAGCATTGATTTTCTGTTATATTCTTTTTTAAATTTTATTAATAAATTTTATTACATTTTGTAATTTTAAATTTTATTCCTTTTATTATATAAATTGTTAATTAATTTACTCGTTGCACAAACTTCTAAAACAAAAGTAATATGAGAGAATTAATAAAGGTATTATAAGCCAATGGTTTAAGCAGATAAAAATTAGCTAACATATTATATTTGGAAAAAAAGGATTGTAAAAATAGGTAATAAGTCAGAAAATATGATTTAACTTTTCTCTTAAATTTAACAGTATAAAAGTGAAAATAAAAAATCGGTAAATCAGGTGTTTGTGAAAGCGAAAGTGCGTATTTAAAGTTTATAATATGAGATAAAGAACGGAACAATTTACATAATAAATGCGTAACGTAGTTTCCGAATTCGGAATTTTTACATTTGCCGTCATCCGTATATTTTAAAGTCTACCTCCTCGACCAAGTTAAACCTCTGTTTTGTATTCGTCTAAAGTTCGCTCAAGAAATTCTATCCGAGTCATATTACCTCGTCACGAGTGGCTTTACCGCGGCGCTTCTTATAAATTGAATTTCGGGGAAGACTTTTAATGCACCGGAACACATTTGCGTGTGGATCGATTTAAAAGTATCAAATCAGAGTGCACGCGTATTTCAGTTCTTTGACATATTTATAATTACATTCACATTTACAGGACACTGGTATTTAATTTCAGCGCGTTAACAAGAAAAATGTCGGTTTTGATTTCAAAGTTGAACAATTTTTAAGTTCGCCACTCGGCAAAAAGTTGCGGGGCTAGGTAGATAGCATTAACATAATGCGATCCGCTTATTTGGAAAGTGATGTAAGTTCAGTTTTGAAACATTATGCATTTCAATGAGAAACAGGATATAAACTCGCGCGGCGTATCGATTTCAACAAGTTCCTCGAAATTGGCGAGAGAGACTTACACTACTTTCACGATACTCATATCACTCACGAAGACTCATATCAAACTGTAGTAAGAGCTTAATAATATGCTTGCGCCGTCGAAGCTATACGACGGCATTCTGAAGCAGTATTATCTCGTGAGAACGGAATTGTAAATACAAATCTACTGTAAAATTACGACGTAACTCTATTTCGGGACGTTCGATAACCCAGCCATGACTTTTCAGTTACATAAAATGTCGAACCACTTTAAAACGCGCGGAGAGCTAAAGAGTAAATATACGCAAACGATCGTCTCGTAATATTTAATGCTGACAGGCGACAGGTCATCGATCGGTCGGTAGACTTTTGTCTGTAGTCGCGACCTCAACAAAGGTTTCGCGCGCATTATATCCGGCGACTTTATATATCCGCGTAACTTTGCAGCGACAATTTTGCAGGATATTTTTTCTAGACAGTTTAATTATTTTGAAATAAATTAGACGATAAAACAATACAGAAAATATATACGAAAATGCTCTTAATTTAATCGTGCATATAATAATAATTGTTGCTATTTCTACATATAATATCTAATAGTAAATAATAGTAAATAATAGTAAATAATGACAATAAAACTTTAAACATAAGTTTAATATTATATACATTTGCTTTTAGATAGACACGTGTGTTTTCACTTTTCACTAATTACTTTATCAGATTGTTTAAAATTATAAAACTATATTATTACCTTACTCGATCTGTTCTCGAATTCCAACATTTCGGAAATTCAGAAATTTTTTAGATCGATAATTTTCACCTGATGCTGAAACCGTCAGATCAAAAAATTTTCTTAGAATGAATGATGATTCGGCTATTCTATATAGAATTCTTGAATATTTGTTAGTTTGCCAATTTTAGAATATGAAGCATTGTTGACTTTAGAACGCTCGTAATTCGCTCGTAATTTGGAGATGCAAACTTTACAGTTCAAGCACCTCGCAAATCTTAGTAAGTAAAAAGTTTAGCATTATAAGAAGTTTTAATTCAGAAATCTCAGTATTTGTATAAATCAAATAAAATTTTTAATCTGATTAAAGTAAAAAAAAATTGTAAATTTAAAAGAACCTGTTGGCATGACGGCACACAAAGAAACAATTTTTTTACAGTAACTTCGCCATTTAGCAATTCCACAATGTGGATATATTCACGAATTTTTGCAATCTGTGTTATTTGAGAATCCGTGGATATAGCAACTTTGAAATTTTCAGTCTCGCAGTTGGTGCAAATAAAACAACCAGTTCCGGTTGGATGATCGCCAAAGATGAGACCGAACCGCGCGATGAAACTATCGAAAACGTTCGAGGGCTATCAAACTTTCATATTTCGAAAATCCACTAATACATCCCTCTATATATGTATACATATATAACATACAGGATCTGGAAGCGACAATACACACATGCGCGCGCGCGCATGGTATGCGTTCGCACGTGTGTATACACATGTTCGTCGAGTAATCTCGACCCCAATATCGGACTGACGTTTTGCGACGGTGACTGCATCTCCTTACTATTTCATACTTTGCCATTCCTGGGGGGAAAGCGACTCCGCTCTCCACTTCTCGGAAAACCTATTTCTTGGGATATCCGAACGAGGGTGAAATAAAAGGGATAGCTGAAATAAAAGGAGTGGGTAAAATAAAAGCAGGAGGGTAGTGGCGCGAGATTGCCGAGGTTTGGTGGTCCCAATATGCGCTCGCGGTATCAAGTTCGCTTTCCCCCTCCCTCTACCCCGTTCCTTGTACTCCCTTCCTCCTGTGTCGTCCATTTTGCCTCTTAAAGTATCAAGAACAGGATTCAGTGCAAGACCCAAATGTATGATTTTATTTCAGCGTCGAAGAATGATTATACATATGTCGCATCAGAGCATATTTATCACCCCGGGATTGTCTCCGGAAAAACGCGGAGATCTTCTTTAAGCTTATACCCTCGGAAATTAAATTATTAAATCCGATGTGCACCGCGCGCCGCGAAATCAGCCGGAACATCGTGTCCCTTAAATCCCGGTATCTTCCTCCGGGAATTGCAGCCGCACATATGTATATGTATAGGGGGTATAGGGTAACCCAAAAAGACTCGTATAAAAATAAAAATCTTGTCCGTTTGAAATTGAGTTTTGATTGAGCTGAAGCACGGAATCGTATTTTTCTTCTTAGTTGATTTAAAGTTATAACATAGATATATTGAAATTAAATATCTTTATCTTAATTGAAGCTAATACAGAACCAGAATAAAATAAAATTAATCAAAATCCTAATTTAAATCAAAATAATACGTGAAAGTAAAAGTAATATATTTTTTTCACTTAAATCAATAAAATATCGTTATTTAAGTATCTGTTGGCAGGATTGCTGAAATTTTATTCAAGATACCCGATATGTGCGGAGAGCCGATCTCCGAAATGTTACCCCAGGTTCCTTCTCCACCTTTTTCGCTTTCTGCCCCCTTGCTCGCGAGAAAACGAGTGGCGGAAACGCTTGGCTCGGTGACCGTGTCGAAACCTGACACACGTATGTGCGTACATGTTTAGTAACACACATTACAGTTATGTCTCGAGGAGTATTCAACATCCATACCTTAGTATGACGTCGCGCAGTAGCGATTGCATTTCGCTTCGATTTTTCATGTGTTCCGTTCCGTTAGAAAACGTTTCGTAATAACAAAGCGATGCCGCGATGCGAGGTTCAATGACGCGCGAGATATAAAAGAAATGATTACTGGATATTAATGATGTAGTAAGAAAATTAATTACTTTCTCTTACTTGTCTAGAACTCAAGAATAAAAAGATTCAACTAGTTAAACTCCAAGAACAAATAAGACTTATTAAAAGAAGAGATAATTTCTTTACATTATAAATTATAATGAAAATAATTATACAGTTTTTATTTCCTAAGTATTTTACTTTTTAAAGTTAATTAAAACGACGAAAACACTGTCATTTACACCATTATTTACACCATTTGATGATGTGTGAATGATAACAATTTTCTCGTATATTAAAAACAGAATGCTTCTATTGATTTTGTTATAATAATTTACTTGCTTTTCTTTAACGTCTTATACTTTCCATTGTATAATTATTAACACAATTTTTCTCAATTATAAAAAAAAAACATTTCAACAAATACTTATAATTTAATACCTATTTCACTTAAATGTACAATATTTAATTTTAATTATTAAAAATGGAAAAATGAAAATACAAATTAATTAAACTTCTGGCACAAAAAAATCGATTCGAAATTGCTCCAAATAGTAAAATCTTATCGCTACATAAAAAAAGAAGAAACGTATATACTATGCGCAAAAATCATCTATAATCTTTTTATCAGAATTTTATTTCAAACTTTTTTTCTCGTTTCAACTATTATATAAATCATATAAATGACATCATTCAAGCAAGTTTTCTTCGTTTAACGTAATATATATCTCATCTTCAAAATTTATATAAATTCTTGCGTATAATACGATCGAGTATATAAGTCTTGTTTTGACATTTCTTTTTTTTCTGTGTAATATACAGTTCTTTTAAGACACCGTGAAAATGTCATATTTTTTTTAACTATGAAACACTGTCATCGATTGACGCCGCTTTTGAACAGTATACATTGCTATAATAACCTAATTTTTCTCGTCGACCGCTTACCAAAAAAACTACGACAGTCATTTAGATCATATAGAGAGAATATTACACTTTTGCGCGATTTCGCGCATCGCGTGCAATTTAAAGCATTTATGGATCAAAATATCTAAAATTGTGGAGATTGACATCGAATGCAACGATTAGCGGAGAGTATAACATACCGAAGGAGTCCACAGGCGATACAGTAAGTATCATACAATGAGATTTTATCGCGGGGAATTTCCGGACAAATAGGAGTCAGGTAGTTACGTTCGAACCACAGAACATTTGAGTTTGCAAATACTGCGAATGAATCCGACCGAACTGAAAGGCGCACAAGGTGGAAGTGGAAACTATAATACAAAGGTTTGCACAAGGTATATTCTGGGACATATACCGAAACACATGAATGTAGTCCTTGATAGTATTTCGAGTATTATAGATACGATCATTGTGTAAATCCAAACTCTGACGACTTTAGTCAAGTATTGCAAAAATAAAAGAATGATAACTATAAAGGAGAATAATTTAATCCTTCAAGAATTAGTTCAGTTTAATTTTAAAATAACAATTTTAAGAAAATGTTATAAATTCACGATGCATATAATAATTTAGCTTTTATTGCGAAGCTTGTAAAAAAATTTTACAAAAATTTCTTTCCTGTTCTTTTTTCTGCAATTTTCGGCGCTTTTATTAAAAAGACTTTTCAATTAAAATATTCAATTAAATATCTAAATTTCTGCACAATATATTCTCAAATATATTCTCGAGAAGAATATTATTTTTATAATTTATAAAATATCGTTATTTCTTATCATTTTTTATGATACATGATTAAATATATCAAAATCGACTTTTTCTATTTAATTTATTAACTAGCTGGTTACCCGGGCTTCGTCCCGGAGGACATATGTAATAAGACACGTACGCAAATAGTCTCCCTCTCTCTCTCTCCCCCTCTCTTGAAAATTTCGTAACCGATTTTCAAAAAGATACCAGTTCCCCAAAAAATCGGTAACAAAAACTGTACACATCATGGCGCTCTCCGTAAAATTCTACCTCTACTTCATATACAATTCTTTGCGATTCGGTCAATTATTTCCCAAAAATTGAAAGAATTAGAAAAACCGGTTTCCAGAAAATCGGTAACAAAAAACTATACACGTCATGGCACTCCCCGAAAAATTTTACCCCTGTTTCATATACTTTTGGTAAAAATTCGATCCACTAACGAATGAGTAGTTCGCGGACAAACGGACGGACGGACGGACAGACAAACAGTCGGGTTTTATATAATAGTATGATAATTTCTAGTTTGCATTATAATTTCTTTTTCCATATGGCGGAAGTTTTAAAAAGAGGGTCAATGCAAAATCGAATTCTCCATTTCATCGCAAACGTGCAATGTCGGTATATGCATGGGTATGTTACTTTTGATGCGAGAGGGAGCAAGGCTGCGCCTTGTCAATATTGGTCTCAAGTGACAAAGGACTAATCAGGACTAGGCTCAGTGGTGGACATATTGCTTATTGCTGCCATTGCCTGCTCATACAATCTCACATGCGAGCTTCACAACATCCCAATATCCGGGAAACAATATATATAGATATCGCTATACGTTGCATAAGTTGCGAGATCAATCGTGTTCGATTAGAGAGAGCTTGCCAGTTCTTTTAATTCACAATGTCAGTTTTACATAAAAGTTTGCTAAAATAATATTTGTCGTGCAATACTGTAGTTTTTACACACACGCACGCTGATTTATAATTGCGGATCAAAATTTCGTTAATTTTCATAGTAATCGAAAGCTATATTAAAATGTAGTTAATACTTCATAAAGTAACACCGTTAAATAAATTGTCGTGTAAAAATTATCAATTATCGCTATTGTCGGTACCGTTATAATTTTATCCCCATAACCTCTTATTTTTCCTTTCGGGGATCGTTATTTTTTCATTTTATTATTTTTTCGCGCGACAGTCCTCGAGAGAATAACGACGAGTGATTTGCATCGCGGATACGCTCAACAACAATGCATGAGCACTCTTCGCCCGATGAAAGCGGCGGGTTGTATTCTCGAAGCGACCGGAAGTGGTTCTCGCAGTTTTCCCCAGTAATGGCGCATTCCCGGCTCTTAATCGTTGCATTTTAATTATCACTCCACAGTATTTTCCGCGCCACGGTAGCAATTAAAAGCAAGGAAGGCATTAATCAGCTCGATCAATCCGAGCAATTATTATTGCCGGGCGAAGTCTATTGAAAATATTCGGCGCTGTTAGTTGAAACTAAGCGATACTAACGATTAAAACAAATTAAAAGTATTAACCGATATTACAAATTCACGACCGCGGTTTATCCATTCTTTCTTTTTTACGAGATTTGACGAAACGCAGTATAATGTCATAGTGAGATCGGCACTTTACTGTACAGAACACTTTACGACTCTCTCTTTCTCTTTTTCTCTGTACCGACTGTTTTATCTTTTCTATTTTCATTTACAAGTAGAGAACGCGGTAACATTGTGCGCGCACACGTTTCGACGGCGCACAAAAGCTATATAGCGGAGATATTTGTTTCTCAGCCGAGAGGAACAGACGGCACGAATGTTGTCAGCGAGAATTGCTTGCTGCCGGATTAAACGTTCGCGTTTCCATGAGCGATCGATCAAAAGATCGACTGTCGAACGCACACACCGTTGTCCTGATCCGATGGGGCCGAACGTAATGTCAGCTCAATCCCCTGCGCGTCCCTCATCATTGCCACACTTTATCTGCACCGTGTGCATTCTGTACTATACGTCGTGTGTGTGTGTGTGTGTGCGCGCGCGCGCGTGCAGCACGCGTTTGAGATCCTTTCCATGTAGCGTCCACGAGCGATACGCGATTCGTACATTACGATATTGCGAGTCCCTGATGCATTGTTAAGTTTTCGCCTTGTCATAATCCTCGGCTGTAAACGTAATGTTGCGTGGAATTAAAACGCGGGACACGTACGCGTTTTCCTTTAGAGATATCATCGTTCTTAATTCGAGCTTTTTTTTTTTAATCGCGAAAAATCCAGATGATAGAAAAATAGAGGAACTCTCGTTTACTTTATTTTTCGAATGCGGCCATGATACAATCGGTCGAATAAATTTTCATTCGAACTCGATTAATGCAATTTTATCTTAAAGAATTGTCGCTTTCCCGGAACGACAATACCGGGATAAATTAAAAATTACGATACGCCGCGAAAATCCAGCCAACTCCGACGACAGAGAAAAGGGTAAAAATCTGCGAAGGGGGAAAGAGGGAAAATAATTTCGTCTCCGCGGTAATCCGTAATTTAATTAACTTGGAACTTGGAACAATAGAAGAGGCTGCGCGAGACACCCGGATGGATTATCACTGCCCGGTGCAGTTGGATAACAGTATACATCACCGTATAAGCCCACCTACTTTGGAAAACGCGGTATACAGATCGGGGAGAGATGGGGGTAGAGGGGACGGGGCGGAACGATAAATCTTGTCGTTCCATTTCCTCGGTACGAGAAATCGATCGAACCAATGTCAAGTACTGTCGCTCGTTATGACTAAATCCGGCTCGTTTCATGAAGCACTTCCAGTTACTCCGACTGCAATCGCGGACGCAATCGGAGAAAAACGTTGTATTCTGTGCGATCACACGAATGACGAAGGTGCGCGCGAGTCTGTTTTTGAAGACTCTATTCTTGGTAATTATATTAGTATCGAAAAATAAAAGAAAAAGTAATTGCTTCTCATACATAAAGAATTTTAGACTTCTTGCATTTTAATTTATTCTATAGATTAATTTAGAGTTAAATTTTTAAATAATAAAACATTTTAAATAAAAAAAATCTGGCTCTAAAGATACGAAAATATATAGATAGTAAAATTACATTCTATGTGTATTTTAAACCGATTATGTGGTAAGCTTCATTACTTTTTAATAGTTTTAATTATTTAATTATTATTAATACAAAGTTTGGAGTTAAAATTACCTAAAAATCAATTTTAAAAATTTCTTGTATAAATATATGTATATTAAGTATTTCGCTATTACTCTTCATTATACATATTACACTTTTGTATTTTATATATATAGTGTATACTTTTACTTTCTATTCGATTGTCGTATATTTATAAAGTGTATTGCAATTATAAGTCTATTGTTCAATCTATTCCGTGTCAGTAATTTTTATTGCTATACATATACACGGTTCAATTTCACGGTTTGATCCTCGTCTACGCAAATTTCGTATCGAGGGCCCCGTACCTCTCATATTTCTCCAGCTTACAGATTCGGTGTATATTACAGAGGCGCGCGGCGGAAAAATATCGGTTCACCGATCGGGTCTCGGCGCCCAGCGCAAACATTGCGGTCGGAGCAAACAGGTGGCCCAATATCAGGCGTGTTTGCTGGCGGATTAGCGATTCTATTGGATACTTTATTCCGGAGCAGCGACGCCGATACAAACGTCCATGCCGTCGGCGTCGTCGAGAAACCCGCCCCGAGAGAGAGAATAGCGGACGAGAGGCGGCACGACGGGATTTATCGCGCTTGCGAAACGGCTGACGGCTAACGTTTAGAGGTGAGTGCATCTCTCCCGCACGAACAGCATCGTTCGAATTGCGCGGCATGCCCTGAAGGGGGGAACGTTCGATTTTTCGAACGGCGGGACATGGCTGTATTTTTCACTACTGCAAAGGGGGGTACGTGTGCGCTCGTGTTGGTCTTCGTGAACGAGAAGCAAACGTTTGGCGCGTCGATTTTTACCCCGTTTGTATGCGGTTTGCTTTTTAGATAAATCCTCAATTACTGTCGTAATATAGAATAAAGAATCAAAGAAGCTAACTTTTCAGAACGATAGATACAATTAACTTCGCATTATTGACATCTCATAAAGCTTATATGCTTTAAAATATTCAGGATTAAAGTGTGTTAAATTGGTTTCCTTAATTTATTAACGTGTAACGAGTATTTTTATACTTTTATGTCTACTTAAATTTATAAATCATAGCATTAATCTCAAGTATAATGTCCATTAACTTCGCAATGTATCATATTGATCGAAAGAAAGCATTCTTATGGTTCCACACAATGGCTCAAGATGATTCCGCACCACTACACGGTTTTATCGAAAAGGTAGCACGACTAAATATCTCCGACAAAATATCTTCGACAAAATAACTCGGGAAAAATATCTCACGTCGAAATATTTCTCTGACACAATATTTTCGACAAAATATTTCAGAAAAGCAGGGGGGCGGAACCTACTGCTTCCACGCATATACACTTTCCGCCGCGAAACGAGGTGCAACATGGGTTTACAACTTTCCATGCACGCGTGGAAAGTCCACGCATGTACTTTAAAGGTACACTATGTGTCTAGTTTAACAATAGTGGAGCCCCCCGCAGGGGGGCGGAACCTACTGCCTCCACGCATATATTTTCCACACCAGACAACGTGCTATACGGGTTTACAACTTTCAACGCGTGGAAAGCCCACGCATGTACTTTGGGGGCACACTATGTGTCTAGTTTAACAATACTATTTAATTAAAAAAAATGTTACACCAACTAATTGTGTTATTTCTCTCGTTAAAATATAAAATTTTGACAATAAAAGTAGTGTAACTTTTACATATTATTTTGATCAAAAGTTTAAATAACTACGTCTAATTAAAAGTAAAAATAACTTCTTTTCTTAATTTATTTTATCATAAAAATATGTTAATTTTACATACAATTAACAATATATCAAATTACAATAAAGATTGCATTCATTTTGTGTTAAAATGTTAATGAAGTATTATAATGTCACCATTTATGTGTTAAATTGACACAAAAATTTGAGCGGACCGTTTAGAACATGCGCTATCTAATTTAAATTTAACGTAGATTTTTTCAGGTGCAGCATAGAATTGATGGCATAAACTGTCCAAAAAATCAACAAAACGAAATAATCGGTCTTTACACGTCAAGCATGACATATCTCGTAATTGTGCGCATTTCTTTTTTCGTCCTTCCAATTGTATTATTTACGATACTGCAGTGCGGTGCATCACGATATGGGAAATTCTCGGTACGACTGTTTGATAAGCAGATTTGCAGCTCTGAATGCATGCGATCGAGCATTTATGTGTTTGACCTATGCGCAATACAAAATAGAATATATTTCAAATAGAGCTCGTGTGTGCGGGCGCGTGTGTATAAAGCTTACATGCACGTATTATGATGAACTTGCGCATGGTTCACAGCGATAACGTTTAATCAGCGACCCAGTTTTGCAGAAACTTCGAAGTGTTTTGCTAATGAATGGTGATGCAGTTGCAAAAGGGAATATGTATCTCGGATAAATTAGTAGAAAGTATTACCGGAAAACAGAGTTGATCTTTTCAGAAAACAGAGACTTATCGCTTTAGATATTTTAAATATATGTGAAGATAATAATATATGAAGTATCATCTTCATATATCTAACAATAAGTCGATCAATCTCCGTTTTTTGAAAGATCAAACTCTATTTTTCCATAATACTTTTCTACTAATTTGTTCGAGATATTTCCTTTTGCAACTGCATCCACCATTCATTAACAAAACACTTCGAAGTTTTTGCAAAACTGGGTCGCTGAAGATGATATATGAAATATCATCTTCATGCGTCTATATATATAATAAAATCGAAGCAAATAAGATAAAATAATCATACGCTCTCTTGTATTTTGCAGCGAAAAGGAAGGAAATGAAGGAAACATGGAAATTACAGTTAAAAAGAACAGATCTTACATATATCATACATACGCATATGGCGAGAACACAACCCCGCGGATTCTAATAAAAGATAGACTTCTAATATATATCTACATCCTTATTGGACAAAAAGCCTTAGCCGAGGGCGCACACACTTATAATCTCCTTACAGAGTTTCTGAAGATAAAACTTTTTGAAGTACTCTCCTCGTGCTTAGGAAGTTCTACAGCAATAAATATTCATGTAATCTGCATTAGGGTGTTTCGGATTCACCGTATTATCCATTCGTGCACGGGTTTTTCGAACGACAGGCGAGGCAACGAGAGTTTTCGCGAAAATGTTTACGCGATACGTTTTATTTCGTACACTGAAAAAAAGAAACAATTATTATTTGCAAGAAAATAGATTTCTTTGAATTTGGTTTCCTTATTGTTCAAAAGGTATTGGCCGGGTAGATTTAAGAAAACATTTTTCTGAGTTTAAAATATACTATACTACTAATCCTCTATACATTCATTAATAATCATTAACGCAACGTTAATATACAAATAAACTAAATCTACAAATCTACTCCTTATCTACTAATTGTAAGTAGTAAATGTCAATCATTTTGCCGCCTACTGCACATAGTACAAACGCGAACACAACACGTAGACATGTCGTAGAGAATCGATTTAGCTGACCGCCTCTGACGTGCTTCGTTCAAATATCACGTATCCAGATCGTAGTCACCCCTCATCGGTCTCATCTGCGGCGCTTTGACGGAAGTATGGCGCGACGCGCGACACGTGTTCCATCGCGCGATTCACACAGATAAGAACGGAATGTGAATCACGCGCGTCCTGCCAGGCCAGACAGGATAATTACCTCTGTTACGACCTTGACATTCGATCGCTCGAGGGTGCGCGCGAAGGGTGACGTCGAAAATAGAAAAGCCGATATGGGATGCACGCGAGTACTCGTTACATAAATAGGTGCGATAGGTGCTTATAAGAACGCGAGAGAGAATAAGCTTGCGTGTGTGCGCGCGCGCGCGTGTCCGTGTATATGCCCACTTCCTTATTGATTCGCGCAAATGTGGTCTGCATGTATACGTGTGTCCTGCGAAACGTATATTAATACATATACACCTGGCGCCTTCGCCGTCGAGATTTACGCGGCCTTGAGATACACTATTCAGCGGTATAGCGAGAATGTCTGACACGGCCCTTGCTTATTAACTTCATCCCGAAGATACCGACCTACTCCACTTCTTGGCGTGTGAAGGAGTTTACCTTCGATTATAGCGTAGCTACTGAAATGTGTATAGACATCTCGAATGGAATATACGAAAAGTTGACGAGAAATTGCGAGAAATATAAGTGCATTGTGGCCATTGTGGGGATCTAAACGGAGCGCGAGTTTGAAAAATATCGAAATTTTCTGATAAATTACATTACTTTTTTGTTTCTGATGTTGGAGCTCGTTGAGCTCTTGCAAAGGTCTTGGAAAAATAAGAAGTAGAAATTATAAAAAAGAAGATTAAAAGGAGTTACATACGTTTAATTAGGCCTAAAACCAGGGCAAAATTAACGAATTTTTATTGTGGGTAAAATGTTTTATTAAAAAATGAAATTGCATATCTTGTAGAGTAGTGTTTTGAGAATATTTCTTGAAAATTTCAATAAAAAATATCAAAAATTGAAGTTCTGGGCAGTTATTTTCCCGAATGGTGTTTGTAAAAACGGCGTTCGCGGTATCAGATATACCTCCGCCCCCTTTCATGTAAAAAACAAAAATTTTCCATTAAACTAGATGAATAAAATCAGTCCTTGTCAAAGCCGATTTTGAAAATATTGATTTTTCGAAAAATGTCAGCGATTCGAATCGCAAAGAAATGTAATTTTTTATCTAAAAATCGATCATTTTTTTATTTATAAAAAAACCAAGCTATAAACCGAAAAAATCCTACGTAAAGACTAGATTATTGAGAGTAGCTGTAAAAAATTTCATCTAAATTGCTTCACTAGTTTCCGAGATATTTTTGCTGATTTTCAAAATACTGTTTTGGAAAAATAGCTGCTAGGACGTCAATTTTTCGACTTAATTTTGACTTAATTTTCGACATAATTTTAAGGCTTGTTAAAGATATTAAGATTAAACACTCTTAAGCGTACAAATCAAAAAAAGAGAAGCTGCGCAAGAGTACTTAAACCGCATGTAGATAAATTAAATTGTAACAAAATTATTCTTTCGAGAAAAAAGCATATTTGTATATAAATATCTTATTATTCTTGTATTTAATGTTCCCAGAATGTAATTGAAATGATTTCTATATTCTTTCTCGAATAAAACGTTAAAACCGTAACCGACATACGATATCTGAAATTAGTCACGTGCGATAAATATAAAATATGATTTATCTGCAAAAAAGAGCCTGCAAGCTTCTTATATCACATTCTTATATAACTCTTTCTTACATAAAGCTCTTTACATCGCAGAATGTTTCACGGTAGCTTTTAATGACTGAGAAATTATTAATGTTTAATATTTGAAATAAGAAAGATAATTAAATTGACATTGTTAAAATATTAAAATGTCAAGGGTTTGACGTGATGTGTGAGAAATTAATCTCGGGAGATCAACATGCATCTCTCGATAAAATACGAGACATTGTAATACATCACATTTCGGTTTTAGCAGCATAAGATTTAAATTTTTCCTAGCGTTTTCTAACTCCGTTTCGTACATCTCGGTTTAGAGTTCAACCCGAAGACGAAGATGCCCGGCGCGGTGCTAAACATTCATCTCGCGCGAGAGCTCGGCACGATTGATGCTCGCCATAATGCAAACCGAATTGCCAGAGTCCTCATTCTACGGGAATGCCATTGTGCCGCAGCCATTTTTCACTATTTTCGCGTGCGGCGAAGGTCTCGTCGACCTGGTCGATTCTGGAATCGGTAAAGCGACTTGTGGGAGGGGGAAAAGGGGGAAGAGGAGGGGAAGGTGTAAATTCCACGGGGGTTGTGACTTTCCGAGAATGCGGAGAGAGAGAAAAGCCGCAAACATATTCACAAAATTGAGAATTATATGCGTACGGTTTTGCGGTTAAGCAGGTTGTGTGAAACTTCGCGAGATTAGTATTTATTCGCGGTTTATTTTATCGCTGTCTGTGTAATATAAATATGGATCACCGCAAGGTTGGATTCGACAACAAATTCAGAATCGCATGTGTCTCACACACTATTCAAACTATTCAATAATTAAATACATTTAATTTAATTGCGCGTAACCTTTCAAAATTAACGATAATTGAATTTATAAGGCTAATTTAAATAATTAAATTTTATTATTGTGTACCTACAAACTTGTAACATTCAGTTTAACTTAAATATTTATTATTAATAACTAATTTCTCATAATGTTAAATAATTATTGTATATATACGTGATGCATTAAATTATTTTTTTAATTTGGGCAGTTTTTAATTTAATAACATTTTTTATACATATAAACTTCAATTTATTATTTTTCCTTTTAGATTAAGTTATTTTTTGCTTCTACACTTTTCTTTAATTACTCACTATATACATTATATCTACAAAAGCGCGCGCGTGTGTGTGTGTGGATGCATGTATGTGTGTTTGTGTCATGTGTAAATAAATGTGAATGGCCGCAATATAAAGAGCTTGGGTTCATTAAATCTAATAATAATGTTAATATCATCTCTGTGAGATAGTATAAGAAAGGAAAAAATATATATATTATATAAAATTTAAATTGCTAAATTGTAAATATTAGTATCACCTAATATTTAATGTTTTATTATTAATAAAAACTTTGTAATATATATATTAAATAAAATTTTTAATTCAGTTAATATTCAGTTAATTTCATAATTCAGTTAATATATTACAAAATGTTATTAATAAAATATTAAATATTAATGCATAAGCAAGCACAGTCGCGAGTCTCAGTAAGCAAACTTTATGAAATATCGCCAGTCTGCTTGCATCGTTATAAAGCTATTTTGATCATGATATTAAATTTTTCGGCTCTCAAATGATCGCTATAGGCTGATAAAATACAATGTCTTGGAATATCTAGTAAATATAAATAAATACAAGTAAATATAAATAAGTAATTTAAAAAATTGTTTATTTCCATTAAACCCATTAGACTCAATAAACATTTAATTTTACGGTAAAAATAGTTATTTAAAATTGTGGAAATTTAAACTGTCTTTATTAAAAGTTTTATTCTCTGCAAGGAATATTTTCAGACTAATCAGAATATACATTAACACTCTCTCTCTCTCTCTCTCTCTCTCTCTCTCTCTCTCTCTCTCTTTCTCTCTCTGCCTTTCTCTCTCCGGTACATCCTACGTATATTTTATAAAAACAGGGATCGCGCTCTCAGGGTTGAAAAGCTGACCAGCTCGTAAAGTCACGTCTCTTGAATTTTTTTGTGGCCGCACTTCTGAATTGTCAAATTGAAGTTATGACACCATATAGAAAGCATTTGAAGAAAATCGGGGACTAGCCGACGCGACGGGGTGAACTGCACTAGTGGCATGAGTGCAACGCACGCCACTGGTTATTACCGTGTAAACGCCATCAAGCGCGAAGTCATGACAGGACGATATTGCGCATAAAGCAAATTATACGGCCTCCGGGCAAAATTATCGCGGCATGCAGTTTACACAGTGGTTAGGCGCGTTCTTACGCGTGTTATATACCGCGCTGTTATTTTCAAGCGTGTACCAAAACAAACATTCTAGTAATAATAAAAGTATATATGTTTTATTAATACGAGACCACAGCTATATGAGCATTTTTTTCAACCTATTGGTTACAGAATATTGTGCCGAATTTTATAAATATATAAACTTTTATCTTTAAAATAACATTTCTTAACAGTTATGCACTATATAGAAAGAGATTCTCCTTAAAAAATCTATATGTGCTTTTTATTTGGACATAAAAAATAAAAAATAATATATATAATATACATATTATTATACAATATATTTCATAATATTAAAAAAAATAATACATAGATTCTGTATCAAAATTGATATCTACATTTATAAAATTTATTTTTAATATTAATCACATCATATGCAAATATATTGTTGCGTGCGTGCCGCCCGGTATGATTTTCAGGCTCCGAGATGAAGTGTGCAACGAAAAGTCTTTCCGTTAAGATGCGAAACGCCTGTCCTCAGTCTCAGTAACGAGCTATATTGATTTATTGATTTAACAAAACAGCTGATGGATTTTGTCTTGAGCTGCTGGACCGATCGGACGTGTGTCCACGCTCTTCTGTTTTCTGTATCGCGACGTTTGCAATAAACATTGAGATTGTTCTCTTTTATAACCGCCAGTGTTTCCTTATTTCCGCGAGCGTCGGGAGTGCGAGCGTGTGAAAGTTAATTAAGTGTGTGAACGAGCGACGCGGCGAGCGCAACAATGTTATATTATACGTTTAGAAACTAAAAATAGTTTCATATTTATAATAGTAATTTAAAATATATAAAATGTTTATTTAATAAATTAATTCTTTTTCCTGACAAAATAAGAGTTCAATTAATTTCTATATATGTATTAGTGTATTGAGTTAAAATTTCTATATTATTGTAAGTATTAATTTTATTATTATTTTAATATAACTAAAATTTTTGATTCTAAGTAATATGTTGCTTCGAATAACATTCTCATTCTAAGAATTTTGAAAGAAAAAAGTAAAAATATTCTTATGATCCAATTGGTTGGCGAGAGGGGATTCAGGAAATCCTTTATTTAGAATTGTAAACAAGAGGTTGAACTATCACGCGAAGATATATGCGTATATCGCGAGTTGCAGGCCATTGACACGAGCGACGTCAAGTGCAAAGTCACGAAAACGCAACATTGTGTATAAAACGAGCAATATAACTCTATACACAGTCCGAGACACAGTCCAATCCATGCATAAATTCGTGCACAAACCCGTTAAAAATAATTTAACACAATTGTGTTTCTTCTTGGCAAAAGCTAGTAACGTTATTATTTTATATGTAATTTTATAATCTTTAATAATCGATTTTAAATAGCTTTCTAATTTACAGATTAAAAAACTATATATTAACACAAAATGTAAAAGAAATAAACAAGCTTTTATTTATTTCTTTTCCCAAATCTAATAAATTCTAAACCCAAAGGCGTGCAATTCTTAATCAATTATAATTGATAGATTAACCACTCAAAAATTTAGAGCAATAAAATATATCATATATCTTTTGCATCTAAATTTATTATACATCTAACTCACGTACCTATTCCGTATCTAATTTATATTCTATAATTTATAGAACAGAGATTTGGAAAAGACTTAATGGGATATCAGAACAAAGTTAGATATAGAGAAGTTAATAGCCAATTATCGAGTAGCATCTGCTCCCCAGGATTGATGCGCGTTACAAGCAACGTGATTATAATTGTAACTGAGCAGCTTTGCATTTGGTAAGTTCATTTCTGCGTTATGCCATTCTGCCATTCTGCCATTCCACCGCTATTCGGTGTTCGGCGTGCCGTGCCGCGGGGCGGGAGAAGGGGTAAAAGGGGGAGGGAGGGTGAGCGACATTATACGACGGCGATATCTGGCAGCCGTTGCGGGAGCGCCGCAGAGAGGGCGATTGTCGTCGGCCTCTATTGGCGGGCCCTTAGCCCTAACCGTGTGTGTGCAGGCGCATTACCGGTCGCCCCGAGTTATCTACGTCGGCCACCTACGTTACCGCACAAGCGACCCGTCGTCGTCGTCGAGCAGCTGCACTGCAGGATCCCGATAGTGCACGTATCCGCGCGGCCTATGTGCACCGTCGAATCCAGCCGTTTATGCGCTCCCTCGCGCCCCATTTCGGTTTCCCCCCTTCTCATCCCAGCGGTGAATGACGATTTTCGACAATGGACTTTCGAGCACGATATTGCGCCGCGCGACACCGATAGAATTATAATAATCCGTTTACGTAATACAGTTATGCTCGATACCCATTATAATTCGTAATTACGCGTTATAGTAAGATTCACTTGATAAAGATTTATAATTCTCTTTTGGCAATAATTTCTTTTTTCAAACGAGATTATGTAACATGATTAACGAATAAAGAGTATAAAGATGTTATAGTTATAGATATTAGATATATTTTAATAATATTATCTAATATCTATATAGGTAATAGATAGCTATATACCAATAATAATACTAAAATACAACAAGATATTAATAATGCGCTAATTTCCTAGATAATTTCAAATCATGAAAGAATAAATAGTAGATAGCTTCCACTTTCGACGAGTCGTAGATAATTGAGAAATCATAAATTTAATCTTCGCCGAGTAAAAAAGAAGCTTGATAAAACTGGAGAATACATTTCAAATTTTCGAGAAGAAAACGTGTCGCTTACGTTGAATGCACAAAATACGATGAAGGCGTCATTATCATGTCAGCCGAGAGCAGCGCGGCATTAATTTTAAATTTTTGTCATGTATCCCCGCGCATTTTGGACACGATTGCGTCCGCGCCATGCATGTCCAAGTGCATACGTGCGCGCCGGCGTCGCTGGAGGGTCGTAAGGAGGGTGGGTTGAGGGATTGTAGATTTAAGTCATGTCTTATCACGGGGGAGTTGTAGCCCGCGGGTCGGCATCGAGGATCATCGCAAACCGTTTCGAGCCTGCTCAAGGATGCCGCTCTCCGACTTTCCAAAAGGTTTTCGTACGTTCCTCTATATATAGGATCAAGGGCTTTGAAAACAGTCGGCATATGACTTCGCTAAGCCGCAGTGGCGTAAATTTAAGCCAAACACATGCACGCATGACATTTTCACGTTATTAAATTACACGTGTCTCGTGAGTGTTATATAAAATTCGTCCAAGAAATTATAAATTTAGCTATTGCAGCAAAATCGTTGTTGCTACTATATATTTGATGTAAGAGCAAAAAAAATTTGCCTTTAATAATAAATTGTTTAATGTTACAATAAGATCCGTTTTGCTGGAAAATTAGAAAAACTTTGATGAATAAATTTCTAGAAGAACGTTAATTTGCTATTAACGTAAACACCATGGTAAATACATTTTACTATTACGAGAAAATTATTGTCAGAATATCAATATGAGAATAGAAAACATAAAATTAGAGAATAAAGAAAAAAAAATAGAAGAAATTTATGATTAGAACAAAATAATTTTCACATCTAACAAAGCTATTTCAGTAAGTAAAATTAATCTAAATATGTTATGTATTTTCTGTCCATATAATAATTAACAAAATTTGTTACAATACAAAATAAACAGATTAGATAGAAAAAAATAGGTTTGTACTTATATTTTACGGAAATCCTCAAATTTTTTCTACACTTATATGCCGAATTAACCTTGTAATATTAATATAAAAAATTATATTTTTTAAATAACTTTTATAACTATTAGAAACGAAAGAAGAGAGAGGGAAAAGAACAAATCTATTTAATAACCATGTTATTTCCAACTTCGATTTTGCTACGCCATTGTGCGGGGCCGTCTTGTGCCGTGTTCGTTCCCCTGGTTAAGTCTGACTCTCGTGTCTGGCTATACCTGAATACATGCTCACGGCTCTCGGCGGGCGACTGCATTGCAGTACTCCTCCTCGCCTCCATGTGCCGAGTCGGCATGCACCGGCCGAGAGACTGAACCGAGAGAAAGAGAGGGATTGGAGACGAGGGAATAGGACGATTTATCGAGTTTTCGAATTTCAAATTATGCCCACCGAATGCCAACAAACTTTCTTATCGGATTATTTTACGAGTGATCGATTTTACAATGGGAATTCCTAAGTTGGACGCACGGTTAACATCAATGAAATGATAGTCCTTTCGTGATTCTACCTCCACTTTTCAGGGTCAGATATAGTGCACGCGTTCTTCGGTTCTTCTTTTTTAGATATTTAGATGAAAATTTACACGTGATATTTTCAAATAAAACGCCGTTAAATAAAGTTATAAATATTTTTCGAGAAGAGAAGTAAAAATTACTTTCATATTTTTGCAAAATTTAATCTATCTTAATTAGAATAATGTCCAAATCTAGCGCAGAGATCATTTTCAAAACGTTGTAAGAATTTTGTATTGTCTGATAGTCGTGAGTACCTATGCTGGCCGAGCATGATCATGACGCGCGATGTTAGAGAATTCTCTGACGATTTTACCCTCCGCGATCATACGCGCGTAAAACATCCAAAAACAAAAAAAAATAGCAGCAAGTTGGCTTATATGTGAAGGCCCTTCAGGCGCAAAATAGAAACAATTATTCCAAAAACGCGTTCAAAGCGCTGCAACGGACTGCTGAAATTTTAAATCGCTTCATTCTTTATCATCTTATTGAAGAGAAAGAGAGAGATTTCTTAATTAAGAAACGTTATTATTTTATAAGGATGTGTAAATCCAGAAACAAATAATTGAAAAAGAATATAAAATTCTATGCTAAAATTGCATGTTATTTTAAGAATAAATGTAGAATAATATTATAGATATATATCTTCTATTAACTTTCTTTCAGAAAGAGATAAATGGATATTTTGGAAAGTGCAACGAAATTCTTTCTGGTAATGCATGTATTACAAGAAACTCGTGTCGATTTTGCGTCTTTCAATGAAAGACACCGAACTAATAGGACCGTATAGAGAGGTCTAACGAGAAATTTACAAATGCACAAATAAATTTTCGAAAGAATGCAAAATCCAAATCCGTGCTTCTTACGAAGAAAAAGAACTTGGTATTCTTTCAGGAGACGGGCGACAAAATTCCTTCGATCAACGTACTTATTAGCATAAAAAGCTCACTTCTCCCGTTCTCGATTTCGACCGATGCCTCAACCAGAATGGTATATATAGATGAGGAGAGTAGGCGCATAAAAAAAATCTCATAAAAGGCAATGATGTCGTTCGCTGTAATTCAACGGTTCGCAAGAAAGTCGCGGTAAATGACGGCGGTCCTGGCAGTTTCGAAGAGTACATAAGACTGCAAAAGGAGCAAGGCACACGGTGAAGGACGACGGCGTGCGAGTGCAAGTGCAAGGAGTTGGATGCACCGAGTTGGAGAAGGTGGGTGAAAAAGGGGAAGAGGGAAGAGAAGGTCGAAGGGGGCGCAGAGGTGGAGGGTGACATATTTTCCGGGCGTAGCGTCCGGGCCCGTGGCAATTTTGCCACGCGTATTTTTCCCAAGATTTATGTCCGGCCGTGTCGCCTTCGTTTAAACGGGACGCCTCTCTTGCCTTCTACGGTTATTATCGCCCACGACGCCGGGCGCCGCGCCGCGCCGCGCCGTCTCTGCGACGCTCCACGAATTATCGTTCGATAACTGTCTGGCCTTTTCGGCAGCGCGACGCTGCGCATGAAATTCCAAAGGCGAGCCCCGAATTAAGGCAACGTCGACGACGGTAACAACGACACGCTCGCATGCCGACTCTCGAGCCAGCTTCACGACCGGCGCTTCACGACGCGGTATTCCGGCACGCTGGACATTATGTTGCGATAAATTAACTTTTTATCGGGTAAAATTATTTTAATTTTATGAAAAAGATTTGGATAAATATAGAGAAATTATATAATAACTAGGCGAATGAGATATGAATATGCATAAATGTCGGACATATATATAGCTATAAATAACGTATAAAGTAGAAAAATTATTAAAAAGTAAAGAATAATATAGCAAATTAAAGTTGTAGAATAAAATATTTATATTTATATCAACGATGTGTTTAATTAATTCAATTCGTAATATGAGTTTCCAATTATGCATAAAAAGTGATTGTAAAGACATATATAGATCCATATTTTCGCACGTGATTTATTAAGTGATATTTCTTTCCAAATAGCCATATGTCATTCCGCTTCAAATTTTTACGTGTACATTTTCTCCGCAGACGTTCTTTTAATTTAACAGCCACGACATTTTTAGGATCTTAATAATGCTTTTAACGATATTCGCGACTGCCATGCCGTTTGCTATTTCCACTAGTAAGTCGTAACTTTACTTCGCGAGTCGAGACAGTACTTAAAAGAGAAAGAAGAGCCAGAAGTGTGCGAGATCCTGGAAGAGCCCCGAAATTAGAAGAGCGGCTGCACGAGGCGGCGGCCGGGATTCTGTCGGTGAATCCTTTTCGGAACGTCGATAACGCCGGCCGACGGGAAACTAATTTCTGGCTGAAAGATTACAAACGCGGACGGTGGAACACGTCCAGTGGAAATTTACCGGCCAGATCGGGACGCTTAGCGAAAAATCGACTTTTCGCGCCGCGCGCCGGTCGCTTCGATCGGGCTGGACATAATTGCCGCAATTACAAGGATCTGTCCGTCCGTCCGTCCGTCCGTCCACGCGACCTGAAGAGGGTAAATCCTCCGCTTAATGAGCTCGTCTTACGTAATTGTTATTCCACCTGTCGCTCGCACTCAGGACAGACCTGATAGGCCAGTCAAATTAGACCAAAAAAGGCTTCTAGCTGGTATGAAAATGATGCGAACTTTTTTATTCCTTTTTAGGCGTGTTGGGGGTATTTAGAAAAGCTTATTTTTGAGGGGGGAGGAGGAAAAACCAATTTTTGACGAATCGGAACGAGTCACCGCTCATTTTCTTCGTTTTTTCAAGCCCTACAACTTTCTCAGGAGCAAAAAAGTGCTATTTATTAATCGAAACGAGATAAATGCAACACCCCCAACACGCCTAAAAAGAAATAAAAAAGTTCGCATCACTTTCATACCAAAATGTCTAATTTGACTGGCCTATGATGCGCACCACTTAACGACCGTCAGTCATTTAAAGACGATCCTTCTACGAGCGGACACGAATAGCAAGTTTTCGGAGTCTAGACAACATATCTTTTATGTACCTGACATGTAAGATTTAAAACTTTATTTCTGGTTTTAATTGAACTAACATAAGTCTGTTGTATTTATATTTTGACCTTTATGTGTCTCGCGATACGAGCGTAAATTATACATTTTATTGCATTAATGTATTGTATAAATTCCGTTTGTCGAAGAATTTGTCGTTACACTTTAATTTATTTGGAATAAGATTTCTTGTTATGTATTATATACGCAACTATTCTAATTTAAAGCTCGTTTAAAAGGGACAATCTTCAGACTGTATCGCGTAAAGATTCTGGCCAATTCGCGTCAATTTACGCGAGAATTTGCCCGCTCGCTTCGCTTGCGAGGCAGGTAGCTCGGAAAAAAACAAGGAAAAGAAGACGAGGTGGGGTCAGCCGCTTTCACGCGTCCCGGCATTCAACGAGAAATTGGGGCGAGCGCTTTAAGGCTCGCTGAAAGCGGAAGGAGAAAGGGAAGAATTGCAAGGGGGAAAGGAGGAGCGAGGAAAAAGGTTCTTGTACGAACGAATTTGGAGTGTCTTCTCTCGTCCCGTGAAAGGACCGCGTGCACTCGTCCTACACACTTGTTATCACCCTGTATCTCGATTAGCCCACACCGAGAAATTTTCTCTCGTGCGCGAACGACTTCGTCCTCCATTTTTTCTTCTTTCTCTTTTTTCCGCGCTGCATACACCTGTTCTCCACACACACTCTCTCTCTCTTTTTTTTTGTTCCCATTCGCGAAAAACGCGTCGAGCGCCTCGGGGACGACTTTCAATCGCGGCCCTAATTGCGTCGCGCGATAAAAGCGCACCGCTATACGCGCGAATCGGCAGAGTGTGCAGTCGCGAAGTGCGGTCGCGTGCATTCTCTTTGTCACGGGAAAACAGAAAAAAATTGAGAGAGCGAGAGAGAGCGGTTGACTCGAGTGAACCTTTGGCTTTTTGCACGGCGAGTGGATATGCATTATGCAAATACATCGCTCAGTCGATCGCGGAGTGACATTTTGCAAAAGTTTGAGTTTATATCGTCACTTATTACATGAGCTTTTTGATTAAATTAGTCACTACAAGCGCACGCGTAGCGCGCGCTATTTGGCTTTTTTTAATAACAAAACATTTACACACACAATAAAAAAATAATTACTTATACGTTTTGAATAAGTAACTTTAATTGTCATTCGACTTTGCCAATGACCAGCCACATAAATCATACGGTGAAGCAAGCCGGGATGCAAGCTTCACATGAGATGTCTTATAATATGCGTACCGTAAAAAACAGTTTATTCTATAATTCTATAATTCTATAATTTTGCAAGCATTATGAAAACGACATAAACGTCAAGTAAAAAATATTTGCAGAATAAAAAGAAATGTCTTAAATCTTTGTCATTTTGTTTACCTGAAAAACCTCCCTAATCAGTTAAACTCCTTAGTAAGCGCAAAAATGCAAAAAAATAATATTCATTCGCAAGCAGTTCATACATAAAACAAAATAATGAAGATGAACAGTGGACACTTAACTACGTAGACATATTTTACATTAAAATTAGACGCATTGCTGAGCACAGGGCTTTCTCCTCGTCAAAGCGAAGTTGATAATTCATCGACAAACATGTTTCCATCGAAGCTGCCGCGTCGTCAAGTTGCCGTCGTCGAAGAAAAATATCCGCGGGACGTTGTGCCGCGCGCGCGCCGCAAAATGGCGGACGGAATTTACCACCTGCAGCTGGACAAGCGGACACGTAATTAAGCCGAGCGGATAAACACGCAATTACCTCGGCGACGACGTAGGGGTAAACGCGGGGTCGGATGGTCGTCGTATTCGGTAGAACCCAACGCGATGGTGTTGGTGATGGGTAGTTTAGTCGTGGTATAGAACCGGCGCGCGCGACGGTGGTGGTATTGCTGTTGTCGGCTGGGTTGGCGAGAAACGCAGGGTAGAGAAACAGTTGCTCTCGATCCCGGTTGCTTCGCCCACCCCTTGCCCCCCTTCCCGCCGCACGCGTCACACCGCGCGCACGACATTCTCTTTTTACGTTATACCCTTACTGCGGGAGAGGCATAATAATGTTCGCCGTTGAGTGCGCAAACTTGCGCAGCGTTAACTTTCCAACATTATTAACCCGGTCGGGGAGACTATGGATAATAATGATGCTGCCGAACATTATGAATTTAATCTTGTCATTATAAGGCGTCACCGTAGGGTTTTATGTGGACGGAATTATTTATGTACTCAAAAATTCCATAAGGTATTCGAAAGCTTCATTATTCGTAACCCCAAATATAAAATAATTATGATTTTCCAGATTACAATCTTCTTAAAATATTAATACTTTCTCAAGTTTCTCAAGTTTCTGCGTTATTAATAATTAAAATAAAATTTAATGCCGAGAAATGTGATTTTATGCAATATATAAACTTAAAAATTCCATAAGGCACTCGAAAGCTTCATTATTTAACTCACGAGCATAAAAAAGTGTAATAAGCTATATAATTTTTCAGATTACAATTTTTGTACTAAATATTAATACTTTCTCGTAGTTTGTTATTAGTTAAAATAAAATTTAGTACTAAAAGATGAGATTTTATATAATACATAAATACATCTGTTCAACATTTTGCACATTAGGCCAGTCATTAAAAACAATCAATTCACTTTAATTACAAAAGTTTTCAAATTTTGATGAAATATTGGGTGAGTTGAAATAACAATAAATCTCATTTTGCAACCATCCCCGAGGTCCGAGATTTATTGTTATTTCAACTCACCCAATATTCCATCAAAATTTGAAAACTTTTGTAATTAAAGTTAAATTTTCGAATTTTAGTGTCTTTATTGACTGGCCTACATTGTTGGTCAAAAATTTTATATCACGTGTCTTTTTTTATAGAAAGCAGCTTTATATTTCATATTAAATGCGAATTATATTGCGCTTTTCTAAATTGAGACTTATTATATGTAAACTGGTTATTTATTCATAAACTGATATAATTTGTCTTGAATTTAAAATTACTATTGTTTTGTAAAATAATCGAGATTTGAGCTGCTAAATTATCTGCAATAAAGAGTACACGTAACTTTATAAAACAAGTATGTGACGGCGCTTATTAATTTTTACATTATGATAAACCATAAGTGATAAATTCTACGCATATACACAAGAAATCTCTTAAATCTATTAAATGTAAATTAAATTATTTTTCAATATTTATAAGTAAAAAGCGGAGATTTTTTAAGCTTTATAAATGTAAAATGGCCGATAAGACTTTGTTTAAAATGAAAATTTCAAATAGTACAGATGTAACATTACCAATACGGTTTTTTCTATTATTTCATGTCGTTTCATGTTGAAATATGTATCAAAAGTCATATCAGAGCTGTTTTAAAATTAATCATGATTTTTCTGAAAATCTTTATTATGCTTCACCTCTGTATAAAATATTTAAAAAATTGTCGGTTGTACAAATTCTAACAGTATACAATAAATATTTATATACTAATCCCAACACAACCATATTCTAACGTGTGATACGTAGTATATAGATCATCTCTACGAGATGTTATTTCACTCCGTGTTTGTTCTGCTATCGCCCTCCTGAAGTTCCTCCTCCTTATTCTCTCAGATTTGTTCGTTGTACTCACAACACAATACTTGCGAAAACACAGTTAATTACGATCGCGCGTTTATTCTCGACAATATAATCATGCGCGATGAGCATTTCACTATATACGACAGACTAACAAAAAAGCAACAAAAAAATTTTTGCATAAAATCCGTGAACCACACAAATTAATTGGCACAATAAACAGTATTTTAAAAAGCAAAATATTTTATTAAATCACAAACACATGTACAAAAATTCAATAAAATATCTACGTATTACTAGTATAATAATATAGATATATATCACGGTCTTCCTATTATTTAAATTCAAATCATTCGCGCTTGCGCGCGCGCGAACCAATTAATATAATACGTATATATTACTCTGCACTTCCAATTCGAAAACAACGAATTAAATTCGACAAAAAATTCGCAAGGCACAATGCGAGAGGCACTCGAACTTAATTGAGCATCAGTTTTAAAAAATCATAATTGCCCGTGTGAAACAATTATTAATAATTCTCATCAGCTACCGCTTCGGTAAATAGCTAAACAACATTTACAATCGTTAATCGCGGGAGTTAATTAAGCGCGCGGGGCAATAGTTGTTAATTGTGCTTGGAAAATAATTGCGTACTAATGGATATAATATGCTGGTATTTCGCTCCGCTACCTGCCAACTCGAGTTTCGTCGTGCGAATGACAATACAGTGCGGCTTTGCGTAATACGCTGCAGCGCGCTGTGCTCGACAAACACCAAGACCATGCACCAGTCAGCCTTGCTTCCTTGAAATATTTCTTCCCTTTCAAGTGGGTTGTCGATGCGATCGATATCAACACGGCTTCTCGTTACCTACTCGAATGACTTGATCCGGCGATATGTTACCGCGGTGTTATCAATCTCGAAGCAAATTACGTTTGCACCAAAAATTCAAAGCACAGCACGGAATATGTTTGAATTCAAACAGAGAGACCGCTATTGTCTGTAAATACCATGAAACGGTAATTATGATTTCCAAGCTCTATCGTCTTTCCAAATAAAATAGATTGCGCGAAATATTGTTGACGGTACCTATGATTAGACGAATAATCGTCGCTTCGATTCGTTCATAAATGTTTAATTGTGCAAATTAATTATCGTTTATCATGATAATTAGTAGATACAATAGCGTTTTATACCTGCTAATATTTGCTAGTATTTATGTCGTTAGTATCTGCTAGTATTTGTCGCGACCCGATGAAATAATGTGACGACACACGAAGCGGCTTTTGTTGCTCGATTCTCGCTACGCAAATGACAACACGACGCACGATGGCGTGTACGCCGTAAAACCAAACACTAAGGCTATGAAATATTCGATGTATTATGAAATAAATGTACGCAGAATATTTTGTTTCTAATATTTTAAATTCTCGACAAATAAATTCTTATTCCATATACTTTTGTGCTTCTTCTTGAGGCATTAGCGTTGCTTAAGATAACGATTAACTTTGTTCGATAATGATAGAGGTAGTGTTTTTAGAATAAAAGTACTGAAAAAAATCAATTAATAAAAATAGTGTTTCTATGCAAATTATGCAGTCAAAGAAAAACGCAAGGCAAAAACCTAAATATAACGCCATAAAAAAGGAGTAAATCATATCAATTATTCCAAGTATTTATAGGATAATATAACATAAAATATATTTTTTGCTCAAAATTAGATTTAAAGAAATATGCAAAATATTTTGGGAAATTATCTTGTATAAATGCAATAGATTAAATAGGATGCGGAAGACATTAAAAATGTATCAAATACAGAGGCAAAATAAAATGTAATATGATTCATAGAATAAAAATATTAGTATCTATACTTTAAACTTTAACTTTGATAAAAAAATTTAGTCTAATTAAAGAATATATAATATATAAATCTAATATCTAATATTCTATAACAGCAAAATATCTGTTACAAGGAAATTATTTGAGTTTTTGTTTTAATGACAATTAAATGATTGACATTAATCACTCTAATTTGTTTTTTCACTAAAATTATTTAACTTTTTACGAGAATATAATTTATTTTTATTTTGATAAAAAATTTATTTTTTAACTATTAAATTATTATTATAACTTTTAGATTTTTATCTAAAATAGAAATAAAATTATACGATTTTAATAAAAAGTCTAATTAAATTGCCGCAAAAAATATAAAAACCTAATTTTATTTTTTTAACTTATTAAATAAATCACGTAATTTTATTCTCGGGTATAATTCTTTTCTCGGGTTCTCTAGAAAATTAAAAAAAGAACAATTATGGCAAATAATTTGATTTTAGCAGAAGTCCAATAGAAACGAGAAAATACATATATTTCTGCAGTTACAGTCAAGTTCACTAAACTTGAGATTACTTGTTTTATTATGATTGGTTCAATTTCAATCCGATCTCAATTCCAATCCGTAGATGGACTTAAGACTGTGTTGAGCTGAAAAAACAACGCCGCACTAATACGGTGATACACGTACAGACGCGACACAGGGCTCATACGATAGCTCTATAACATTCGTTTGCCGAACGAGAGCAATGGAGGGTTAATAAAACCAAGAAATCAGCGAGAAGTTTCGTATCAAAACAGGCAGGTTTAATCTACTTGTGTTGCGACGCTTACCGACTAATAAAAGGCAGAAGGATTTCTCGCGGTAACAAATCATCGTGGTCATTTCTTTGGTTTCCGCAGGCTGAATTTTTTGCTCGCCGACGTGCAGGATTAAAATATGGTTGAGCAAAGGAATTGCATCGCATGGACGTTGCTCTTTTCGGTGGGGTGGCAATGCGAGTTTCTCGTTTTCGAGCTTGCGCCGAGTCGAGAGTTTATATCGCATCGCGTCGATTCCGTGGGATTTTATATAGTAAACCTCTACAATAAAGAGAACGCGTCGGATGCTTGGAGAAACGATCAGTGAGTAGCATTTCTTTCGAAAGCAAATAAAGCTGTCGATTCAAATTTTGACCACTTTTGGTTGTAGTATAAGAGAGAAAAATAAAAAAAATAATAAAATTATATAATTATTTATATTATCTAATTCATATTATATAATTTTTATATAAATATATGACAGTATAAAATATAAGTTTTATAAAACATATTTGTATAATGTATATCTATATAGTCTAAAAAGAATAGACTGATAAATAAAGGATTATACAAGGAAAAAATGATCATTTTTTGTCGAAAGTGATCTGATCGTGCTATCTTGTGGCATTTTCGAAAAACTTTCATAATTCTTATCTGTTTTTATCAAGAACAGTTACAATTCATTGGAAATAAGACCGAAATGTGTACCATGCTGGGGAAAAAACGATCATAATCCACGCGCTTTGTGAGGGAGAACTATCAGAGTCTAACATACACTGCAGTAAACAATAAGGCTGCGTTCCGATATTTATTAAATTTTGTACTAATTTTTCAATAGCTTCCTATAAGATATCTAATGTCTTGAAACTTAAATTTGCGTTTTTCTCGAAATTATTCTGGATGGTTTTTCCTCTGTATCCTTCAAAATTTTACCTATAAACAGAAAATAATTTTAGCTTATATTAAAAAAAAATTTTATTAAGATTTATCAAAGTGAGAATAACGAAAGCTTCATCAAGCTTTTCAATCATAATTTGTTATTCCTGACCATATATGTCACAAGTTTCGGCAGTGACCGAATTTAAAATGTATCGTAAAGTAAGGGGAAGTTTTAAATGGCGAATACAACTTTTGTTTAAAACTTGTAAGTTCCAGCCGCAATTTATTATTTTTTGTGGAGCATTTGGGTGTATCAGGAGCGTGCTTCCCGGGCACGGGAACCACGAGCCGAAGTCTCGCTCGTGCGCGCTCGAGCGAGCATAATCGTGTTAAGAACAATAACGAAGGTAATAATGGGACTTTATTACACGGCGTTGTGAAGCCAGGTGCCGGCTGTGTGCTTCGTTACAACGCACGAGTATATAAGTAACGGGAGAAATTACGGCTCCCGCGAGATGCTGGATAGCTGAGTAACCGAGAACGCTAACGCGATTTCAAAACCGATTTACAACGGGCTATGTTTCACAATAACAATTGTGATGTCCTTGTCGACCGTAAAAGGAAACGGATTCAAGAATCATTCTGAATTAAAAGAGATTACAATTTGAGGGAAATGAGAAACGTCCTTTTATACGGTTCAGCATCAGGATTAGCTTATTCAAAACATGATACTGCAAAAGATCAATATTTCATTAATCTATGGAGATTGTATTACGAATCTGATTTGTGATGTGTTTGGACTCTTGTGACAACGAGTCGGACTCGTTATGACTTTCCACGATGCAATGAATAGTTTTTAGAAATAATTCAGTTTATAATTCAGTTTAAAATTTGTTACTTATTGAAAGTTATATTAAGCTGCAATCTTTATATTTCTTTAAAAAATATACTGTATAAGAGTTATACATATTTTTAATCTATTAATGTTGTATTTATTTTCCGAATGTCGAAGCCAGAGAACATTTATTGATTACGCATAATTAAGCACATTTTCCAAGACATATTCCGCTTATTGCTAAGAAACAGCATTCAATTAAATCATGTAAAGTCTGCTCAAAAAACATAATAAAAGATCTAGTAACAATCATAGAAATGCGAATGTCAGCTAATAATCTTACATATGTTCCGGAATGTTTTAAACTGTTTTCTTTAAGATACATTTATTTTAATATTTATTGTATTTTTAACAAAAACACTTACAAATTTATATTCGACTTTTATTATTTTCCAGTTTTATGATGAAGGACAAAAATAAATGTTGCTTTCTGATTTCGACATTTGGGAAATAAATATGGTCTCAACGGATTAAAAGCAATATCGTGATGTTAAGAAAAATTCGAATCCTGAAGGTAAAAGCCAAATATGTAAAGAGAAAGTATATAAAAAGATTCATGTATATATATACTTATATATATATAGGAAAGGAAATCGAGATTGCAATTGTCACAGATGCCAAGAATATCTTGAGAAAGCGAGCGCGTCACCCTGTCTCCATAACCCGAATCGCACCAATATATACTCGCTGATGCGCTGGGTTGTGTTCCGGTCCCGTGTACATGACGTCGCGCGAATTACTCGCGCGAGCATCATCGAGCGACTGCCAAGGAGGTTCATTAAGGGAGATAAGGGCCCGCTGTGCCAGGAAGGCCGATCTCTTTCCCTCTCACGGAATCGAGAATCAACGTCCTTCACGATGCATTTCTCCTCACCGCATCGACCGCTTGGAAAACTTTTGGCGAGGAAATCCGGAGGGTGGGCACGAGAGATAGGCTGAATCAAGAGGGATGCCGAGGGACAGGGGGGAGAGCGACTTACTTTTGCGGCTGGAATGTGGGTCGTGCGAAAATGCAATCTTCTGACTCGATGCACTGTGCAATGGCTGACGTATCCGTGGAGGTTTCCTTCTTGCTAGATCGTAGACGGAGACGCGTGGTTATGAACCGTATTACGAGATAAAGCGAGTATCTCATTCAAAAGGAAAAGGCAATTAAGCTCAGAAGCATGAGGTTTCTTTTAACAGAAAGCAAGCAACACATTGTGACTAAAATTAAGAACAGGATCCGCTGTAAAGAAGTCTTACATGCATGCTATAAAAATTACGTACAGTTTATTGTTGTAGATGGTATCCATTGGTATCAATATTTTAGAAACTTTGAAGAAAAATATATCTCTGTACATGTGCAACTGTTCTTTTTTTTTCTACAAATTATATGTGTCAAAAACGCAAATTCATTAATTTTTTCGATTTAGATAATCATGCAATTGCTAATTCTTTTATAATTTTTTAATATAATAATAATAATAATTTATTAAAGTGAGGAAGATATGATATGTTACCTATACATATAAAGAGAAATATATTAGAGAACAATAGGTACTTCAAAAGGTAGAACATCAACGATGATGCTTACAAATCCTTTTAATGCAATTAAAATAAATAATGATAATAATAACAATAAAGCATATGTACAGATATAATATACTTCGCATAAATAGCATAAAAAGAAGACCATGGATATAATTAATATAACTAAGATAATAATAATATTTTTTAAGAAAGACTGAAAGTACGAGTGAATTTATCAAAGATGTAGATCAAAAGGCGCGTATGTCACACTCGCCGAATGTGAACGGAACATTGTTTTATAGTGTCGTGACCGTACACGACGGAATAAGACTATCTTATTCCCTGCAACCCATTTGCTGCTCGAAAGATGATCCAGAACTTAGCGGTCCGATACAGCGGCTGCACTTCGCCATTAAGGCGTAATTGAGAATCGATAGCCGATCTCATACACGATATATCCGATATCGAGGCTTTCCTCTGATTTTAATAAGGCGACGTCATTGCCTTCCGAGGCCTCGTAGCCTCGTGCTGATTCCCTAAAATTGCTCTAGAGCTGAATATCGAGATTTTTGTAAACACAAACTACGTCGATCATCTTTGAATCTACATATACTCTCGTGTAACGTCGTAGTCTTCAGTAAAAATAAAAATAAAAAATGAGTAAGATATCTATTCTTAAGTTTGGAAAGAAAATTAATGTAATTTTTTGTAAATTATAATTATCTGTTATTTTTGTTCAAACAAAATATTCAAAGATATTGCATGCCATACGAAAATTTAAAACATCCGTCATATATAAACTTAGTATTTATACAATTATAATATATAATTCCTATTTCTATTTCTCATTTCTTACTTTTGTTCATATTTCTTTTTAGTTCTGATTTTTGCACTAAACTTGCAATTTTCGTGAAATTTAGTTGCAAATATGCAATTAGTATTTAAAGACAGTTTCTCCGACAGTTAAGAAATTTGCAAGTAAATTATAAAATTTTCCAAGAACGACCCTCCCTTTCTCTTTCTTCCGTATAATTCTTCTGGCAAATCCTCCATCTTCCTGCCTTGCGATCTTCGAAAGTATCCTCCGTATCATCTCCGGAAACTTGCCTTGTGAAACTCTTACGCATGAAAATATTCAGAATGCGCATCTGTATTATTGAGGCAGAATCTCCTCTCTCTTTCTCTCTCGAATCAAATTTAAATCGTTGTTAAATAAGAAGTATTTAATGCTGATTCTATTCTTAGTTACGTAGACGCAATTTTTTACTACAATTTTAATGCAAATATAAACATAAATAAAACTTATTTTGTATAACTTACTTGTTAATCAAGATCTAGTAAATCTTCATAAGTACGTAATAAGTATCTTACATTTTGCTATAATAAAGCATATCAAGAATATCAAAGCCTTAATCGAATATACCTATCATTTAAATAAGTAACAGATAAAATAATTATTAATTAAATAAAAAATTACGAACGTAAAGAAATATAAAACGCTAATTTTAAGTAATATTTGCTAAAATTATAACAATTTTGAGATATATATCTTTGAGTTTCACGATCCTATTGATGCTCAAGAAATTAATATAAATTGTGTATTACTGTATATAAAGACTGCAAATGTAATATTATAAATTTAAAAAAATTTGCAAATCATATTTTTGTCTATACAATAAATTAAAATTTATTTTATTTACACTTTGGTAAATCAAAATTAAATAAGCTCGAGATAATATATTTTAATATAATTTAATTTTCAATGTACAATTTGGAATTATAATGACCGAGAATAGTTGAGAATGCTATTGATATAATTAAATGTAAGGTACAAAATTGTATTCGTGGATATTATATAATGCATGCAAGTTTAACTAACAAAGCAATTTGCCGCCCTGTCATAATTCGTGAACACAATTCGTAGATGTAATTACAAAATGTGTCTTGAAAATATTTTCATTGATGCAACGCTACAATTTTGTTGTCTCTAATTAACTGTAAATCAACCGCGATAAATGCAGTGGAAATTGTAGCAATTATACAGATAATGTATGCAAAAAACATGAGATCTCTTTTACGTCTCTCTGGCTACTGTCGAGACAGTTTAATACCTACTTCTAGTTTCTTTTATCTCGAGAGCTGAATAGAACAGCAGGCATATTCTCGCATCGAAAATCTGTAAATTGCCCGAGATACGATGACTAAAATGTTCTCTCTCTCTCTCTCTCTCTCTCTCTCTCTCTCTCTCTCTCTCTCTCTCTCTCTCTCTCTCTCTCTCTCTCTCTCTCTCTTTCTCTCTCTGTTCTCTTCTCTTCTGTTTTTTTTCTGTCTTTTCATTTTCCCTTTTCATTTCATTTCCTATTTCCCTTTAGATACACTTGATGTCTCCCGCGTCATTTCTCATTGAAAAAAAATGGTTGATTATACAAATCAATTTTGGGATTTCCAGATAGCAGAAAAAAATGTATTAATATCTCTCTTTTTTTTAATTTGCAATTTAAAAGAGAAACCAATTTAGAGTTTACAAATGATAGAATCACATAATTTTATCTTGATGAATAAAATAAGTTTTGCTCATTTTAATGTTTTATTTTATAGCCATTTGCGCGCATTTTTAAGACTAAAATCTGCAAAGTTTTCCATTTTAAAAAATTACATTTAGTAAGTAATATTAATTAATAACAACTTACTTATTACTTGTGTTTTACACGTTTCACTAGTAATGTATATTATATTAATTTGTGAAATACATTCTCTATTACGTTCGGCAAAATAATTATAAAAATTATACTGTAAAGTATAAACAGAATTTATGTAACTTCACGGTATATAAGCGTTATATCTAAAATATTTTCCAAATAGGTAAAAAAAAAAAACGCGCAGCAAACAGCAAATGGCTATTCTATAGCTCGCACAAAAATCGTTAAACGAATATACGTGCGCACGTAAACAATATCATTATTTACGACTACACATCAGCGCATTAAAGAGATTAAAGTATAGCAGCTTTGCGTAGTCGACATATCGAAAATTTTCATTTTTGCGAAGCGGGGAAATAGGGATAAGATAAAAAAAGAGGGAAAATAAACAATCGATTATTCGGCAATATTGTGATGTTAATGATATTGCTAAATAACAAGTTTTGAATATTAGGACAGACAGAAGCTGTATCATAGCCGCCGACCATCCGGCAGCCATGATAGCATTTCTCTGTGAGCCGCGCGAAGCGATGAATGCACTAATTATGAGCGCGCAGTTGGCGCACAAATTCGATTAAATAAAATACCAAGTAGAAATACCCAACAAAAATGTTTTTTTTCACGTTGCTCTGAAGGAAAATTCAACGAACTAGAGGGGGAATAATTTTTTGTCGAAAATATGAGGAAGAATTGAAGTGGATGTCTGCATGGATAATTCATCCCGCGTTGCGGCTCTTTACCCTTGGAGGGACGCTTTCAATCAGATATTGAAGAACATTTAACTCTCGTAACGAAATTAAAAACCTACAAAATTTTTAAAAATTGCGATAGAAAAAATTTAATAAATTTATAAATGGGTTAACAATGGCAAATTAGAATATTGATCAAAATGGAAATATTGTTATGTGTGGATTAAAAATAAAAATCTAAGACATATTTAGATAATTATGTTTTAATAGTTGCGCATTTTTTCTTAAATACAGTTTATTTAATTTTGTCTTATTGTTAAAGATTAACTTAATTGTTTGCTTTCTTATTTACCCAACAAGAAATATAAGGTATAAATTAATATTTTATATAATAATACTTTACAAAAAAATCATGCAGTCTTTATATAACTCTATTGTTAAGAATAATTTTGTTAAGAACAACTATGAGTCACCTCATCAGGAAAACTCGAAATATTCTATCATCTGTTTTCTATTTTCAATTTTCTTGTGGAGAATGAAATTTTTTGAATATAAATCGTTCGTTTGAAATGTAAAATTATATCGACATTATACAACGTATTAATTTAATATAATAATTTAAAAAAATGTAATTTTAAGAAAAATAAGTTTAAATATAAATAATTTTAATTTTGTATATTAATTAATTAATTTTAGAATATAATAAATAAAATTAACTTCAAGTACAAAATATAAATAAAATACACATCTTGAATTTATAAAGAGAGATGCATAAAGAGGTATTCAAATATAAAACAAGTACTCAATAATTTTCTCTCTCTTGTTCTTAGCTTTCGAATCATCCTATATACATAGCAAGTTATTACGAAGGTATCAAGAGTTCTTCGACAAGATTCTTAAGTGATGAGAAAAAGGATGAAAGAATCGCGTTTGAGGGATTCGCCGTGTCGATAGCATAATTATAGTCACGACGCGCCGGAAAGCGACGAGGGAGGCTTTGCGGAAAATAAGAGAGCAAACAAGAGAGCAATAAATCACGGTCTGATTTGTAGGCGCAGGGTGATCGTGCGCACCGGCCGAGCTCATTGAAATTCCACGAAAACGCTGAGACTTTTTAAGGAAGAGCCGTAAAAAAGCACAGATTCTTCCGGATCAATTAACTTATCGCGACACCTGAAATGCGGAGATCCTACAATGACTTGAATTTCTTGCAACACACGACGCATTATAAAATTCTTGTAAAGTTACATTTATGCCAGTTCATATTTATTCTAACTCACAATATGTTTCAACAATTGTCTGGTCCTTCTCAAGTGAGATATTATAATTTAATACGCAACATTAAAGACATCATGCGTCGCCAGACGTTGTCCTAACTATACATCGTGCGAACGATAAGCTAAAAACAAAAACGAATATGTCAGATATAAGTATAGGTATGTCAAATATAATAGCGGGAAAAATGTCAAAATTAAACCGTAAAAACTTACATTATTAGTGCGTCAAAGGAATGAAATGTAAAATTGTAAAAATTGTAAAAATTATAAAAATATAAAGAAAAATTAAAGTAAAACATTTTCTCCACTATATCCGTACCGTACCATAGCCAAAGTTACAATATTAAGAAATGTCAAACACACTGACAAATAAATACATTAAGACGCGTTCCAAAAGTAACGTAAGACAAATCGAAATCAGAAACTAAATTGAGACGTGTTCTAAAAATACTACAAAACAAACCGAACTCGGAGATCTATTTTACACGGCCTCGATAACTCGATCATATTAGGTATTTCAGGCAAATTCTCCCGTATATAATCCTTCTGAAGATTAACCGTGCATTTGCATTTCTTGATAAAAAACATTTCAGAGATCTCTCTTTTCTTGAAATGGCTTTCTTTATATAAAACTTTCTGGAGTTATAGAAATTTCGATAAATTTGGCACATACACACACACACATATACACTATAACTCCAGAACTAATTAACCAAATCTTAACGAATTGTATATAAAATAGGAGTAGAATTTTCCGGTGAGTGCTATAGAGTATATAGTTCTTCGTTACCAATGTTCTGGAAACCGTTTTTAAAAATTTTTTTACTTGTAAGAATTAGAAAAATTAAAAAAATCGGTTTCCAGAACATTGGTAACGAAAAAATACACACTCTATAGCACTCTCCGGAAAATTCTACCCCTATTTCATATACAATTCGTTAAGATTTGGTTAATTAGTTCTGGAGTTATAGAAATTTCGGTAAATTTGGCACATACACACACATACACACATACACACATACATACATACAGACATTTTTTAAAATTGCAATTTTTCGACGTTTTAGAACATTCTGAACACGTTCAAAAAAACAAAAAAAAAATTTTTTTTACGAAAACAAAGCTTCCTCTATGAGGAAGCAAAATTGTCTAATCTAACGCAGCAATCTAACATTTATAAAATTTCGTAATTTATTTTACAATTTCTCAAATTAGCGAAATAAGGAGAACAGTTTGTACATATTACAATTTTCTTAGTTTAATAATATTAAAATTCATTAAACAATTAACAATATTAAAAATTTCAATAATAAATATTTTATAACTGTTATATAGAAATAGAAAATTGATTTCGCTGATTCGATGGTCAAATAATTAAATGTTCTACAGCCAATGTGTCGTCTATTATGGATTCTATTGAATGTGTTGTTTTGCTTTTTTCACAAAAAATAAAAAATTTAAGACGTAACAAGTTTAAAAACGATATCATTCATTCTGTTCTGCAGTGCATTTTGCAGCTAAGCGTCAAATATTGCGCGACCAACCGCATGAACTCTCGGAAAATTGACTTGGGGCCTTCATCACGAACTCTCGCTCAGATATATGTGTATGAATATATTAAATACATCGCCAAAATGTAATTTTGCGCGGACGAGTTTATGCCAGGAGTGACGAGTGGCTCGTAAAAGCCAATGAGTTTACAATTAAATTACATCGTCAGCCGAGCAGCGCTCCACACCTTATTACTGTCATTACGCTTAAACAATCTATCGTGCTGCGAATCAATTCGATAGCCAGATTGATAATCGCTCCAATAGCAAATGTTTCGTGTTCGGATTCATTTCTACGTCGATTTATATCCTGTCGGGGCGCGCTTGACGCGGATATCAATGCACTGAATAAATGCAATTGCGATAGGAGCAAGAGTTATCATAAACACTCACGAATCGCATGTATGACGCAAAAGTGATAATTATTATATCATATAATTGATAAACGATTTGAATGCCGGCAAAAGAGTAAGCTCTCTTACGCAACATTATACATATCATTTATATCTAAATTTTATTATACTATATTTGTTATGTGTTTTTGTTGTATATCAACGCTTACAGCAGAGCTTTATTAGACACGACTTGTCTCTAGTGAGAACAGAACAGAACAGGAAGATACATAAAAGGAAGAGAAAGAGGGCGCTCTCCATCGTACACCCATTTCCGGTAAAGTGCGTACACTCATCTCGATGAAGCGCGTAGTTTAAACAAACAAAATATCTAATTGTACATAGCACTACCAACATGATTCTCTCAATATATAAATACATACAAGAAAATAGAAAATATTATTAAAATATAATGCTAAAATAGGAAATTTTTTAAAATTATACCGCTTAACCGCGAGACAGTAAACATTCATAAATGTCATCTTAATTTAGCTTGAAGCCATCCATGGCAGCTATTCCCGTCGATCATTTTTCAAGTATTCCTTTTGCATGCGCATCGCTCGCGATTGTATGTATACTATTCACGCAAATCAACGGCCGTTATATCGGACTTGTAATCCGTCATCCGCGCCAATCTGTCCGTGTAGAATTTTACAACTGTAATAACGATTTTACAACGTGCGTGCAGAATTGCTCCGTCGCGTGTATATTATACGTACGCGAAGGCACGAAGAACGCGTGTATACGTATGCACGCGACTATATATCCTTCGTCCGATATCCTCCGGTGCAATAGTGCGAGAGGATATCGCGTAACGCGCTCTTTCGATTTTGCGACGGATTCTAATGTGAGTGGCCGGTTCGAGTTCGAAACTAGAAACGAGACACTCTTTTGAGTGTCCTTTGCCTTTGTGCCGGGCGTCGATTCCATGCCCGCCAGGCGTCGCGTCGCGTCGGTTCCCATTTAAATAGCGTAACATTTGCAACGTGTGTTGAAAAAAAATCGAGATAGTTTTAACACCCCACAAAATTAACGCAATAAAATATTTATATAATATCTGATGTTCAAAGCTTAAATAGCAAAACCGTGTATCTGAAAATTCAAATTGAACAAAAATAGAAGTTATGAAAGTATATAAAAGAGAACTAGCAATATTTAGCGAGTTTCCGGTTTTCTCTATCGATTTTATTTGCACATATATAGATTTGTCTGTTTTCTGAAAATAGTCATATCACTGCAATAAAAATATATATATCACTTCAGAATATCTCGAAATACACTAGTACTAAAATTGGTATGAGTTGAAGACGATTCGTTGAACTCATTAGATATGACAATTTGATTGTTTGCAAAGGTCGACGATCGTCTGACTAAAAAGCAAGAGAGGAAAGAAGAACTCAAATTCTGGAAAAAAAGCGTCAATTTCTCGCGACTCATCAACATTCGTCTAGACTAACGAACTTGAGGAAGTATGAATGCAAAAAGCTAAGGGTTTTCAACGGCGCACGCAATCGCGACAGTCTTTCGTATGATTCACAACGAATAAACTAAATCTTATAAAAGTACGCATTTGCATCTTGAGAAATTTTATTACGTAACAATTACATCTAAATTGAACAAATTCCAAATCTTCCAATTATATTTAAATATTACTTCCGCTTAACCACTTAAATATTATAAGTTATTAAAATATTCTAATACAAATTTAATATAGTTTTGCATTTATAAATCAGCAAATTAATTAAAACTGCAAAAAATAAATCTTTTAAAAAATTAACAAAGATAAAGGAAACACATTTTATCATGAAATTTCAAGTATGTGAAATATGGAAAGTATGTGATAGAAATGATTTTTAATCGCAATCATGAAAAAAATTTAGATAATAATATACAAAATCAAAGCTTTTATTACTTAATTAAATTAATAGATACTGAAATAGCACACACCGAATGACAAATATACTGAAACAACAGCTATTTCGACAGCTTTTTTCGTATGGTATCGTACGCTATTCAAACCGACACGAAGCTACGCTCACTCCCTTTTTCTTTGTTTTTTGTCAGCAGTCGGGAAAACAATCGTTGTCGTTTTCCTCGCCAAAGTTTTTCCTTGCAGCCGGCCCGTCGGCGCGTGCTAATTTCCAGAGTAAATTCGGTTTAACCAGCGGAGAAAGCCGTCGGCGAAAATTCGACGAGGGTAAAACAATCAGACTAACGCGAAAACTGTATCAGACGTGCAATTCGCACTAATTGTCCCGTCGGTCCTTCCAGGCGGCCCCCCCCCCCATCCCTTTTCTCGCCGGTGATAACTGCCGCCGCCTTCTAATCTCCGAGCTTGTGCTCCAATAGGGTGATGATTACCTGAACGGTGCAATTTGGTATCCTCGAAACGGAGGACACAAGAGGAGAGGATATCCTTCCTGCCTCTCCTCTCCATCCTCTTCCATGCCATGCTGTCACGACATTCGAAAACGTACGTGCCACATTACGATCTTTTCTCAACGATTTAAATCTAGAACTGTAAAATCTCTTAAAGATAAAATACAAGTATATATATACAATAATATAATATTAAAACTGTATAATGCATGATGCGTTATACAGTTACTAACGCATCATCATGCATTATACAGTTACTATAACTTATAGATTGCAATGTTTACTTTAAACAATCTATAATTTGCATCACAGTTTAGAATAGAACTCTGTTTATAATTTTATATGCCACGTTCTTTACATGTTGTAAATATTTTAATACCTACTATTATACAGAGTAATTTTAGTAACTGACTTGTATTATAGCTCTTTTCTAAATCAAGAAAGAAAACAGAAAAATACTTACAATAATAAGTAAAACAGAACCACAATGTAATATACAATCAATTAGAAAAATTGACGTTTAAGGTCCGTGCTGGATCTTGATAGCCTATTAATATCTAATATTCTGTGAAATTTGTGTACTTTTTCCAAACTCTGTCTTTAAAACACAGTTATTTGTTATAACGGTAAATCCACATATTTAAATTGGTAATCAATTTAACTTTTTGATGCTAATAAGCGTCATTATTAAATTGCTAAAAATTTACTGCAAAAAATATCATTCCAATATTATATTATTATAATATAATTTATTATATAGAATATTATTATTAGACTAAGATCCAATCCAAAACCTTAAATGATAATTTCTGTAATTGATAAAAGAATATTTTACTTTATAATCTATCATTTTGTGGTTATATTTTAAAAAATATAAGATTTATATATTTTTTTAGCGTAAATCGATTCTTCTTTATTCTACGTATAAAAGTATTAGTCTAGTTGTAAGATAATTAGAAAGGTTAAAATACTTTGTCAGATATTTTATGTCACACATTTCACGCTATAAAATTACTTTATTACATTAAATTAGACTTAGACCTCTCGCGTGACAATGGTTAATAACAAACTCTTGTAGTTATTTTAAAATACAAATCCTAATACCCCCCCCCCCCAAATGCAGATGCTATAATAAATGACAAGTATTTAAAGTTGGCTAATCAATTGTCTGAAATTTACGTGCTCAAGGCATGATACCATATATCACGGCTGTCAAAGCTGTTACATAAAACGTATTATAAATAAATGACTTTTGCACTTTGATTACTGTGCAATGTGCCGTACCTAAGCGTGCGAGTTTCAGATAATTTGATTAATCAAAACTTATAAATATTCTCAATTAAAAACTATTATAACCTCGGCTTCGTATTAGAATTTTCATCGCAGAATGATCTCAGGAGTCTGCCATTAACGCTTGTCATGTAAAATTTGGGATACTGTATATTTGTATTTTAACTTTTAAATATTTTTTTTTATTACACAGGATATAAAATTATAGAGCTATATATTCTAAATTTTGACGCAATTTATAGATTGACTAGATTTTACTTTCCTTCTTATCAGTTTCTTTAAATATCAATTTACTAGTTGCGTTTTTTCGTTTTGTGATAAAAAAATGTTGTCTATAATAATACCACGTTAAGATTACTTTGACAATTAAAGATGTTGAAGTATTCGTTATGCAAGGCGCTGTACACCGACGACATTTTTTTCCCTAGACACATCATATACATTTTATCCTTTTTCGAGTCGCTACTCTCTATGGTCTATACTCTCTTGTCTCAACCGTCTTTCGCACGAGATAGATTGTATCACAAGTCCTTCATTAAAGAAATAGCATATTGAACTTCAGCTAAAGTGTATAAACTGCGTTATTACATTCTCTATCCTCTCAAGACTCCTGCGCCAAAGGGGACATTCAGCTCATTACGGTCAACAAAAGATATTCTATTTTCCAAATAATATTTTTAAGATAACAAATTTGATGAAATAATTCGATATATTCGTGAAAAGCACGCGCGTTTATCTTAAACTGTCAAATTACCTACGTTTTATTTTTAGTGATTTGTTTGGAATCTTAATGTTTGATTGCTTAAACATCAGCGGATGTATTTAATCGCGTGAGATCGTCACGGGAATAGTTATCCATTATGCTTTCGTTTCTCGCTCTGTGATAGGCTGTATTTCTCCCGGCAGCGATCCATCTCCTTCTCGTCGCTCGTAGATACATGTACTTATCCGAACATCCGTCTAGCTGCACGTACATCTCTAGAGGACTATAGCTCTTCGCAGCCCAAAAAGGACTTCCCATTCACTACTTCAGTGTGAGGTTCTTTTTCTATCTCTTTCGATAGTCCTTTTACTTCTTTCCTATCTATTTCATTCTCTAACAATGTAAACTCATAGTATTTGCGTCTAAAAGCGGAACTGCGAATATTCCTATAAAATTACCAAAGCATTTCTTTTCGTAAATATGTGCAGTAGACGAATCTTAATGAAAAAAATTGCGGTTAAGATTTTCCTTAAGATAAAATACGAATTTCTTGTATATACATAATAAAAAGACGTTCCTACTATTTTCTTCTCTCTTACAAAAAAAATTATGTCTCAAATTTGTGCGAGATCAAGATATAACGGAGCCGCAGGCAAAATAGTCGGCAAAATCATCGGTTCCAGAAGCAGACAAATTTAACACTCGGTTAGGCAGTTGCATTGCACTTGCAACTGCGACGCTTAACGAGACGAGCAAGAAGCGCAATGGGATGCGTGTGGTCATCAAAATGATTCATGCGTTCCGGAGCGGCGACAAAGCGGCGCGCCTCCGAAAACTGACACGCTTCATAACCACAGAGGACGCACCGGGCCGGATAAACGTGTTATTGGAAAGCAATCAGTGAGATAACGTAATTATCGAACTGTACGCGCGCCGCACGCACATGCAGGATTGTTATGACGACGCGACGCGCGTTTGTCATAAACTGCGAGAAATATATGCGACTGCTCGACGATCGAATATTTCCAGCGGAACGACTATTGAAATATATCTCAATTGAGCGAAACACCCGAAAATATAATAAAAAACTAAAAAAGAAACTATAATCGGGAAAGATGCGTTCTTCGTTAGAGTGCGTCAGTTTTTTGGCAATCTAAGGCTGCGGTCCACTTGACGCCACAAATGCTTCGAAGCATTCCTCCTCGCCTTTCTTTCAATGAAGAAAGAAAGGAGAAGAAAAACGCTTCAAAGCATTTGTAGCATCAAGTGGACCACAGTCTAAATGCAACAAATTTTATCTTCCGTTAATTTCGAGTAAAGAGATTTTATATATAATTTATATTTTTAAATGGCCACTTATTGATTAAAATTTAGCAGACAAAATGTTAAAAATTGCAATTCTTCTTGCTAACGCTTAAGTAACGCTGCATTTTGTGCGGCATACCCACTTTGTACACTCACTATATTTTGCTGCGCAATATGAAGGAATATTGCAAGACCCGCCACAAAGTGGTTACACATCACAGGTATCGGAGAGACATAATAAGAGGCAATGTCTTTTCTGTGAAGCTGTTCCGGCGGCGAAAAACGCGGTGTCAAACTCAAGAACAAAAATCAAGGTAAACTCGGGGAGTCGCTGGATGGAAATGGAAACCCGAGTGAAAGATGGACAAGCAAAAAGCTATACCCACCCGGGGGCGGATAAATATTAACTCTTTTATAAATATGAAACGCGCTCGACGCATCCTCTTGTTACGTCGACGAACGAGCGTGGCCGCAGGATGGAAATGGAGGGAAGCGCAAAGGAATGGAGAATTGCGGCGTAGGAGCATAATGTATATGAAAATTGCGTTTTGCCAGCGTCAGGAATTAATTTACCATCACCGTCTATCGATACCAATTAATATTAACATTCGAAATATTATTGTAAACTGGCTCGAATACTTCAATCTTGAAATGCGCTTTATTGTCGTACGATATAATAACAATAATCTATTATCGCTTAATATACATATTAACAAAATAATATATTTAAATTTTTTCTAAAACAATCCCTCTTTTTTTCTTTTCTCGAAGAATATAAAATATAATAATTCTCCAGAAATATAATATAAATAGCTGCATCGTAAAAGCTAACAAAAGCGCAGTGAGTAGAGTTAGCGAAGAATAGGTTCCTCGCCGGAGAAACGTTTCGCTACACGCGTAAGCGCGGATTTCAATAAACTCCACCTCGGAAATGTATCGAAGACTCTTTCTACGTATGGAAATTCGGTCGAACGGCTTTTCTCGCGCTTCCCGAGACGACTCCGGGAGCTCGTATCTCCGCTAAACAGCAGTCGAACCATGGCGCGGCGGCGCGGCGGCGCGGCGGAGGTGCATTGTAATGGAAAGGTGCACTCCGGGGTGGTTAAAGTCGATTGAAACAATCGGCGATCAGTGTTCGGTGATCTCGCTCGGAAATGGCGAAGGAGAGGGCAAGAGGGAGGTGAAATCTCGCGGCCTCATCCCCATCACCGCGAACAATCCTCCCCAAGACGTCGCGTCGACTGAGATAAATCTTCGACGGATGCGACTTCCTCGCGACAGGGAAATAAAGGCGGCGGGATTCAACGGCGGCTTGTCGATAAATTTTGTATTAGGTTTTTTTCGGAAACGTGAAATACTGTGAATTCAATGAGCGATTATGCAATTATATACAGTAAAGTAATTTCTAAGCGAAGCGCAAAGTTTTTAAAACAGTTCCGAAATATACTTACTACTGCAATATTATATACTATATAGTTTTAGAAATCTATATAAATGTAGATAGAACTATACCGTAAAAGATAAACTTTAGATGACATTACCGTCGACATTGAAAAAGACTCTATTAACGTTTAATTAATCTAAAATAGTTTTGCAAGAGATATATAGAGTGAAGAAAATCAGCTCTTCAGCAGTAAGAATTCTCTTCACTACTTGCTATACTCCGAAATTCTCTATCCGGACTTGCTAAACTGTAAACGCTAATGCAGTCAGCACGCAGATTAGTAACTCAAGATTCGTGCACGCGCGCATGCATTTAACACGTACGTAGCTTTGAAAATCCCAGGCCACTTATGATAATGAAATTATTTCCCTCTTGATGCGTCAAGATGGCGAGCGCGATCTCCGAGGACATAATGTCGTCCTTACATTTTCATCACGGTCGCGCTTTGCATGCATTCCGCGAGATGAAAACAGACAACAAGAATTTTAAAGATGCTTTCTGACTATTGCACAGTTGCGGTTCTTGTCATTAAATGAATATATGTGACTTGAAAACGTTACTTTTTATGTGCACAAAGTTTGTTTCGAGATTACCATTAGATTATTTATGGTTCTTGATTGTATGAGTTATCATTTTGTATCAAATCTAACCAACTTCTAAGTGTTTAACAAAATATTACTTGAAATAAATAAATAAATTCTGTTCAATTGCTCTGTTAATAAAGCAACTTTAATTTATAATAAATAATTTTATTTCGAGGGCAATCCTTTCATGCAGGATTAATATTAACTGAAAAAGATCTAATAAAAGTTGAAATCAATTTTAAGGAGTATATAATTACACAGTGAATACAATTAAAATAAATTGTTTTAATAGTTAAAAAGCCATCAATAAAGATCAATTTATCGTATTTACATCCGTATTGACTACAAATTAAAATTAAAATATTACTCTTTCATTGATGTAGTTTGTATGCTTGTTGTTTGTTGGGCCGTCCTTCAATTTGATTATATGTATATATCCTACCGTGGTGTTTGATAAACGATTAACGACATCCGACTCGGCCGGAAGTGATGGGAGTCGGCGCTTCAATTCCCAAGTGGTAACCCATCGGATCGTGCCGCCACCCTCCCCCGTTCCGTCGATGTAAAATTGTCGGTGCAATCCCTTCGCTCCCTCTCCTTCTCCCTTTGCATTCTCTCTATCATCAAGTCGAAAAGAGATAGAGAAGTGTAAAGTGAGAGACTTTGTGCATAAAAGTTCATGCCGCGGATCAAAGTAATTTTTTCAAAGCCGCGGCGCGCGCGTATTCCCGCAGGGATCGACGAAAGTGGCCTCAAGAAAGCGGAATTTGATGGTAAGATATATATATTTTTGCCTCCAAATTTCCCTCAAAGTGGCAACACTACGATAGGGAATAAATAAAAGGTTTGGCGGGAGTACAAGTGTTTCTTCAAGTTCTTTGTAGATGTAGAATTACTCTCAAAAGTGATTCCAAGGAGATACCATGGACCACGTCAAGTATATATTATAGCTACAATTGACATGTGTACAAGTACATACATATATTGTAATTTGTATAATTTTTAAATAAATTCATATTAAGGGGATGCTGGAGCCGTAGCCGAACTCGATCAGCGTCGATAAAGAAGTGCTCACCGATTCTTACACATACATACAGAGCACCTAACCTTGCATCTTCCACTGGTCTAACAATAAGTAATATCTTTTTTTTAGGCTTCAAATCTTACTTCTAATTGCACGATATTATTCCTGACAGTTTTTTTTAGAGGGCTGTATCACTATATTTTCTATAAGAAAACTGCACAATTTTTGTCTAAAGCAAATATTGTCAAGTTAGAACAATATTTATAAAAACAATTTTTTTTTTAGTTTATTAGAAAAAATGATGTACAGCCCTCTACATTTTTGTGCGTACTTTAATCGTGTAAAAGGATTTTCCATTCTGTTCAGCCAATTCAAAGATATTGCTTAGACCGATAATGTCAGTGTCGCTGTCACTCCATCAAGATCCCCTTAAATGAATATACTAAAATAAATGACTAATACTTTTTTTGTTTTTCCACGGAAATTTCGCATCTCAATTTTCTCAGATAATATTAATCAATTTACAAATTTTTGAGAAACTATATAGAAATCCAAGAGATCGTCGCTCCGTTCATCAATGTCACCATTGCGCGAGAAAAAGATGGAAATTTTTAATTAACGGACAAAGAAGAGAATAAAGTTCTCATATAGTCGAGATCGACCAAGTTGTACTCGTCCCCCTCGACGAAGAACAGACGTACGCGACGCGACGACTTGCCGATCGAACAAAGTTGGGGAATCGGCGAGGGCTGTTGACATTTAATTTAAATCGAGCGAGACGGGCTTCTTCGATATATATTGATTGCGACCGGTTGCGACGAGGATGACAGAATGCTCATTACATTTATCTGACTTTCGTTCTGCAACCGAGCCTCGTTCTAAGAATTATTTAATATCATGACCGCGCTACTGCGGTTTTGTTCAGGTAAAAAAGTGTCAGAGAAATTAATAATTTGCCGTTTCCCCCGTTTGAAAGAACATGTACATGAATGCATGTACACATGATTTTTTTAATGGCCGCACGATTACTAAATGAGAGAGAGAACTAAAAAGCTTTTTAAAATAAAAAGTTCAATTTATTCCAGTTAATTTTATGTGAGATATTCTTGACATGATACAAACTCTAAATATTTATTAATAAAATACAAATTAATAAAATACAAAATAATTGTTATGCAATAAAAAAATAGAAGTTTTAAATGGGATATGCCGTTCCATTTAGAGGATAACGTTAAAACTTTGTTCAATAATTTTCGCTTGAATAATCCACTTCATTCGCCTGCACTACTTATAGTTTACTCGCTAATTTTCACGGATAATTCGTCACCGGATGCAGCCAGTCCCGCGTTTTTGAGAGATCGGCACGAGGACGCCGGCCGGTCCGTGACGTGCCGGTCGATGCAATCCATTCGTTTCGAACGTCAGTTCCTTCGTCAGGGACCGACAGTCTCGCCGACACGTCCGTAATTATCTTCGCTTTCCGATCCCTTGAGAACTCCGTGGCAGCCCTAATTAACGCGCTACACAGCTCGGCCATTTCGAGTCGTAAATATTTTCGACGAGAGATGCGTTCCGTCACGCTCACGTCCGCCCTCGCCGCGCCTAACGTGACGAAATTCACGGATCTAATTTAGTCGAACGTAATCACGAAATATCGCACGTGTCTTTTTTATATATAACAGCCCCGCAATACGTGAAAATGCGAATAAAATTTTTAAGTAACATTAGCATCGCATAGCTACAAGAAATTTGTTGCTACAATTTTAAATATTAATTATATAATAAAATAAAATTAGATTATAAAAGAAAGAAAAGATAAAAAATTTTGGAATAGCCTAATATGTATTGTCTATAAAAGAATAATCAACTGGTTAGAAATTAATCAGGTCAGCAGAGAATCTATGGCGAATTTAAAATTACAGCTTACACAAATTTACAGATTATTTTTGTTTAAACCATTTTTTTAAATTTTGCTCGTTTTTAATTCCCTGCGCAAGATACGTGAAACTTCGTGTGGTAGGTAGTATACATTTATATTTTATTTCACGTGTATAATGTACTAGCCTCGGTGTATTTCACGATGGAAAAGAATGTACTTTGCAATTTATACAGTATGCTGCTACAATATATTACATAATGGGATACTTTATGTCATATATTACATAATGGGATACTTTATGTCAGTTTAATTTAATATACTATTTGTGTTCTGCAGCGGATATTATTTGATATTGTAAGCGAATAATGTATTTAGACAAACGTATGTAAAATACAAGATTATTTATGTAAATAAATATAAAATTTCTCGAAAAAAAATTTAAAAAAATAATAATTGATATGCAATGTGCAAGATTATTACAACTGTAATATAAATAACTTACAAAAGTCTTACGATCGATTCCATTGTTGTGTCTTATTGTTAGTTTCATTCGGCAAACCATTTGAGTTGATATATTTTATTGTTAGATCAAGTTACAATACGCGCACAAAGATTATTCAATAAAGAAAATGTTAAGCTTTCTTCCTAAGAGAGTCATATTGCTCCAGCAAAAAAAAACGTGCGTTGTATTCTCCTCTTTTCTTCTACGTGAGTGGATATTCCTTCGCGTCCTATTCGTAGGCGGCCGAAACGCGCCGACGAGGAAGGTTTGTCTTCGTCAAGCGGCCGAAAGGAGCGGAAAAGCGTTTCAGCTTTTTAGAAAGCACACTCTTCCCGGTTTCGTCTTCAAGACGATTCACTCGTCGTCAGGGAGAAAGATGGTGTATTGCCGCTTGAAAAATGAATAACTCGCCAGGGCGAAAGAAAATTCTGCACTGTCGGGCCAATCGGGCCTCCGACGAATGACACAACACTTTGTAACAATCTTGTAAGGGGCTATTTTCAACCTTCACGGAAATCAGCGCACTATTCATTTTTGTTCACAGAATAAAATAAAATTATATTATATATAATAGTAACAATAATAAGGCATAATATGTTCGTGACAAGATGGAATTGCTTTCATTTTCGGGAATGCACAAAATAACATAGTGCAATAAATATATAACGGCATATAGTGCAATAAATGTACGGCAATGTGCGCGAGAAAAGAATAGAACTAGAAATTAAAAGTATAATATTATTTTTCCTGTCAACTGCCTCTGCTCCTCGTAAATTTTGTCGTTTTAATTATTAACCCAAGATTAATCTATGACGCAAACCCCAACGCATCCGGCGATGCATCCGACGACGCAGTATCCTCCTTACCCTCGCTACGTTTCGTTCACGCAAGAAACTCGACGCGCGCGCGGGAAGAAAATTTCCGCCCTCGAGGAGGAAAGACAATTTCCTCCCTGCTTAAGGATCCTCTTTCTTCCGGCCCTCGAAACACCAAGCTGCACCCTTTAACGATACTCGCGCTGGATGTGGGTAGAAGGGAAGATGAGGGAGAGATGGCAGTGCGGAAAATCCGCACGGTGCGCGCCCGCGGGATCCAAAGTTTCCAGCAACACGTAAGTGGGTAGTTAAACCACACGATAGTGCCTCCGACTTCAAGTCTCCCTCTGCCCTTCCTGTAGCGTAAGGCACCCTTCACCTTCTACGCAACTCATCGTCCTAATTAATATCAATTTCGCTAATCTGTAATGCGAACGTCATTTCGTTCAGTTTCACGAGAGTACTGTCTTCGTCGATTACGTGAGATAATTTGACTTTATCGTCGACGCTATCGTTTTCGGATTTGTCCGCGGCATTGTCCTATTCAATTTTCGCATATTAAACTTGGCAAAATTGGAGCGAGCAAATTAACATTATCAAATATTTAGAGAACTAATTGTAACTAATTGAAACGTATATAGAAGGTTAATAAACATGTTTTTGTAAATTGAGCAAATGGCAAGAAAACAAAACAACATAATTTTGATGCGATAAAGTTTCAAGTGATACTGCCAATATGAGATTTTACGACTTTTACTGGTGTGCGCGTCTTACAATAATAATGTGATATATTATTTCAATTTTAAATAGGATGCAATATGAATACCTATTCGATAGTATGCTAATATCGAATTTAATACACGGCTCACGTTTTCGTATGAAGTGCCGACTGCAGCATATGGGTAGCATACGTATAGCTTGATATTTTAAATGCTAATGCGAACAATGGGATATCGATACAGAACCCCTATAATCCGACGTTTGTTATTTCAAATTTTGATTTCAAACTCAATTCAGACTAGCGAATTATATTATTATCACAAAATCCGAGTACAATTGCAAGTAATTAACTAATAATTATTAATATTGTAACAGTAAATATATTTTAATTTGAAAAAAATGTTTCTTTCTGTTTTCAATTATTCTTCAGAATTATTTTGTTTTATGTTAATTTAACATAATCTCAAATTGGAGAATATAATAAATATCGCAGTATATGGAAGTATCAATTTTTGCAAGTTAAAAAAATTCAGCTATACAGTTAAATAAAAACTATAATCAATTTTAAGCCTTATTTTTGCATTAAGTTAATTTGTGGTTTAGATGTAAGGCAACCTAACAATCGTCTCTAACAAAGAAAAATTAGAAAATGATTATTTATAATAAATTTTTCTCCACAGCGACATGAATTTCAAAATTACTTTGCGAAGGAATTTATAAATAAAGAATAACGCGATATATTTTCAAAATCGTATTTGCTTGATATAATGCAATGATACAATAATTAATCGCATTATTGTAGTCGATCGAGCGGTCGATCGATGTCAATTAAACGAAGAGCAGTATTGCCTTTCTTTATTAGACATCGACGATGAGCCTGCGACGTTTTCTCGAGAGTAACTTGTGCGACAGAAGTGGCATAAAAGCTTATTGACACGTCAAAGAAAAGAACGCGCGGGAGGAAGGATTTTCCACGTTTGCAGGGGTTGGCGCTTCGATATTGGATTCGTTACATTCTCTGCCAATCGACAAGTTCTCAATTCTGCTAATTGAGCCGCTGATTGCAATAAGCGAACGAGGGTAGTCTTCTTTCCCATTTTTTTTTTTTTTTCACAATCTCGAAGATCCTCGGTGTTATGTCGTCGGCAATGACAAGAATGTCATGGAAGATGATGCATGAAGAATTGGTTGATGAGAAAAGAAGTACAAATTTGTCGATAAATTAATTTAATTTATGGAGAGACAGAGAGAGAGAGAGAGAGAGAGAGAGAGAGAAAGAGAGAGAGAGAGGAATAAAGAGAGATGTATTTTCTTATAATCCAAAAACGGAGGTACGCGAGAATACAATAAGCCAACTTACGCGAGAAACCTAACTGTGCTGCATCACGAATATAATACTTAACAAGTGGGAAGCACAATATATAATACTTATTACTAATTAAGTTAATTAATTAATAGTTGCTTTGTTATGTACTCGTTCCTTAAGTCCGAGGATATTATCAAAATCGAGGATCTTATAAAGAAATAGTGTAATAATCTCCTTTTTCTTTCTTTTGGATATTGCTCGAATTAATGTGCTTGACGCGGATTATTAAATACTGTCTCCTACGTTAAGAAAGCCAATAATGTTTATTTGATCCCACCAGTTTAATTATTATCAATGCCCTCGTAGCGAGGGTTGAATAACCCGGCTGAGATCCCCCTGAAAAATACAGAAAAACGATAACGAACGATATCGATCGGCGAGAATCCACCATCTTGCACGATCTCGGTATCGCAGATTAAAGGAAAATGGGAACAGGGATAAAGACCGATGATCGGGGAACTTCATCGGCGAAGTTTACTTTTATCGGGAGCAACGTGGGATTGAATTTCAATGTTATTACGGATAAGGAGAACACTATCGCAGCAAAGAGACGCAGGGGGACGAGGTCTTAGAAACTTTACGGATTTCTTCGGAATTTGCAGAGTCCATGTCCGTGACGCGACTCGTAAAAAAACGCGATATTATTTTGTAGAGTCGCCAGTTAAACTATTGCCCCGACATTTATTGAATATTAGTCTGCTGTATTCTAGTTTCTCTGCCTGTGAAACTATTCTTGCTATAATTTTTTAAATGTACGTTAGCAATAGGTCTTCTACACGCGCTGCATTATATACTATAAAAACTATTGTACTATTGTACTTTGAAAATTTTGGCTTTTAATGTTATAAGTAAATAATGAATATACCTATAGTGTTTTGCAAAAGCATAACTGTGAGATGTACATTACGTATATACTTCTTGCATATAATCACTTTATAAAAGATGCGAAGTTCGCCGCAAAGTCGTCCTTCGGGCAGTTCACACGAATTTACGGAGATACAAGATCTTCGAGCAACCCGAGAGGCCACAATTAATGATCCCGTTAATTTAATTAATGTTCGCCGTAAAAACCGCGGCCGGTTACGCTTGTTAAAGCGCGACTTCATCTCATGCATATGCATAGCAAGAAAAAAACAAATATTGTTTAAGGCAAGAAATACGAGTGAAATAATGCAACCTTAAATTGTTGACTTAATTATATACGACGTGCATTTTAGTATTATACCTGCAAATAATATTACATATACTTTACGGATATTTATTTACTTTTTTTTTACATATGGATATATACACCGTATACACGTATAAAGAAGAAAAGGCTACATAGACATCTTGTTCCAATTTTCATAGATCATGAAATACGACCGAAACAGATTTAAACAAAAGCATTATATTCCAAAGATACCTATTATGAATTTATTTTACATCTCTATCTGTTCTATGTAATAAATTCAGAGATTATTATTAACTATATACTAAATTTGATATCACAAAAATTAATGTTTTTGTAGTGTTCTCAACTGTGTATTTTGGAAACATCGCTTATACATATAAAGTGCTTGGCAAAAGATATGAAGAATTATAATATATTTACTAGATTTAAGAATAACTTTTTTACCCAAATTACTTTATCATAAATCGATAATAAATCGAACTTACATACATCATAGAATTAAATATTTATTAAAATATTAGTCTATATTAGTATGTATTCCAAGACAATGAATATATATTTTATTTATCTATATTGTATTTTTATCTCATATTCTAAATTTTTTAATATTTAACAATAAACCTAAGTCAAGAAAAAAGTTTTAATGTTTTCAATTATTTTTAAATATATATTCCTTGTTTTATATGTCTTATTTGCACGAGACAAAATATAATTTTTACAAATCCATTGTCTCAGAATTATAATAAAAAGTATTTACCGGTACGATGCGCAGCAGCGGAGTTATAGTAAACGTTGATCTGTAAAATAGAAATATATTCAAGTTATAATAAAATAATTAATTATAATTAGTAATAATAAAATAATTATTTTAAAAAATAATTACTGCACGTAAACTTTATTTGTGATTTAAATTTTATAATGTAAATTGTTTAAATATAAATTTTTATACAACTTTTTAATAAAGATCTGTATGATAAATAACAGACAAATAGTAAACTGCTAACCTTAGGGTTGTTCCGCCGTTGCCCGATTCCGTCCCCGGCCTCCTCCTCCTCTCAAGTCCCTTTATTGCTCCTTCATGGCACTTACACAACACTCACTCGCGAAAACGAAGTTAATTAGCTTTACGCGATATTTTACATTGTCGACGCGCGTTAATCGCTCGCGGTACTGTAGTCGTGCCGCGATCTTAGGTTAGGTTAGGTCTGTTCTACAATACGTCGTATGTCGGAACGCTGCCGGTGATTCAACGAGAGAATTATTTTCGAAAACAACTTTACTTCATATTGGACAATCGACTGCGTTCCGATATACGACAACGGTAAGTATATACAATGTGAATGTATCATAGAACAGGCCTTAACCTTAATACCTCGACGCGCGTTTGGTAGAGCAATCCGACGGCTTTTGCGTAAATAACTAAGTAGACGAACTGACACGAGGTCGACAGCTATCAACCCAACACGCTTGCGAAGCGTCAATCAAAACTGATTAATCACTGATTAATCGCGCGAGATGACGATCAACCGAAAGATAATACAACGAAATACGGAGCAGCACGCACGACCTACCTGCTCGTTCGATGTTCGGCGTACGAATACGAATACGAATAAATAATAGCGCGGCAACTTTACGAAAACACTTCGGAGCGCGGCGCGCGGCGGTTTTTTTGTAAACAGATACGTCACGTAGTACGATGCGACAAAAAAGATACCGTACTAATCAAATTATCGTCACGAAATAAGTAATACTTTCTAAAATCTATGCACGCCAAATATTCCTTTTTTGCTTCCTCATAGAGGAAGCTTTGTTTTCGTGAATTTTGTATATGAACCTTCGATTGCATTTAAGTTGGGTTTAAGTCAACCATTTAAAAAAATCAATTTAAAAAAATTATATATGAAATAGGGGTAGAAGAAACCAACGAAGAGATTGGTTTTTTAGTTTTTTCTGCCAAAATGTTGTAAAACGTCGAAATATTGTTTTAGGCAATAAAATTACCAAATTTAGAGAAATTTTTATAACTACAGAACTGATCAACCAAATCTTAACGAATTATATAAGAAGTAGGGGTAGAATAGACTGAAGAATATAATGGAATTAATAAAAATTGTTAATAATAAAGGGGTTACCGATTTCTGTTAAAAATCTTTTTTAAAAATTTTCAATCTTTTTAGGAATGTCCGTGGTTGCTCTAACTTCCGCAAATATTGAGAGAGAGAGAGAGAGAGAGAGAGAGAGGGAGAGAAAGAGGGAGAGAGAGAGGGAGAGGAAGAGGGAGAGAGAAAGGGAGAGAGGGAGAGGAAGAGGGAGAGAGAAAGAGAGAGATTGATTGATTGATTGATTTTATTTAAGCCATAGTCAAGACTTTAGGCTAATGGTGAATTAACAAGTATATCTATATATATAAAATAGAATGTCTGTATGTATGTATGTATGTTCTTTATACACTCTTAAACTATTCGACCGAATTTTTACTAAAAGTACATAAAATAGGGGTAGAATTTTCCGGGGAGTGTTATAGAGTGTATAGTTTTTCGTGACCGATCTTTTTGGGAACCGGTATCCGAAATTTTTCCAATTTTCGGAAAATAATTGACAGAATTTTTTATAATAATTAATATTGATATCAACATAAGACGAGAATCAGATTACATCTGACGCTAAAAATACAATGATAGAAACGGTTTTTCTTTCGTTAAGAATATCCCTTAAATAATTATCTATTTTCAAAAAGACATATTTATCAAATCTATACTTTATCGTCTTTAATACTTTTCTGAAATGTTGTTCCTGCCACTTTACATCAAAATTTCATTATCTTATGTATCTTCTGCGAAACAGAATCGATTGAGCTAATCTATATACACGGTTTTCTGTCATTCCGTTTAAGAATTATAAAGTGAAGAGAACGAGGCGGCAATGCAGCGAGCTAATTCGTTTCCACGAAGGAAATTATGTGGCTTTGCATGCGGGTGCAACAAGCCCGCCGATTATTTCCAACCAATGTAGTTCCAACGTTTTTCCACATCACAATACCCTCGTATCCGGTGATTTTAACGCTCACGACATCCGTGTTGCCTCTTTACACGATTAATGAACTAATTTGCACGCGTCGTTAATAGCAATTAGAATATATTGATGTTTCGCGAAGAAGAGAACAACATGTGATTCCATTAACGAGAATCAAAAAATGATATAGATTTTTCAACTTGTTTTTCAATGAGCTAGAGTGCACGGAAAATTCACTAAAGCTAATCTTCCCATACATATGCGGTTTATTTTAATCATGATTTCATTAATTGTTATTATACAACAGTGTTACTGTATCAATAATGCATATAACAAAATTGCTAATAAGCCATTTATCCGCCCAAAATCTCAATCAAATTTAAAAATGTGATAAAGATAATGATGGTTTCACGGACGGGAATTAGATAAAGATGAAGATCATAAGAGAAATATGAGCTCATTAAGCGTTGCGAAAGATCACTCATAAATTTTTGACTAACTAACTGGAAAACTATCGTAATTAAAAACTGCGTGCGTGCCCGTTAATGACTTTACGACGGAAACGGAGAGTCGACTGTCGTTTGGCAAATGCCGAGTGATATATTGCTATTGCTTCTATCTTTCGCGCTCTTCACAGTACTCGCCGCAAGTTTTAAAGCAGCACATCCAAACCTGCTTAGTATATTTCAAATTCAACTTCAATAAAATACAGTTTAAAATTAAAAATAAGATTTTATTTCTTACATATACATATGTTCTATATATTCTATGTATGAAAATCTAATTTACTTAAAAATGTTTTAATTTTTAATATTAAATACATTTTTTACTAATTTTATTATATATATTTATATATGTATATATATATATATCTCTTTTTCTCAAAGTTTTTTTTTACAAAAAAAAACTATTAATTTTTATATTAATTTCTGATGAGGGAATCTTATCAAATTTTATCGATATATATGGAAAGTTTTCTATACTTCCTTGATTTTTCTTCGGTAAATGAAGCATTAAAAAAATTTTATATTACGTAGAAAAGTGACAACCCGATAAACTGTCTACGCTTGGATAAATCGCAACTTTAGATACGCTCTTGGATACATCGCGGCCGATCTCGAAAGTTTAGCAGACTCTGGCGCCCGGCGTTAACTCAGCGGAGTTACGATACTAGACTAGAGAGGCTCGTATCTCGGGGTTTAATGGGATCGGGACAAAGTGGCCGCGGAAATTCCGCGGCAAAATAAAACGAGATAGAGATGCGGCGCGGCGCGAGGCGCGCAACTTTTAAAACTACGGTGGGAAAATGTAATTTACCGTCGATGCGCGACCCGCGCGCGACAATTCCCCTGCTTTGTTCCCTACGAGTTAATTACATGCAAACAATTAATTAACCGCGCGTCCATCGGCGTACCGTTTGTCTTCGCGAATACTCCATCCGAGCTGCCCTTCGTTCCTTCGGATTATTTATCGCTGGTGATGCAACTAATTTCCGCGACGAGTTACTTTAACTAACTTGAGTGCAACTAATTTTCTCTCTCTTGCATGGATTTTAAAACGGAAATCTACACAGGATAACAGGATTAAACTAATAGAGATAGCTTTGCAGACATATTTGAGATAATCAAAATAAAAATTTTGTGTGCAGTATCAAATTATAGTCGTATAACACAAATAGCGAAAATCTTCTACTGCATGTCGGAATTGATGCCAGCAAATTCTTTTTAAAATTATAAATGATACCATTTTTATTCATTATGACGCTACCTTTTAATGCCATATGGTCCTGTCATACGTTATGTTCATAATAAAATAAATTTGTTTTATAATCATCCAATTTTTCAATTTTCTTCCATGAAAAAATTATTTTTTAATAGAATTTTGCTGCAATAGCATAAAATAAAATTTCTCCGTTTATATTTGTTTAAAAACGTGTAAACTTTTATGTCAAATAAATACGTAGATAATAATATCACAAAGTAACGATATTGTTATATTATAGATTGATACACGGAAGATGTATCAAAGAAGATAAATATAGCTCATTTTATCAAATCTTTCAATTAAATCTTGCATCACGCATCTCGTCATTTCAAAGCAAACATTTGTGTCATTTTATTGCAAATTTAGTTTTTCGATTCAAATGCATCTGGTCAGTTTACCTCTACAATATTACGATGTAACGAGGATACAGAACTGCGAAGTTAAACAAAAAAAAACAGATAATTAATATAAAACTGTTAGCTTTTGCTCACCGATTCTCCATTTTGCACTGGCCTTCTTGAATCTTGCAGTTGGTTTTGAAATCTTTGAAGATCTGACTGCAAGGTTTCCCACGTAGACAGAGATTAAGCGCATGGTTGCACGTCGGTAATGCGTCTATCGGATATGGATCTTTGTCTGCAAAGATATCAAAGAAAATAATTAAGTAATTTTTTCAAAGAGTTCTTTGAAAATTAAGAAAACAAATAAGATACAAATTTTTTCCCCAGAAGTATTCTTTTCAAAGGAAATGAAAATTTATGGCAAAAACATCTTCATAAGCATACAATTCTGTGTATAAATTCTAAAAATTTGTTTTTTTCTTAATAGCTCCTCCAGACTTTCTTTAAATTTCTTTCGCTACTTTGTCTTTCTGTTTACGAGTCGTGCATTGTTTATAAAAGTATTTGCGAAGTCAAAATGGCTTATTGATCCATTACGAAGCACATGTTCGTAATAGATATTATCAATATATATTTTTACGTTCTGAGATAAAATAGTGGTCTTTGGTCTTTGTATCTTTTCCTCCTTAACTCATTATTTATCGAGAAAGTAAAGAAAAATCTTGTTGACCAGCCACTTTCTTAAGTCTTGTGTCCACGATGCTAGAACTGCGTCCGAGTTTCGGTTTAAGCCAATCAACTTGCAGTTCTTACAGAAAAGCAGCAGTTTCATTGGCTTAAACCGAAACTCGGACGCAGTTCTAGCATCGTGGACACAAGGCTTTAGCTTCCCCTCTCCTTTCACACACACACACACACACACACACAGCCATCTCTTTTATTTTATTATTGAAATGCCTTGCTCTTTATTTGAGTGAAATTGAATATAATAAACCGTGACTTTTTTGCGGTTAATTTGTATCACTATTTATTACATCAGTGCCAATTTATGTCAGAACGGCGATCAAAAAGTTATTTCTATAGTCATCTAATTTACTCTTTATCCCAAAAAATTTCAGTTTTACATAAAAAAATTAATGCACTAGCAAAACTAGAAAAAATGTTGCTTTTTCGGCAACATAATAGGTAGGAGAGACTGGGGCTATGTGTCCACACTTTACACTTTTTTCAAGTTTACTAAAAAACTAATAAAAATATTTGACTAAAATTTTAATGGTATAACCTTTCAATCTTGCTATTAAAAAAAATAATAATTAGAATTTTTGATCTTTTAACATTTTAAAGAGGCGAATTTTTTAAGTGGACAAGTCAAGCGTAGACAGAAGCCCCATATGCGGGGCTATCTGTCCACATTAATTTTTATACTTATTTATAATTTTATTCATTATAAATTTATTCATTATTAACATATACCTAATATTGAAAAAACTGCCTACTCGTTGGAGTCAGAGAAGTAGCAGGCGGTTTGTGTAAATTTTTTGACAAGTTTCCTGCGTAGAGCTAATTTTTCTTTATAGGGCATTTTTCAACTACTTGTTACAATGGTAGAGACATCTGTCTCTTAAAACTTGAGATAGCAGAGATACTGTGGACACATAGCCCCCGTAGACAGATAGCCCCGGTCTCTCCTATATGCTTTTCAAAATCTTCACAACGTGTTACATTTAGACGTTTACAATTATGTCTGTGTGTATGCGAAAATGTTCTGACTTTCTAAAAAATTTTTAAAATTGCGGGTCATTAAGCTCGTAAAGTTTTAAAAAATCTACCGCTTGACTCGTATCACTTGACGTACAACATACAATTTAGCCCGCAATTCGCGGTCTGATTTTTTTTTGCGGCCTTGCTTTCTACTTCCGCTTCCTTTTTCGAGGCACGGGAGCGAATTTAATCTCATTAAGTGCCGAAGCTACTTGGTTTCGTAGCCGACGCCGGCTGCGCGGCAGGGTTTCCATTATCCGCCGCGTTCTCGTATGACCGGCTTTCGGCAGGATAAATGTAATTAAGCTCCGATCCGGAGTGGCCTAATTGCACAACTTATTACTTCGTCAAATTATATTCGTGCTTCTATAATATAGGCGCTCGTGATTTAGCCTGATCTATGTAATTCGATGATCAATAAAGGTCGGTTTTTTATTCTGATTTAATTGCCAGTAATTATTATTGGCACTTGATAGGATCAACCATTGGCTCGAAAAACACTCTTTTTCCATCTACAACTTTTATGCGAGTCCCCATCAATATATTATTAAGTTAAATTAAAGGAAAATAGACTAGCTGATATACTTTCATTCAGAAGACATTACGCTAAATAAATTAGAAAGCCGATAACGCGGCAAATATTAAATATGCAGACATATCGATCAACCCCAAGTGAACCCAAGAGTAACCCATCGATATTTGAACTGTAAAGAGCTTTTTCGAAGACGACGATTCTCTCCGGGAAACGAGAAGTAGGTTGAAGATGCAAAAAGTCTAATGGATAGAAATGAAGCGAATGAGAAGAAGCGCAACGGGAATTATCCGTGAATCATTTGGAAAAGCTCAAAAGACTCGGCAGCGCGCATGAATGAGCCCTCGGGAATATCAACAATGAAACCCGTAAGAGCAAAATTACGTAGAATGGTGGGTGCGAAGATGTCGGTTGGAGCTTTTGTTTCGCCGGTTCTCGTTCTTGAAAAACGCTTGATTAATCTCTACAATCGATTTATTCTGAGTTTTAAAAATCATGCACATTTTTTATGATGTTGGCCGTAAGCAAATTCTGACTTGACATAAAATTATTATATAAGAATTTCAACTTTTTATTTTAATTTTCTTTTGATTAAACTGTATAAAACTTCATTTACCTAACCGCACAAATGACTGCATTCAAGCAAGTTTTCTTCCTCTAAAATATATTTTTTGCGTATATACAAGTATATCAATGTTGATTTGATATTTGTGTATAGTGTACGTCAGAAAATTGAGTAAACGCTATACACGTGTAACTAAAGATTAACTTTATTTTATCGCACATATGGATTCTTACCTTTCCATTCCACATAGTCGCACGGGTGGTCGAACAGGAAGTTCTGGAAGCTGTTGCAGTCCGGATCGACATGCGGTTCCCTGCAGAGGCACGTCGGTCGAAAGAAAGTGAAAGCCTGTAGGGTGCGCAGAGCCGCCTGGCACTTTTTCACCGTCACCGTCGAGCACGCCACTGTAACCGCGAAATTATTATTAAAGCGATGCAACAATGTTATACGGCCGGGTGACAAATAGCACGTGTGAAGTTAACACGCGATACCGGCCATCGCGCACAAATTGGCTTGACAGCGAAACGTATAAGCCGCATATATGACTAATGGCGTACCAAATATAAGTTGTTCTATTGTTTGATAGAATTTATGTAAAATTCCCCATTCCGTCGACGAGGAATTACACGCTACACTTACGCTTTCAAATTGGTGCATACGCGACGGCTTTAAACCGATGCGAATGCGCGAGCGCGAAAAGCCGGCAATACGATAACGCATTCTCGCGGGGATATTACTTTTTTTTTTAGAGCGAGCCTCCATCCTGCAGATTGTTGTAAAACGCGATGACGCGAGATCTCCGTGGAACAATTAATTTCTCGTTCACTCCCGTTTCGATGTTGATCCAAACCGTTTTCGTCGACAACAATCGAAAATCATAGAGTGCAAAAATAATTTGTTAAGCTGCTAATGTTTTCTGCGACTATATTGAAATGAAACTGACAAATAACACGTGCATGAAAACGGGTCAATAAGATTAAAATTACATTAGATAATTAAATAAATAATTTGTTTAAATATTCTTTTATATAGATTAAGATATTTCTTTATACATAATATGAATATAAAATATTATATATTTTTCAGTCTAGACAATATGTAAGAGACTATAATTAAAAATACATTTAATAAATAATCATAAATATATATAAAACAAAAATACTAAAAATTTATATTGGTATTTTATAAAAAGTAGATATGTTTTTATTAATTATTACAATAGTGTGATATTTATACAGCGTGATGTAGAATGCACATCAAACTATTAGAAAGATGATGTAAATGTTACATGGAAACTCCGGATTACGTTGAACATTCTGTCACATGTGCGTGTGCGTACATATATGTATATTTGATATGGATTCAAAATAATCACGAAATTCGGATGAAAGTAATTATGCAATGTTCGAATGAATTTATCAACAATATCGTACCACGTTGTGATGTAGCAGCAACAATTATTTGTCACAGTACACATTCGTGCATTAATCGCGGCGCAACTAGACGGTGACATTAATGTATGCCATTATTACGCAGCGTTCGTGTGCAATGTGTGGTTCACTTAATATATTTATCATTCAGTCAGTCAACATTCTTAAGATATACAGGGTGAGGAAAAGGTATCGAACCGGTAGTATATCTCGAAAACAAAGGCATTTGAGAAACAACATGTTACATACAAAAGTTATAGGATTTCAACAAATGCATCCAACGGCGATATACCTATTTGATTTTGAATGCAGTTATGAAGGAGATCTCGCAAGATTAATTTTAAAATCTTAAATAGGAATCCCCATTTTGCTTCCTCATAGAGGAAACTTTGTTTTCGTAAAAAAATTTTTTTTTGTTTTTCTGAACGTGTTCAGAATGTTCGAAAAATCTAAAACGTCAAAAAATTGTAATTTTAAAAAATGTCTGTATGTGTGTGTGTGTGTGTGTGTGTGTGCGTGCCAAATTTACCGAAATTTCTATAACTTTAGAACTAATCAACCAAATCTTAACGAATTATATATGAAATTGGGGTAGAAAAAACTGAAGAATATAATAGAATTAATAAAAATTGCTAATAATTAATAATCAAGGGGTTCTTTTTTTTAATTTAAATTTTGAATTTTTTAAAAAATGTCCATGGTTGCTCTAACTTCCGCAAATTTGGGGATATCAATCTATTTTTTATTTTATTATATTTTTCAGTCTTTTCTACCCCTATTTCATATATAATTTTTTAAGATTTGATTTATTAGACCCAGCTTTATACGCGATCAAAAATCCCTAATTTTTAGAAAAATGTCTGTAATAGCTCTAACTTCCGTAAATTTTAAGATATCGGTCTATTTTTAATTTTATTATATTTTTCAGTCTTTTCTATTTCTATTTTATATATAATTCTTTAAGGCCGGTATTCATAGTCGGGTCTTATATTCAAGATCGTCTTATAGTCTTAAGGCGTCATCAACCAATCAGAGGGCCGTATTAGCATCTTAAGACATCACTTCCTCTATGAAGAAGCCAAGTGCAAATTTCTAATTTGCATCATATTTTTATAATTGCATTCAAGACATTTTAATACTTTTATCTACACATTTTTCTATCTGCAATTATTATTAACTTTTTTTTATTCGATATTTATCTAGCTGACATCAAGATCTTTTCAAAATAATACAATAAAACTCCTTTTGATTAAATATTTTCCGAGATATGGGTTGATAAAGTTCAAGTAGCTAACATTAGCATTACCCAGCAAGCTGTAGGTTGTAGGTCACGCGGAGATTGCCCGGTTGGATTTACATCTCTTGTGTGTGTGTGTGTGTGTTTTATTTCAAATCCTTACAATTGAAAAAACAATAATTATCCGCGTCTAGAACTATTTCATTATTTTTCTATATATAAGAATCTTCAACCATCCTTTAACGTTCAATTTTACATTAATATGATAATGGTATGTTTCTCGCTTCTTCAGACATTAAATTATTTTTAATGCACCATCTTCCTCTGAGATAATTTCGATGCCCTAAACGTTTTCTTTTAAAGCTCTTCCAGGCTTCATTCAAGATTCAAGCGCTCACAGCTTAATTAGTACAACGTCGTTCGGAGAAAGAATATTAGTGAGAGAGCGCCTTAATTACTATCCCGAGACACCGTAAGTTTCGTAATAACCGAGCGTTGCCAGACTATAAGTAATGAATCCAGATGTCGGCGTTACCGTTGATGTCGACGTTGTCGTCGTCGTCGTCGTCTTCGTCGTCGCTGAATGTCAGACAGAAAAATGACGGAGCAGCAGCGCGAAAGTTTCAATTACATTCTGATGTTATCACCTGACGCTTTCTTGCCCCTCTTCAATTCATTCCATCGTTTCCAATGTTCAATCCTATCCCGGACACCGTCCCACACCCACGTCCTTTCATTAAACACGAAGCAGGGCTCTTAAAAGGGAATATCTTCGGTAGTTTGGAACTTACGGAACAAAAAGTTTCTGCGAGGAGTTTCAGGGGCTAATATTGTGACAGGAGAGTAATCTCTTACTGGGTCAGCTGTTCCGAGCCTTCTCGAAAGGAATACTAATTTACATCGGTCTTCTGGGCAAGATAGATTGCGCGATTTCCGACGTGGCGGCTAAATTGGAAGATCAAGAACTGAGAAATTTATTAATTAATACATACACACACATTTAAAGAGGATCAATAGAATCTTTGAATACATTTTCTAACGCAGAAATCAAATATAAAAAGCAAAGTGTGTATCTGGACTTTGAATAAAGGATTATTAAAAAATTATCTACAAATAACATTATCCCAACAAAATATAATAAAGATCAATAAAAAGTGTTAGTTTCTCATTAATAACAAAATTACTGATATTTCAATCAAATGGCAATCCTTTACAAAATTAACAGTTTTTAGGAAAGAAAATTATAACAATAGTGCAATATTATTGCTGTAACACAAGTTTTAAGTATTTTATTACTCATAATGAAAAATATATGAAGTCAGAAACCAGTTTTCTGTCTCAAACTTTAGGTACTTTCATTAATTAGCAGTCCATTAATATAGTTTCAAGTAACTATTTTGATTTAAGTTTTGATAAACTCGATAATTACTTTCCGTTACACTGATTCTTGATAATTTCTTAGACAAGTCAATCTATTATCCGTAACAATTATATCAAATATTGCATTATAATATACGAACTTCTTGTTACAAATCGCGAGAAATATTTCCGAAATTAATAGCGCTTAAAAGGCGGCGCATATGCGATTTCTGTACATATGCAACCGCAAATAGGAGTTATCTCTGTGACTTGACGTATTTATTGAAATACCTACAGGTATTTACGTGTAAATTTCCATCAAGGTTGTAAGAGATAATCGGAAATTTGTCAAAATAAAGAGCACCGTAATACGACTGAATGGCTGCTACGCAAATAGTAACATGCGGAATAAAACATGACGGACGAGAGAACATTTCCGACAAATAATGCTAATCCATTATACCGTTCGAAAAAAAATAATTGGCAGAAATAATTAAGGATAATTGAAATTTTGACTGGGCGCTTGCATGGCACTGACCAGCGTGCCACACTGCCATTTCAGGAGCTGGCATGGCACGCTGGTAAGCGCCATCCGCGAAACGTCACGTTTTGCCCGCTAGCGCCACAGATCTGACGTGGGTGCTGGCATGGCGCTGGCATGGCGCTAACATGGCAGCGGTATTATATGATATTCACCTACTGGCATAAAAAAAAATTATTTTTTTTTCGAAATTTTATTACTATTTTATAACTAAATTTGTTTCTTAAGATGCAGTCTATGATTATAAATATTTTCTCGTATTTGAAAAAAACACTTACCTTGGTGGGATCGAACTCGGGACCTCTGGATCGTGAGTCAACTGCCTTACGTGGTCGGCTACTTCTTAATTTGATGTAAGTGTTATATATAGTCTACATATGTCATAATCAGCGCAAATATATAATTTTTCAAAAATTATTTTAAGAAACAAATTCAGTTTAAAAAGAGTAATAATTATTTAATATTGTTTTTATTTATATATTTTATTTATAAATTATTTATATAAATTTAATTTATTATTTATTATTTATTGCCGAACCAAATTATTTATTTATTATACCATTTATTTATTATTATTTATTATTGTTTATTATTTATTATTATTTATTATTTATTATTATTATTTATTATCATTTATTATTATTATTATTTATTATTATATATTTATTATCATTTATTGCCAGATAAATTAGTAGAGCCCTGCCAGCCGAAGGACCCCGGCCGCGGCAGATGAAAGATAAAACAATCCTCTGTCTCAATTTTAACATACATGCGTTAATAATTTCTAAAACAATTAAGAAGTTGATATAGAAGCCAAAGAGAAGAATCTCGACAGCACCTAATGTGGCGCAAGTGTAGATCGCATTAGAAACTCAGTCAAATCCAGACCTGCGCCCGTTCAATTTTATGTAAATGCCATATTAGGCGCGAACATGGCCCTGATATGGCTCTTTCCAGTTTTTAGGATAAGGCTGTGGCGTGGCAAACTTGCATGGCGCTGACAAGTGTCGTGGCGCTGGCAAGGCAATTTCTACCAGGCAGAAATAATTAAGGATAATTGAAATATAAACCGCGAGATTTATTTAAAGAAATTAATCACGGAAAGATATTAAGAAAATTAAATTGAATTGCGGAGAAAGATATCTTGTATTTATTGACAAAAATATTGTCGAAAACGACGGATTGACATAATCAAATCGTTATGGTGGTTATTTTTGTATATCATTGCAAATATTCAATTTCCGCTGTTTGAGGATATTCTTATAGATTTCCAGGTTTTAGAAAATGTATGATGTTCATACACGCGAAAGTGTGTTTTATGCAGTACACAGGCACACAGATGCATGGTGAGAAAAAAGCTCTGGGACGAGGCGAACAAACTATCAGCCACTAGGAAAGTCGGGAAACAGACTTTTCATTCTCGTGCAGCGAGCGCGAGAAAATATGTACGAGAGCACAGCTTTGAATTCGGCGCTCGACTATCACTTGCAGGCACGTAACTGTACTTGTTTTTGACGCGTTTGTGCTTTCGAACAGCTGTAATAATTACAACCAAAATTATCGCAATATTGCGTTCACAACATTTTTAACTCACTTGCTGATTGAACAAAAGTTACGCGTTTTACAAACGCTTTTGCAAAATTCATTTTACCAATGTAGCAGTGCGTTAACCGTTTTCCATATATTCGCATCGCAATGACTAATAATAGAAGATAGAATAATATAATAAATATTTAATAAATGTATCATATTAAGTAATAATAAAGTAAACGTAAAATAAAGCAAAGAGATGAATTTCGATTAGCAAAATTATTTCTTTCTTTTATAGTATTTATATTAGTATTTAATAGTAGTGATTTGTCTTTAATAAGTTATTAGAATCTCGTTACACAAGGAGTATTATTCCTAATAATACACAAAATTGTACGTTTTTAAGACTTGTCGATTTAAATTTTATACTTTTTTTGCGACTTTTCTGTATAATAAATTCTGCTTTTTTTCTAATTACTTTCAGTTGTATTTGTCGAATAATTTTTATATATAGTATAGACGCTTTTCTCGAACGAAACAAGTACAACTCTCCGTTATTTCCGCACAAGAGTTAAAACCCGAAGCAAAAATTTCTTGCCGAAACAATGTCGAAAATAAATAAGGCCCCGACTCTCCGTCCCGCGAGGTCCTGCTCCGTTTTAATTATTGGGGTGTGTATCCGGGAACATCCTGCGGTGATGAACGGCGCCGCGGCTCCATAAAAAGCGCGAGCGTTCCAGAATCGTTCTACCGTGAGCTATAATTCATGGATGGGAAAAAACAGTATCGGAAAAAAGTGTGCCGGGAGAGAGGAGAGAGAGAGAGAAAGAGAGCGGTTTCGGGAAAAGTTGCAGTCTCCGCGCCGAAACTGACGACGCGTATTCTCTCCTCGCGGGTTCGCGCTATCTTCCTCCCGCACCGACGCTATTGTGCTCGAGGGTCGTGCATGCCGCTTTGGCATAACAACGTACATTGTACTTCCGAACAATGCTATCCTTCTGTCAGCCTGTACAACCACCTCCCCCCCCTCTCACTCAGTATCGCCGTCGCTCTTCGCCTTATCGCGTGGCGGGCGCTCATCCTTTTTTTTTCCGAGCCGGGCTTTTTGAGGGAATAAACGACACCACGATTGACAGTTAAGGAGGGTGCGAATAGCTCGTGTCATTTCGAACAAGCACCATAAAATCGAAAAATTGATGAGCTGACCTTAGGGGTTATTTATTTCTTTCATTTCTTGAGAGGTGCTTTCGCGATTCATCGATACAATTTTCTTCGATGATTATCCGATTTCCTGAGAATTAATAATTTTAATCGTAACAATTTGTTTCTTGCGAACCAAAAAAAATTTAGAATTTTTAAAGAGAAAAAGAGCGGAGTGTCGTCGGACGGTTTAGTTACCGCAACTTAAATAACATATATACTACTATATTAAATGTACAACAGTGAGATTATCCGGGCGGGAAATAATGAATTAAGAAAAATGTGCTGCGGGAAAAAATGGCTACTTCTCCAACATTAATGATGCTAAACGACGACGAGTAGCAGCTGCTCGCTCAAAAACTCGCTCAACCTGATGACGCCGGATTTCAAAGTCCACTCAAACCACGCGGTCCTACAACTCTCGCGAAAGTACTGGGTCAAGAATTTCCCTCGACCCTACGGTAATGGCCGTCACATTGCTTCCTCCTAGCTCCAAAAGTTTCGTTGGAAGGATAGCGACTCAGAAATTTTTATAATCTTTCGCTAAAGTAAAGAGGCGCATCTTATTTATAATCTCTCGTAATAAAGCAACAGCAGTTATCAACAGTTATCAATTAACAGTTGTTATACCTATATATCTTTTACACAAATATTGCTACATAAATATATATAGTATTCGATAAATAGCTGTTTTTATAACAAATAAATAATAAACGTAAAAAAAGAGAAGAGAATAAACTTTTAAATAAAATAAAAAGGAATTATACATAAAATCCATATGGCACTTATAAAATCTTCCGTCATTGGGCGAGAAAAACTCTCTTTGAGTGACTGTTCTGTTTATCTTGAAGTTATTGTTTTAGGTTGAGAGCGTAAATGGAATTCGCACAAAAACAGGGGCGGCAACGTTTACGCTCCATTTCTAAATTGAAAATGTGTCTACAATTCTATCCCCTATCAATTGCTTTCCATTTTTCACCCCTCGGAAAAAGTTACATTCTAACTCTCATTTCCAAACGCGGAATTACGAGTAGCGGGCGCGTCAGTTGCATCTCGTTATCGAAATTTATATAAACGACAGAATTTATATTTTTTGTTATTTAAATCTTTTTTTTTAATTAATGTAAATAAATATTAACTTTTCAATTATTTTGAATTATATATTATATACACATGAATGAAAATAATATTTACCATGTTTTAGGTATTTCTAAAAAGCTCATTTCACTTATAATTAAATACTGCAATAAATTACTCGCTATATATATATATTTTTTTTTTATTGCTTCAATAAATGTTTGCACTGTTTGATAAATATAGAAATGTAGAGATAAATAGCTATGAGAAGAGCATTAATATTGATTTAAATTACCATGCAACGTGCAAACATTTCTTTAATCAGATTGCAAATTACTGCATAATTAAATCGCGACTGTTAAAATTAATTAATTAACCGAGCAATTTTGTAATTTCATTTTTAATTTTGCAAGGTGTACACGATGACATTTATTAATTTACAGCTGCAACATATTATCCCGATCAATTGATATCGAGGTATGACGTCATGGATTATTTATACGTCTGTAATTCAGTACTGCATGCAAATCAATGTGCATCATACGCTCGATTATACATGGGCTGAGCTTACGTTCTCGCGCCGCGTTCAACGACCTGATTAAAGGTAAAATCAGGCTCGCGTTCCTCGTATTCCAACTATCATTTAGATTATCAGTTGGATAAACCAACCATCGTTTGATCATCGATAAAGCGAGCCTCGAAGAGGCTCCAGATCCAGAATCAATAACACGCAGAGAAAATACCTTCCGTATCTCTCGTCAGCTAGAACTAGTGAAAGCATGTGCTACACGACAATTAGTGTAGATCTATCAACAAAGTGCAAAACATCTAAAGTTGCAATTAATTTGCACAGAATTTTGCCAATTTTATGGAAAAATGTAACTATAAAAAATTATTATACAACAAAAAAGTTATATATGGAGGGGTAAAAATCACAGTAGTGTAAGTCAAATTTTTAAAAATATTTTCTCGTGTGCATAGATGCAATTTATATATTGTACAGATACCATATGAGAAAATGTTTTTAAAATTTTGACTTACACTGTGGTTTTTACCCCTCCATATATATAAACACACACACTGCATATGTTCGATTATTTATGGATTTCAGTTTAATCCTTCCTACCTAATGTACTTTTTAATTTGTTTTGCACATATATTCGATATGAGTATCACAAGCTTTCAAATAGCAGTGAATGCTGAATAATCTGATATAGCGGGTATGTTTAATTGAATAAACAATAAAACATACATGACAATAAATAAAATAAAAAAGATCGTCAAAGATTACACAAGATTCCACACTTAAAATAATAATAGCGAGTATATTAAGCAGAACAGATGCACATAATAAAGTGCACTTCATTGATAAAATAAATTAAGAAAGATAACAACACTGCAAATTTTTAAGTATGTTATTTTTACACACGTATAAACGTCTAAAGATGACACATTTGACTAAAGCTCTTTACGTCATTTAAGACGTTGAATCATATATTAAATTAAAAGTTAACATTTAATCATGTTAAATGACGTGATTTAAAACGACGAGAAATGTGTAAGAAGAGTTTCAGCTATAAAATAACACACTTGGATTTGCAGTGTATAGGGAGATAATTATATTAGAATTTTGCGACAAGATTGTACATTATTCTGTTTTTTTATATAGGTAGGTAGTCCATCAATGAACCAGTAATATACTATGAACCATTGCGATATTTCATAAATGTAATGTTGCTATTATAGATTGTGCTTATTGTCATGCAACGACTCGCATTTGAACCCCTCTTCGGCTCTCCAATCGGCCGGCAAATCGTGCGAAGGACAAACTAAGTTTTTTTCGTAAGTTTTACGTATTTTTCATGTTTTTGTTGTTATATCTATTATTTTTCTCATTATTCTATAAATTTGTGTGTATATTTGGCTTTATAATTCTGTATAAGCAACTTTCTTCTATTGCATTATTTTTCCGTATTTTTTGGATTATCGTAAGAAATGTTATATGGTCTACAATGAACCATTTTGTTTTTTACTACAGTTATCTGTGTTATGAGTCTTATTAAACTGACTAGTTGTTACAATAAATAATAAAGTGAAAAAAAGTCTGATTGAAAATAATAATTTTGATTGTAAGCTTCAAATAATAAAAACATAACATATATAATTATATAAGTTAGCTTTAATTTAAAGTCATACTATCCCATAACCTTACTTATCATGTCTTATAATTATCTCTTCTCTAAATAAACATTTTAAAACATTAAAATAACACTAACAATTCACAGTATAAAACATGTGGTTCATTGTTAAAAATGGCTAGGTTCATTGTGTACACTCCTCCCCTTGTACACAATGAACCATTTGACATTGTTTTAAAAAAATCGAAATTGTGGCTAAACTTTAAAAATAACTTATAAGTCATCTTATAGAATATGTAGTCAACTGAATTCATAAACTCCAAAAACACAGAACTCCAACTCAATAATTGAGAGAGATATAAGCCTCTGAAATTTACATAGTTCATTGTTGGACTACCTACCCTATATTATTTGTTTTTGTACATTATCTGCTTTTTAGGTTTTCAAATCTGATACATGTCTTTGCTTTATAAGTATTCAAATATCGAAAGATTTTAATTTTTGAGAACATTTAATATATTAGATACCTAGATAAGAGTTGAAAATTGTAGAGTATTTATAAAGCGCACACACAAATGCAAGTAAAAACGAGAGATACGGAACAGAATGGAGCACTATTTATAATCAAGAAGTTGTGGATTGTTGAATGTTAATAAGGAAAGACACGTTAGTAATTATTATAAATTTAGTCATTGTTATTTTCATCAATTACTATCTCATCAAAATGGATCAACAAAAAATAAACACTTCATAAAAATTGTAATTATACATATCTATATCTAAAATTAATCTGATAAATTCATGAGACATGACTGACATTACCTAGATTCTTAGTTATCGATTATTTGCTTTAATAAAAAATAACTTGTATTTTTATAACAAAACAATTCTAAAAATATTTTACTATTATACTAAAATCTTTTTCGATATTCTCAACGCAAGGCAATGTAAGTGGTTTTATTTATGATTTGGAGCTTATGCAGGCCGCCATATTGCCTCAGCGGTCTGAAATATCACCGCTGCGTTGAATATATTCTGCAATAACTACTCGCCGGCCCATGGTAACGATGCAACAAGCGTTTCTTTCTGTTCCGTTCGTAAATAAATGAGAGGCAAATATTAAGCGTCGCCGTGCGTTGGCATGTTACTTTTATATTTATTAATACAATCCTGTTATTTGGGATTGGTATTTTAATACTAAAAAATAGAATTTCCAGAGATCCGGTGCTGGACTTTTCAAGCGAAATACAACAGAGATGTTTCATAAAGATTGCGTCAACCAAAAAAGAGAAATATATTTGGAGCTAATGCTTTTCATGCATCAAAGGTTTAAATATAGGTTTTATTACAATATTATTTATTATTGAGATTTAATGACATTTAACAATAAATACAACCAAAAAATTAATCTATTTTTTCATTAAGTAGATTTTACGTATTAATTTTATTTATTGCAAGAATAATTAAGTGTCGGAATAAAGAGATATATCTATGTATATCGGGTTATATACACGGGATTTCTGATCAAATATTATTTAAAGTATGTAGATTAATTTCAAATTTATCAAAAAAATTTTTTTTGAAAAGTTTTATGTTCTTCTGCTTTATGATCGATTTTTTTGAAGCTAAATAATATAAACTGTTCTAATTATCCATCCTCTTTTTAATTAAGCGAATTAAATTTTATAATCTTTTAAATTTTATAATCTTTTAAATAACTGACTTTATAGTGAACCAAAATACAAAAACTGCATGGATATTTCTTCCATTTCGAATAAAGAAAAAAGATGGCCGTATGTTTAAAAAATCAGTTTATATGCAAATCTTGACAATATTTGCAGTTTCAGTTTGTCATATCAGATTTCACGTTCTATATTCGTCAGAGCAGATCTCTCAAACTCGAATTTATATAATACAAAGAGAAGTTTTTAAGAATTTATATCTTGATCAAGTCCGATTGAGAAAACTGTCTCATTACTTTTACAATAGAATATAGATGTTTTTAATAATTGATATAAGATTTAAACTAGAGAAAGCCAGATATTTCCTTTTGTAGATTTATGCAATTCTTTGACTATTTATAATTTTAAATAAATAATAGTATAAAAAATACAGAGAATTAATATGTCTCAAATAATAAATCATTTTAATAATTACTATATACCATTTTTTTTATTAAAGATAATATATAACAAAAAGTTTATTTTATACAATATCCAAGCAAACTTCTCTCTTTGTTGTAACAATTATAAGTAATAAGTAAAAGTAAGCAATTATAAATGATAAATATCTCTAATAAAATTCAGAAATTTCTCGATTTTCCCAAAATTCTCAATATCATTTTGCCGTGAAAATATTATTTTGCAATATTATGTGACTGCATGATATATGTATAAAATATTAAAAATAATTTCACGTTAATGTATAAATACTACGTATTTTACAGCGCAAATCTCAACGTAGAAGTAATTTTCAATATTCATTATTGCATTCTGCTGTCGATTTTACGCAAAAATCGCTGATTTTTCTGATAAACTTTTCACGAATATCTCGCGTTGCCACTTTTCCGCGAAATTTTCGTCCGCTCGCGAAACGGTAAAATTTCATGGTAAAACGCGATTGGCCGCGCGCGGTCGCGGTCGGTCCGCAAGTCAGCGACAGTGACTCCGGCATTGGCATTGCCGTGGTGTTGTGCGTCTTGCTGCACTTGCAACGACGAACGTGCGGTTCAAGAAGAGCAATACAACCTCCACTTTGGAGTCGGACCGAAATCTCCTGAGTGGTCCAAACGCGCCTTTGGACTCGGGTCCGGGTTGTGCGCTTGACAGCCCGCGGCGGCTAACCAGCTGCCTTGGCAGAATCGGCGGAATGGATGGTAGTAGTCGGTCCCCGGGATTTCCGGCTCTGTGGAAGCGTCAATGTGTACACATTCTACCGGCAAAGCTCCTTTTGCGCACCCTCACCGCCTTGTACGAGATGTCGTCCATTTCCCGGACTTCCTTTTGGATTTATTCGTGTGGCATTGCGAAAGATTTTGCCGACGAGGCGGACTATATATATAAAAAAACCACAAGTTCTTTTTCACTCGATGGGGAGTCTATTTGTCAACGGCAACGTCTAATTTATGTGTAATCAAAATTAATTAGCAACAAAAAGAGTGGGGTTTAAAAATCAGATTAGTTGTGCTTGAGTTAATGCTAATTACGGAACATAGTAATATCAATTATAACCATAAATCTGATTGAAAGAATGTGAAAATTTTAGACATTGAAAGATTTTTATTCAAGAAAAAAATTAGTTTCCGAAATGGTTCATAAAACTAACATATTACACTTCAAACTAATGGAATTGCAATTAGACGAAGTATCTGCATCATGCTGGATGTCTCAATTTTAAGTAAACTTTGCTCATTATGTTCACTCTTCTACCGTAAAAATTTTAGTTAGTTATTCTTCGAATTTATATTGGCGGTTAATTTAAATTCCCTTTTCTCTTCCTTTCTTTCACTCACACAACGCTTTTTACCTTACCATATATACAATAAAAGTAAGTTATATTTTGCTTTGACTTTAGTCAACGATTGATAGCTGAACGAACCAGCTGTTATTCGGAACCAGATCTGTTCTTTGATTGTATCATTGTCTCGATCATATATCAACCACGGCAGTTAAAAATCATCTTAGATTCCATTATCTTTTTCTTTAGTGTATCAATTTCACATTCTTTGGACTTTGTTTGGTGGATTTTATTTCTCTTTATCGGTGAATCCCAATTTCCATGTCCAAATATTTTGTAAACTATAAATATTAACAGAATTTTTCTGGTATTTTCTCTTAAAAATTACACTACCTTTGTATATACAATTTTTAAATACTCACCTTATGCTCGTCGAAAAGCATAAAATTATTTAATTTATCTATCACCACGTTGCTGAGTAGTTGTATTTCAAGACTATCTTAAGTAGGTCTTAAGATGCTAATACGGCTCTGTGATTGGTTCATAACATCTTACCGTCTTAAGATCGTACTTAAGACGGTCTTAAATATAAGATCTGACTATAAATACCGACCTTAGTCAATTAATCATTTATATCTGTATGTCAAATAAAAATTTGGGACGCTTTACAAAAACGTCAGAATCTGCTTAGTGCCTGTGTTAATAAAGAATTAGAATAGAATATAGATTAATTATTTTCCGTAGTCTAATTTAGTTCCGACTAATCTAAATCTATTAGTAAAAATATGTAATCATAAAAAATTAAATAAATATTTTATGTAAAAAATTCAAAATTTAATAAACGACACAATTTTGAAAACGTTAGTATTAAATTAAACATAGAAAAAATTATGTACAATGTAATTTATAAAATCTAATAATATATATTAATAACACATCAATTCGATTCGTGTCCATATACACGTTCATGGAAATGTTATAAGTTAATATTGAACAACTTATCAATAAATTTTACAAAACCAATTTGTAAGTTTACTTATCTACCTTTTTCCAATAGTATCTAATCATTTTATTTTTTGTATTGTTATAATTAAACGAAATGTTTAATTTGTGTTATAACATATAAAAAATTTGCTACATAACTTGCACAAGGGTTCAATAATAAACCAACTTATAAGGAAGATTTGGCAACCTAAAAAATTCTAAAATCTAAAATTTTCCAGAAAAAAGTACATGTAAATCTAATAATGTTTTTCTACTTCGGCTGATAAACGATTCTAAGGATAAAAATACTTCGTAAAAAAATCTGATTTTTCATATTTCTATTAATGTCTCGGAAACCATAAGAGAAAAAATGTTGAAAAAAATATTAAATACAAAAGTTTATGTATTTTTTATAACCTACAACACTATATAATACGAGATTTATATAAAAAAAGTTTTTAAGATTTCTCCCATCGTCCCTTTAATCTAACAGATTAATTTTTAATGTTTGAAAACATATTAAAGTATTTTTCAAATATATTTTAACATGTTTTCACTCATACATTAAGAATTAATTTCCTGTTTTAAAAAAATTATAAAATGTTGCATGACCAAGTAAATATATATGTACGTTTTCTTAAGAATAGAGATAGATTTTCGCGATTATCAGCGGTATTGCATTATTGCTACATCGTTTTCGAGTCCCGATTGTGTCGTAAATAAGTAACCGGGACTTCGTCACACAAGTCGTATACAACTTTCGTGAAACACACCCGCGAACTCTCCATTGCACTTAGAATATAAAACTTTCGAAGTGCATCCCGCAGGATTAGTGTGGACGCGCGCAACCGGAGATGCGTTACATGCACTATCGTTGCAATCTGTTCATCATACCGGCCGAAACATGCCGTACTGGCCGAAAAAGCGCGTTGCCCATCATTTCGAACCAGTTTTTAGGCCACGTCAGCTTTTTTTTACATGTTCGTGAAACCCCATGTATTGTCTTTTTTTTTGTATTTTTATTGGCTATTAGAAAACATAAAAACAGATTTTTTTTAACTGCAGGTTTTTGAGTGATACTACTGGCTTTTCGTGATAGACGAGCACAATATATGACTTACAAATGTATTGTTCAGTGCAACATTAATAAAAAGTAAAAATCATAGTACTGTATTTGTTAAATCGTACTATATTTTGAGATATATATTGTAACTGCAGTTTTAATTGAACTGCAGTTTTAACCATTACTTTGTATTACTTATGTTAATTTTTTAATTTTCTAAATTATTACCTCTGCGACTATAAAATTTAGTTGGAATATGTTAACAAAAATAAACTTTAATTTAAATGCGTGATATCTTCAGTAATTTACCAAGTAATTATGTTTACTGGCCCAGTTACAAACCGGCCGCAATTTAATGTTATAAAAACGGGTGTAACGTTCGTAATTAAATATATGCAGAATAAAAAAGATATATTAAGCATATATTTTATTAAATTGCGTAATAAATCCTAATATGTGTAACATGAAGAAGAAAATAATTAATTTTTATTTTTTATTCGGTAATGTTCCTTCTAGCATTATTGATAAAAAAAATGTCTAATACTTTACACATATCATGTTTCTAAAGTTACATTTAATTACATGTCTTCTTTCAATCCATTATCTCAAATCTCAATTTTTTAACTAATCTCAAATTTTAATAATAAAAATATTTTCATAATTAATTAATTCTTCTTTCAAATTTTGCTAACATATAATTTAACTTAACGCCAACACGATCGTAGCATATATTCTCGTAAAAAGATAAGAAGTTTGCTTATTAAAGAGTTCTCAGGCCCTTCGAATATACCTCGGTGAAGGCAAGCAGGCATTATAGTTAAATTTACCACTCGTTATGCGAGTTTACTCGGCCCGAGACTACGGGAATATGAATCGTACAGACCGCTAGCATGCATATTCGTGTTTCCGTGCAGATCGTTAATGTCGCCCGAGTGACCGTGAATGGCGTTGTAACGTAATCCACGACCCTTATTTCGCACTTCAGTGATCCATAAGATGAATGTTATCGACTACTGTGCGGGATCCCTTTCCTGTCTACGCTCTATCGACGCAAATGATTGTCCCGGGACAATGACGAACCTCGACATATTCCTCGTTTAATTTAATCACTTACCGTCTTATTTTTATTCTTTTGCGTTGTAAATTCATTGTCTGTCAGTGCGTATCATGTTTAATATAATATATCTTATTAGTGTGTTATCACATGTTTGAATCATGTTAATATTATCAATTCAGCTGAATCGATAGATTAATTTGCAAATAGGTATTTGACTAAATATTATCTTCTTCTATACAATTAGAATATTATATCTTATAAACTATTAACTATTCCGGTAAATTTCGAGCGACAAAAATAAAAGCTGTTATTTTTTTCGAAAATCTTAGAAAGATATAATATGCGTGGACGCGGAATCAATAATGCACCCGCGAATATTTGCTGGGCTCACAATCGGCGGGCCGCGGCCGTTAATAGTACGGGCCCCCAGAACGCGCGTATCGAGATTATCGATCTCAGCGGAGCTTCCGGCATGGCCCGTCCAAGCTGAAATTTTGGCGGTGGAAGGGGTTAGAAACAGGTCAGCCGGAAGTTGTCGATGTACAACGTCGCGTTCCCACGCAGGTTATTATCGTCCTACGAAGCCGCACCGCAGTGGGCGTCCCGGCCGTCGCCGCGCGCCGCGGCGCCGTCCCGGTAATGTTATCCCGTTTACAAGCCCTTATTTCACAATCCACTATTTTGTAAGATGAGCTATGCGGACCGACCTTATTTCGTTTTTCGCGAGATTTGTTCAAGCCGCGATGCTGCTGGATAGAAGAATTTTTCACCGAAATGAGAAAGTTATAGATATTAAAATATTAGAATATTAGAATATTTTACAATTAGTATATAAAAAGACAAAATAGAAAAATATATAAACCCCTAAGCATGAAAGTTTCGTAAAAACTGCTAATTTTTGAAGAAATGTTTCTGATACTATTATATGTAAATCCATTTATTGAGTTTTCGCACGAACTATTTGATAATACGATTTGACGTGACAAATATTTTATTCAATTAATAACAACGTGAAAGATACGATATAATTTTGTTTGTATGCAGACTATTAAATTACGCGCTACGAGATACGGTAATAATATCATAATCACAGCATCGGAAATCTGATCATGCTTTATTCTAAATATGTAAACTGTATTTAACAGTATTATACCCAAAACAATATCATGCTTTAATTTTATTCGAATTTGATTAGTATCTATATAGTTTCCTTGTTGAGATTAAAAAAGAAAGAAATATGATGTAATCGTGGATTAACGTGTAATAAGAGGTTAATTTCACAATTAAGTAATGATAATGATTATCTACATCTATACGTAATGATCGTAAATTGCAGATGTGCATAATATTGACTGGCAAAATAGGAAATACATGGTAGTAAACTAATTACGTAGCAAACTAAATATAATTTTGCGATCAAGATAAATCATGTTATGCAGAAAATGAAGACCTTCTGCACACAGATATCTCCGTGTAATCGAATAGTCGTGTTATCACAGCTGCAATGTTATCGCTACAATTCGTGCATAAATGGCTTTCGTCATTAGTAAGAGAAATTAGTCGAAATTTTGGCCGCGCGAATCTTACCATTTATCTTGTTGTTAATTACAGTTTATTTCTATGTAATATGATTATTAACATTTTTATTATCAGAAATTGTCAAAATAGCGTTATAGCTTTATAATTTAGTAAATATTTTTGTGTAAGTAAAACAAGAGTAATATGTATCTAAAATTTTTGACATTTGTAAAATTGACAAATTTTCAGAAAGAACTTCCAAACGTAATTATAGTTATAAGCCTTTTTGAAGAAGATTCCATGCATTTACTACCAGAGGCAGCTAAGCCTTAAATATTATTAATATAATAAATCCAAGTTAATTATATTGTTGGGACTCAAGTTTATAAATTGGATAGACATCTAATTAATGTTCGTTTTATTTTTAAATCTAAAAGTCACCCCAAATTCAAACCTGTAAATTTAATTTGGATCAGTATAAATTCACTGTGCTTTATTCTGTGCTGTCTCCAAAGTTAGAATCAATTTTCAGCAAACGAGAGAAAGGAATTAAAGATTAAATTTTAAAAGTATATCAATACATCATTTCGCAAGAATCAAAACAAGGTCATCCTTGCTGTATTCCGAAGTATTTTAATGAAATTGAAAATGTTACTTTAAATGTGTTACGTTATACGTTTTAAACTAATCACGCGATATAGAATAATCGCCGATAAAATTTCAGCATGAGTTATGTTTAATATAAATAACCATTAATTTTAGAACATCTTTTCTTAATTGTTTAAAACGTAACTCTGTGACAGGAATATCATTTTAAACTCTATTCTATGACAAGCAGAATGTGAGAATTAAAATTCATTAATTTATGGTCGGATTATAACATTTAGTTATTTACTTTTGTTCAAGTTACTCGCGCATGTAATATAATTACGCATGTGTATAATTACATTATAATTATCGAAAAAATGCGTAACTCGTTGCATTTCACGTTGACGCTGTTGCACGTTTAATCGCATGAATTGTTCATTGCGAAAATCTTGCCCGAGACAATAAATAATAAACCTTTCCATCTCTCATGTTTTCTTTTCCTCGTTAATATATATATGTAATAAATATAATAAAAAAAAAAGAATAATTATTAAATCGTAACAATTTGTTACACTCAATTGTCGCGCCGAAAAGCATTATTTTTAAACCTCCACGACCGACTTATTTATATAAGCTCCTCCAGAATAATTGTTCCCGTGGGAGTGATTAATTCAATGACGAAATCGAAAGGTATAGAGTTGAGTTCTCCACCTCACCACCTCCAATCGTAACGAGAGAGAGAAAACGAGGACAGCTCGAGAGAAGACGGTCGACGACCCCGTTCTTCCCACCTTCGTTATTTCTCTCCTCCAGTCGCATCTTTTTCCGTCGTCGCATCCGAATGGAAATCGCGTTACGGGCGATCGCGGTGCAAACTGTAAGTTATCCTCGACACCGATAAATTCTCTTGTCACTTTATAGTAGGGGAGCTAGCTCCATTTTTTCGTGATTATTTCGGTACTCATGAAACTTTTTGTGGTGATTCAGAATGTTATTCAATGATCAAAGCTCCGGGGACTGACAAAAAAGTGGGTCGCTTTGGATAATATAGCCACTCACTTGTGCAAAAAAATTTTTTTTTTCAAGTCATTTTGGTATGTCAGTCATTTTGCACCATAATTCTTTGATATATTCTATGACTATTTGCAAATTGACTGACAAAAAAGTGGGTCGCTTGTGGGTGTAGGGCTGCCTAAAAATGACATTTTTTTCAAGTCATTTCGGTATGTCAGTCATTTTGCAGCATAATTCTTTGATATATTCTATGACTATTAGCATAATTGACTGACAAAAAAGTGGGTCTCAAAACCCTCATAAAATATTGTAAATTCCACAGTTTGCGACTTATGAATTTTTTCCTTCTTTGAATTCACCATTGATGGTCATCAGAACTTATTTTAATTCTTATTGTCTTTTCATTACTCAAATAAATAATTAAAAGTACATCGTAAACTGAAGCCAATATCTTTTTTTATGGTCATTTATTATATAATCAAAACAGAAACTGTAATGAAAAATAGCATTAAAACATCATCATAAAAAATAAATAAAAAACCTAGGAATCTCTTTCTTCTTCTTCTTTATCACAATCATTTAAATCATTTTCATCCTCAGAAAGGTCGTCACTCGATTCTGTAACATTATTTAAAAATCATAATATAATTGTTTGACTACTGATTCTTTTCTCTTTCGAAGAAAAAAAATCACGCATACCTAGTTCACCTTCCTCATTGCTATCGTCTGACGGAAATGGCTGGATAGAAAATAATGGAAAATGGCTGGATAGAAAATAATGGAAAATATGAATTTGTCTGGTTTGAAGGCAATCAGCTTCCAACACTTATCAACGACATCGTTATTCAGCCGTCAGACGATAGCAATGAGGAAGGTGAACTAGGTATGCGTGATTTTTTTTCTTCGAAAAAGAAAAGAATCAGTAGTCAAACAATTATATTATGATTTTTAAATAATGTTACAGAATCGAGTGACGACCTTTCTGAGGATGAAGATGATTTAAATGATTGTGATAAAGAAGAAGAAGAAAGAGATTCCTTAGGTTTTTTATTTATTTTTTATGATGATGTTTTAATGCTATTTTTCATTACAGTTTCTGTTTTGATTATATAATAAATGACCATAAAAAAAGATATTGGCTTCAGTTTACGATGTACTTTTAATTATTTATTTGAGTAATGAAAAGACAATAAGAATTAAACTAAGTTCTGATGACCATCAATGGTGAATTCAAAGAAGGAAAAAATTCATAAGTCGCAAACTGTGAAATTTACAATATTTTATGAGGGTTTTGAGACCCACTTTTTTGTCAGTCAATTATGCTAATAGTCATAGAATATATCAAAGAATTATGCTGCAAAATGACTGACATACCGAAATGACTTGAAAAAAATGTCATTTTTGGGCAGCCCTACACCCACAAGCGACCCACTTTTTTGTCAGTCAATTTGCAAATAGTCATAGAATATATCAAAGAATTATGGTGCAAAATGACTGACATACCGAAATGACTTGAAAAAAAAAATTTTTTTGCACAAGTGAGTGGCTATATCATCCAAAGCGACCCACTTTTTTGTCAGTCCCCGGAGCTTTGATCATTGAATAACCTTCTGAATCACCACAAAAAGTTTCATGAGTACCGAAATAATCACGAAAAAATGGAGCTAGCTCCCCTACTATTAGATGTCTCTAATTGTCAAGTTGAAAGGATATAATATGTTATTAAGAAAAAGCAAAAATTCAATAATTATTCTTACTTATCATAAATTTCGCATTTTCAAGAAATATATGTAAGACTTAATTAAAATAAAAATTACATTTTAATATAAAAACATATATTATATGAGAGAAGCAGACAAAGGAACTTTTTTGTGTAAAAAAAGTCTTGAAATATACAAGTAAGATTGGCGTGCTTGAATGCTATCAGTAAATCTTATGTAAATTTTATGATCAGATGGATTTTTGAGGATAGAAATACAAATGTCTGCGCGCGATATTATTCTTTTATGCAAATTTAATATCAAATTTGATGTAAAATTTTCTCAAGTACTTTAAAAACTTTACTTAAAAGTAGACTTAATTCTTCAGCTCATTACTGTCACATAAAAATACATTTACGTGTAAATATAATAATACTATAATCACAAAGCTTCGTCGTCGCACTTTCTTCCGTCTATTTCTTAATCGCAAACGGAATGCCGCTGTCGTGTCGCAAGAAACGCGCGCTCGAAGCTCTCGCGGACCTCTCTCGTCGTCGACGTGCAAAATGCAAAATGGCGTGGCTGCATTAAAAAGCCGTTCACCTTTTCGAGCGAGCGCGCACGGACGCCGTTATATATTTTATTTCGTTCGATACAGAGTAGAAGGGCGCGCACGCGGCTTTTTAAAACAAAGACACCGTCCATTGTGATTTACGTCGCGGCTTTCGCGCTCCTTTCTGATACCGAGAAGTTACGTGAATAATCTATCATGTAATCGCTCGGGCGAAAGTAAAACAAATGGTACTGCTTTCGGAAAGCTTTTAGCTTCGGAAAACCTACTGAGGCTTTTACTTCTATTTTAAGAACGGCGCGACGCGAGCGATACCTTTTATTTATCAACGTCCGATACGAGACGCTCGTCGCGACATTCATTATAATTCATAATCATTCCGAGGAAAAAGTGAGGCATTGCAAATTTGATTTTATATTTAAAAAATCGACAAGTTTGGAAATAAAGAATTCTCGAAGTTACGTAAAAGATATTGGGATAACATTTCCAGGGTGTATAAAAAGTTCCAGGTCGACCAAAATATCTAAAAAAAATATATAAGTTTTTATGAAAAAAATATTTCAGACAAAGTTGTAGGGTTTAAAAATGTTAAACCCTACAACTTTGTCTGAAATATTTTTTTCATAAAACTTATATATTTTTTGGAACTTTTTATACACCCTAGTTGCATTTCGTTACATTGCCCCAAATGTTACATCAGAGATAACATCTTGAGATGTTATCCTTATATCAACAGAATCAATAAAAATTTACTTACTATAAATATTATATAAAGTACACCCCGTCAAGTACCCGCATGAACTAAAAACGACAAATTCCAAATAATTTCTGTAAATTAATATTTACCTATAAAAATTGCCAGCAAGATACTTCTGAGAGTTCCACATGATATTTTCCACACAGAATTCAAAATTCAGACATTAATGTCATCATCGTTTTTCATAAGAAATTCCTCGAGATTTCGGAATCCGCATGCAAATTTTATGGAAATGCAGAAACGGAGCGCCGCCGCGCCACGACGCAACGCCGCAAAATTTCAAATGTGACGCTGTCGCGCTCGCGAGCAGCCTTTTATTTTACATGGACTAATATGAGATTTTACGAATCATCTGCGATCCATTAGGGCCTATGATTATTACAAGAATGAAATGTATGAATAATATATTGCGCAAAGCTAGCAATTTTGCATGATCTATATAATATATTATAGAAAACTAAAGGCTCTCGACTTGCCAGAATTTTCCTGTAAACTGTGACGACAGATTATGCCGAATTATATCTCAGTTCTCTATTAAGAACCGACACCATGTTTGTTCGGAGCATAAATAATGGATTATATAAATAAGAATGGAAAAGACAATGCCGATGCAGAGCGAATGCTTCGGTTTTTATTTTGCAGAACGAATGAATTGCATCCGATAGCGACTTTTATATTTGCGCAGGCTTTTCGACTTATCGATTCACGTTGGGTGAATTATGGCTAATATAATCTGCGTGAGTAATATATCGCATGTATGATGTATAAAAAACACGCAAGTAAAACGCGTCGATTATGCGCTTTCATCTCATCGTGATTATTTTCAATTGACGAGCAAATAATATCTGCATATATTCGAAATAACGTCTAAGTTTTCGTATTTAATTTAATGTTATATAAGTATATTGTAAATATTACATTGTGTATACAAATACCATTTAATTTTTACAAAAAATAAATCTAATTTTTTAATTAAGATGACTGTAATAAATTGCAATCGACAATATTTATTTAAAAAACGCATAATATATGTATATCAGAGATTCAAAAATAAGACATGAGTCTGTTACGTAAACAAATTATTACAGTTGATACTATATAAGCATATGTAATTATAAATTCTGTAAAATATATATTCAAACTAATCGATAAGAAGTTGGGTATTATAGATAATTAATTATAATATAAAATTAAACGTCTCATTCCAGCATCAAATTAAAATCTAGTGCATAGAAGTTAAAATTATATATACGACCTAATTATGCTAATAATGCATATGATCAATTTCCTTGATTATCACCGATTCAATTATTGCTTAATTCGAATTTAAATCGCAATAAGTATGCATGTTTAGCGTCACAGTATAAATAAAGTGTTATTAACGATTATTTATATATATGACAAAAATTAATTAATTATGAATTGCTAAAAAAAAGTGACTTGTTTTTAACTTACCTAATTCCGGACCGCAGACTCTCGGTATAATTTCCAAAATGGCGCTGCACGACGGATCCTCGTAGCACAATTGGCGGGCGTAGAGGCAATTCAGGATGGCCATCGGCACCTTGATGCCAGATCCTGAAACAAGATCGACGCCGTACATATTAAAACGCGCCAGTCCGCACATAAAGAATGCACCTGTAACATTTTTCTCGCGCCGCAGCGCGGCGGGCAAGATTAAAACCCGACGTTACGGTGGCGGTGTGGGGAAAAGAAAAAAAAATAAAAAGGGGAATTCCATTGAGATCAGTTCGCCATGCAGCGCCGAAAAATTCGGGAAATTTGTCGTTATTACGGCAAATTACCGCGCGACAAAACGCTGCTCGCAAAGATGGTGGGCGCGAGAGAGAAAAAAAGCGAGAGTGCGCGCAATGATTTAATATCCCCGCGATAAAGCGTTTCCGTTATTTATAACTAGCCGACGTGAAACTCTCCGACGACGACAAATTATATTTCATTAGGCGCGCACGGATAGTTTGAATGAGAACGAAGAGTCGTGAATAAAACGGGCGCCTGTACCGACTCGTCATAAATCAGCACAAATAAATTATGACGTCAGAATAAGTTTTTTTCTTTCATTTTAGATGGATAATTCGCGTTTCGGGCGAAATTTAAATTGTAACGTCGAGAAGTTGGTTGGTACGATAATGAAATTAGTAAAAAGATACTAAAAATTGCAATCTTTTCAGAAAAAATATAAATTTTTGCAAATATAATCCCAAATATATAGAAAGCTGCATCGAGAGACGCACATTTCAATACCAATGTATCAATTTTTGAAATTAAAAGCGATTGAGAAAGTTTTTAAAAATCTGTCAGCTTAATTTTTATTAGTTTACATTGTATAAGATGTGTCTGTAATTAAATCGCAGATATTGAAGAATAAAATTAAGGAAAAATGTTTGTTCAAATATCAATCAATTTTTTGTAAAAAATTATGTTATACTAAAAAATATGAAAATTCAAGGACCGTTGAAACGTAAAAAGCTTTGAGCTTCCAATAACTTTTATAATACGTCCGAATCTGCACAAATTCCGCAATTCTCAATTCCGCTCATTTAAACGCATGGAGATTTTGATGGCGACCAATGACGACCACCATATTTTATCGATTGTTTGCTATGCGAATTTTTTCGCGACCACAAACACGGTAAATTGCCGAGCATGTGCATATAAAGCGTAAATTCTGTCGCCGTTAATACGTCGATAAAGCTGTGCCGAGATGAATCGAGTTTTTTGATTAATCAAACGATGTGATCATCAGCCGTGCATTGCGCGTAAAAGAGCGTAAAGCAACCTTTTGATTTCACCAATTTGCGACATGATACATCCACTCTCTTGCGATTCGCTTTGTTTAATTAATTTCTCTCCATACATTTTTTAGCTATTATTGGACATTTGATTACGTTTGTCTTACTGTAACAACTTTTTGCAATTAAACATTTTAGTATACCTAGAGAAATTAATGAAAGATATTTTTGTGGTAAGATAAATGTCACATAAAACAGACCGTAAATATTATACTTTCCAGAATTAAATAAAAAATAATAAAATTCCTTGTTTTATCACACGATGTGATTTCGTTATGGAAGATAGAATATTATCTTAAAGTAAGAAATCTAAGTTAAATAGAATCTTATTTTTCTTTAAGTTAACGTTATCGTAAAATTAGAAACAAATTATAAATGCATCATAAATTATAAATAAATGGCAGTTTTTACATGCTGGTATACAAGTTTGGATATTTAAGTTATTATAGAAAAAAGAGCTCAGTTACTTCTCTGGAGTTCTCTCTAAAAGATAATGTTTCTTCGTCGTTTATGACAAAGCAATATATATATATATCGGATGTCAAATAATATTTTCTCCTTCGAGCGCATCTATACTGTCTCAGTACACGGTGTTGAGAATTGAATCGCCACCGTGGAAATGTCTTTTCGCATTACTATACGTATGTACCGGAAATGTCGTTGCCAGCGCGGGATTACATCCCGTGAGATGAACGGACGAGAGAGCGTCGCGCCGCGCCAGCGGTAAAGAGGGTCACGAGCGTCGCTTATGATACCTTATGATATCACAATGCGTCCCCCGTGCGCGCACAAATTTGTTTTGCGTTTGATGTATCGCGCAATACCGTAACGGGGAATACGAATCCCTTTCATCTCTCTTTGGGCGACGGGCGAAATTCTCAAAGATGCTGGAGCACTTTCAGAAATGGCCGCTGTCAAAGGTTTTCATTCGGCGTTCGCGATTGCAAAAATCCCCGTCTATATATCTCGGCGCCGAGTGAGGCAATACGGCAGCATTGTGACCCGGGCTCTTTCGAAATAGCTTCCGTGGTTGTTAAAATCTCGCATCTCCTATGGATTGCTTCGACCGTATACCGTAGATTGAAAATGCATGAATATTTCCATGCGTATATAATTAAATTCCATCTCTTTCTCTCTCTCTCTCTCTCCCACCCTCTCTCTTTCTCTGTTTGAAATTCTGTTCTCTAAAATTCCTAATATTTGATTATGATTTAGTAATATTAATGAAATATCCATATTATAATACACATATATGCATTTGTTTGTTAACGTTCCGCCATTCACCGTTCGGGCATTACATCATTCACATAAACGGCTGAGAAACGTCGTTTTAATCGACCGCATTAACGTTATCGTTCAGCTTATATTCAAGAGCATTAACGTCGTCGCTATATACCAGTTAACTATTGCTGCTATAAATTCTCCCCTTATTCATATATATAGGACGATCGGAAAAATCCCGCTGTCACAGCGCTGCGTCCGAGCGAATGCACGCTCGAGTGCGGCCACGAGGTGACTGCGCTTCGTACAGAGAATTTTTTATAGCCGCTCGTATCGCCTAACCGTCCTTCTCCAACTCTCTCTGCTTGTCCTCGCTTCTCACCGAACTTTTCATAATTAATTACAGTACAGGCGGGAGTGGGAAACAGTTCGCTCTTCTGTTATCGACTTCCGTTTCGCGAGTAGCTCGTAAAAATCCGTGTGCTCATCGCAGTTTTTGCAGTATCTCGTTTGCTCTCCCTCTCTCTCGCGCCTGTTTTATTGTATTTTCTTTCCCATCTTACTCTTCCTTCCCCCCTCTCTTTCTCTTTCTCACTGTGTCTAATTTCGAAAAATCTCAGCGACTTACTGCCGCGACAAGAGACAAGCAAACAATTGCGAGCGAGCTGTTAAACTCGAGAAGCGTAACGATGAAAACCCGCGTCGAGAGAAGTCTGTTAGTTTGAGCATTTCCGGCATCTCGTGTTGCTAGAAGATCTGATGGAAACATTATTCGGCCAGTATAATTGCTATAGGTAGTGCTTAAATGTATATACGCTATAGAGATGTGCAAAAAACAGTTATTAAAAAAATGTTTAAGATTTTTATAATATAGTGTTTTATGAGAGATTAAGAATTACTGTCTAACTGATAAAGACTGATTTTAGTTATTAATAAATGTAATCTACACAGTTAGTTTTGCGTCAGCGCAGTATGCCAGTTGTGTGTTGCGCTTGGGATTAAGTTCAATATGTACTTAAAAATCTGAGTCAAATTTAATAATCAAGTTTTATTTTTTTTTAGTTTGAGTAATGTTCATAAGAAATAATATTTCATACATCGTACTTGCAAAGTATAGTCGAGTCCCAATTAGTTAGTTTCGAATTTTAGAATGAATGTTTTCAAGATTTGGAATGTACCTATCTTAGAAGTAGGTTCTATTGTAAAGAACTGAATCTTTTACAAGTAATATTCGAATATACTATGTTATTAAAATATATAAGTTATCATGTAAAATTGTAATAAAGAGATATTTGTGTGTACTATACATACACATTATGTTTCACACATTAAATTTCGAGTAAAGTACTCATAAAAGGTTCGAACATATTTGATCCAAGTTCGAGTCTATTTGGAAGTAATTTATTTTCGTATTTCGAGGTATTCATAAAGGATTTGAATCCATTCTAGGTTCAAGTATATATTTGAAGTATTGCTTTTATTTTTCATTTTCTGAAACTACGTCAACAAATTCGAATGTATATACTTGTAAGATAAATCCCATCATTAGCGTATAGCGGAAAGAATCGACCCTTGTCTATTAAATTTACTTCGTAAACCATCGTCATTAAAAAAACACGAACTCTATAGTAGATACACAATGTCCGTAACTGTACGCTCGCTCGCATCAGTGCATATACCTACTTGCATTTTCAAATTTTTTCGAGGCATGGCTCTTCTATTCCGGCTGCAAATCGGTTTTTAAACCAAACGTTTCTTTAAAATTCAATTTAGCGAGTGGATTTCGCGCGCACGCTTGCTCTCAAGATGCACAGCGCTTTATGTCCTGCATTAAAAATGAGTGGCACTACTTATTTTTCTTCCCGCCGTCGTTAACCGGGAAAGTGCCTCCGCGAAAGACGGCGCAGGGAAGAAAGAAGAGTGGCAAAGACGGATAAAGGCAGCTGAGAGAGAGAGGGAGGGAGGGAGAGCAAAAGAGAATGAGAGAATAAAGGAATTCCCATTCGCCTAAAACAACGGGCGATTATAAAACCGCAGCCAAGAAGCAGCAAAAACGTTCGGAAGGTGGGGAAAAAACCTGCACGCGGCTGCAACGAAGAATAATTATCCCGTGGGAGGACGGCAACAAACGGTGGTAAGGAGAAGATTTCTAGTTCCAAGCTTAATAAAGCGAAATGGAAATATTATTCCATTCTTTTCCCTTTTTTCTCTTTCTTCGTTTCCTTTGTCATTTTTACCCTGGGTTGATGGAGCACAAACAATGTACAGGTGTTTGTAGAAATCAGAATTTTTATATTCGATTATTCGCGGTAAAGAAGTGCAAGCAAAACGTTTCTGAAAAAAATGGTCAGAAAGCTTAAGCTCATCTTCTACGCTTTTACCTTCTAAGTTTATATTATCATAATTATTAATATAATTAATTTATTAATATAATATATTTCTTATATTTGCTTTTTTAAAGTATTGGAAAATGGTAATACAAAAGCACTTTTCTTTTATTAAATAAGTAGATTAAAAACATTATAATATATATACATATACGTAATATATACAACATATTAATTGTCCACAGTTTGAGCTAAATAAATTTCATATAAACACACATATATAATAAATACTTACAAAAATTTAAAAGAGAGTTACAATTAAATAAAAAAGATGCCATCTTTGGTCGGGCTTGGCAGCCTAATAATAATAATTTTGTATAAATTTTGAATTCTTTTTCCAACTTAGCAAACAGATCGTCAATTATTTGTCGACTTGAAACACAGTTTGTTTTTTGTTGGAATAGTAAATCCAGATATTTAAATCGATAATCGATAATTAAAAAACTCAAGACTGACAAATAATCGCCGCGAAATTTGCTGAGTTGAAAGAAGTATATATACATAGTATTATACATAGAAATATTATTACAATTGTAAGATTTATATCGGTCCAATTTTACTTACTTTGTTAAAAAAAGGCTTATACACAATTCATCCAGTATTGCGAGATCTATGATGTATCTTTTATAAAATATGCAGATAATTTTTATCAAATAATCTAGCAATATTTTATAGGACGTGTACTAAAAAAAAAATTAGATTGGTCAAACAATGTAGTTTACCTGATCGATTTGCAGGCGTGTTGTGAAAATCGGGCGACCATCGGTCACAATTATGTAGACGTGTTGATACTCGAGTACGTTACTAGGTGAGGCGAGCACACGCAGGTTTATCGCGATGAATCATAATGCGTCGCATGATTACAAATTACGTGACTCCCCTCGTCTTCCGCGCCCTTCCATTATGTCGGCATTATTGTGGGAGTGGATATCTCGATATGTCTAGAAACTGGATTACGACTGTACAATGTGGCGATACAAGCTACTCGCGAAGATAAAAGGGTTTTAACACGCACAGTTAAATGGGAAAGCATCAAAAGTGAGATTATGTTCTTCAATTGTAGCTACTTCCAAAGACAAATTTGGGAAGCAACAATTAAAAAGTATATATTATAATTAAGTAACTTTAGAAGCAAGAAAAAGAAATATTTTAATTCCAGAAAAAAGAAATTAAATAATCTTTATTTTAATTTCAAAGGAAATAGCTTTCCAAAATTCTTCAAAAAATAAAGCACACAATAATATGTTGCATGCCTCCTAATAATATTATATATAAGCTTTTATATAAATACGTAAATAATATTATATAAATATGCTATTTGTCTAATATTATATTTATTTTTACGTAAAAGAGTTTAATATATCAATTTTTATTGCATCACACGCACACACACACACACACGTAATTTAAATAATTCTATAAGTAAACTATTTTTACAAGCAATAAACGCGACAAATAAAAATATGTGGATCGTATTTTACGATATTGAATTAAAATGAGTTTAAAAAAATGTGGAAATCCACAAATCATAGAATAATTAAAAATTTTATTTAAAAATACCTTAAAATAAATACATTCCTCGAAATGTTAAATGTCGATCATTTTGATCATAAAAGGATTTTTAATTTATCAAATTTTTTGCTTCTGGGTAATATTAAAAAATTAGTTATAGCACTTATTGTTAGTAAACGGATAATTGAGCTTGACGAGCTGTGGTCACAAATAAAATTCTGAGGGAGCAAAATTCAATAGAGAATTCATTGATTAAAGAATGAATGGACGGCTGAAAAATGTCGACTTCAATTTTCACCAGTTGGCGCAACATATTCCCTCTTTTAATTTATTCGCTTTCCGTCCAATTTTTTTTCCATTTGCTGTGAAATCTTTCAGCGCTAAAATCGCATCAATTATTCTTGTCTTTTTTATTTTTATCGAAGTATTTTAATGCGTGTAAAAAATATTTACAAAATTACAAATTATAGTCAAAATTTAACAGTACAAAATTGCGGATCCAATATCGAAGAAATTTTTATTATTTTTTAATGGAAAAAATCTTGCTCTTTAATTATCAAGTAATTAAATATAGGTTAGTTTTTAAAATTCTTACGTAAAAACATATAGGAAAATTGCAAAGAAATAAGTGTTCAAATATAGGTATATGCAACAAAGAGTCTTTCACCAGCCGGTGCCGATGCCGGTGAGTATCAACTGTCAACTATTATTACTTTTCGCTCTCTCATCGTTAAATCACAATAATCACGAACGCTACGCCACGGTCGCCACGTGCTTCTGTTGGAATGTAGAGGGGATTGGGGACGATGGAAGGGAGACAGACGGTATTGTTCGCTCTTGGTAGTTGCTGCGTTCGCCGCTACGCTGCGTGCTTTTCTCGTATTTAAGTTTCGACATGAAACTGTATATAAAGGCTGCAAAATCCAAGCATTGCTATCGCTTCTCGGCTCTTTGAGCTAAGATCAAATGTGTAGTATCTGTTCTTATCAGCTTAATATCTGATACAGTCCTCATAGAGGACTCAGAATATTAAACTGATTTTTGAACCAAGGGGAGGTCTGAAGCTTGCTCTCGACCACTCCACGGGTCGATTCGGCTTTGCAGTATTGCTGAGTTTGTCCTAATAATACGAATAAAGCATAAAAATTTGTTTATTTTTATATATATTAATATGCTTTTATACCTACGGTTCGTGAAGTTGCTCTAAATCAAGCGAGAAGCTTGTTTACGTCGTCAACACCCATCACCCATATGGGGCCTGGCAGACTCGAGCATCTTTATCTGCTCATATCTCAGGCAAATATTCGTATTTTTTTATTTTCCTTTTCTTTAAATCAAAATGTCAAAGCCATGCAAAAATTAAACCCATCGACACCATCCCCGAAAAATTCGAAAAATTTCTAATACCGGTTTCCAAAAACATCGGTAATGAAAAATTATACACTTTATGGCACTCCTCGGGAAATTCTACCCCTGTTTTATATACAATTCTTTAAGATTCGGTTAAAAACTGTAGATTTGCATAGCAGACAAACATACAAACATACAAACATACATTCATTTTTATATATACATATATAGAGAAAACATTTTATGTAAATAAACCAACATATAATAGATTATAATCTAAATCTAGAATATATATAGACATATATGGAGGGGTAAAAACTTGGGTAAAAACCACAGTGGTGTATATAGATATATATGTCAAATTTTTAAAAATATTTTCTCGTGTACATACACTGAGAGAAATGTTAAAGAATGTTTTGTTGAAACAACCAAAATTTTGTTACAATAACAAAACTCTCAGTGAGATGCAATCTGTATACAATATATAAATTGCATCTATGCACACAAGAAAATATTTTTAAAAATTTGACTTACACCACTGTGGTTTTTATTCCTCCATATAATGTTTGTCAGATGTTTATAAGAAAATCTAATATATATGTATACATTATATATGCGTATACATCACAACGTTGTCAAAATTACGGAAATTTAAAGATTTAAATTATAACAAATTCGATAAAATTAGTTGCAGAAAAGAATTTTGTGTTCTTACATTATAGAGACAGCACAGAGGGAATCTCTCCCTTATCAAAGCTTGTCGGTTTGGTGAATTAAATGAGAGCGAGTGGGTTCCTTCGGGATCTCGATGTCGCAGTGCCGCGAGCCGAGGCGCGCTATGCGGCATAATAATTATAGTCCTTCGTTCGCGACTAACTTTGCTGAGTGGAAGTTCGCGCGAGGCTAACTCAATTGAGATGAAGAAAAAAATGGAACTTAATGGCGCTTCTCTCGAGAAGTCCTCGCAACAATTTCGACCCAGACCCTTTACCGAGTATTGTGCAAGAGGGTCTCTCAGAAAACAATAAAATCGTAGCTTGCGTTCTCAATATCGTTTTCAAGAAATAGGTACTTATATGCGCATACTGCAGTACTTCTCAATTTATATGCCGCTGCGGAGCAGCTGCACAACGCACAGATGTGTTGCGACGACAATAAAAAATTATTTTCTGAACAAATCTTTGTAAACTATAGATATATCAAATATAACAGAATTCTTACCCATTTCATTATAAAAATTATTATGCAATTTTCTACGTTAAAAATTATAAAAAGATATAGAATCAAATTTGTGTTCTAATAGAATTTACACTATTAATATACAGAAAACTAGATTCCACAATATATACTATAAGCTGTAATTATAATAATAACTTTCAAGTTTCACAGTTTCTTATATTTATATGTCAACATTATTTCCGTATATTCTCACAATATTATTACTAGACATAGACGCTCTTATTAATATTACTGTATATAATTATATGACAAAAGTAATTCGAATGTTTCTTCAGACTTTTTAATTAATAACAAATACGTTTAAATATTTTTTTAAAAATACAAGAATATGACTATAAATAATTTATTAAACTTTCTCGATTCATCCTTTGGTTTCTGTAATCATTGCGGTATCATGATAGTATCGTGACATATATGTAATATTATAGCTCGAAATCCGATTTAACACGACACGATCATCAGCAAAACAAAGAGAAGGTGCCAATGATATAATAGATAAATAGAGAAAGGGAGAAACAGCGAGGGTAGGGAAACTTTCTTCGGCAGCGTTGTTTCCCGAACGAAAAAATTCCTTATCGCGGCCGTCGTGTCAGGGAGAAAATCCATTTGAGCATTTTCGTGCGCGGATATATTTAATTATCTCAGGCGATGGCGGACTAAGGCCGGTGCCGGCGAAGTAGAGGATAATTCCGGCGAAACTTTTGCGCTCCAACTGCGCGTTGCGACCGACCGCCCCGGTGGAAAGTATAACTCTCCTGTCTTGTTAAATATAGATCCAGTCGGCAATTGGAACTTCCGTCCGAACAGTTACTTCTGTCCTGTTTCCCTGTGTCTCTCTGCCTCTCTTTTATCCTCCCTTCTTCACACTACAACCCTTTTTACTCGCGGACCACTTCAAATGGTCAATATTGCTCGTTTTTACGTCCGCTCTTCTACGGAATCTAACTAAGATTAAGGGTAGTCGTGTACTAATAAGGATTGTAATAGTTTTTAGTCAGTTTAGCAAAATTTTAAATAATACAATATTTATATACAATATTTATATTTTAGATAACTTTCTATTATCAGTTCATCGTTTCTAAAGGAAATTTTAATTAACAGATATATAATTTTAGATATAAGTACATATACAAATACCATTAAAAAACAATCTATTTTATACATTTTCATGTTAAATTTTATCTCAATGGTTGCTCTCTACAAGTTTGGTAAATAATAAAAAGCAATTTTTACAATTATAAGCTAAATTCAGCAATTTAAATCTCCAAAATTTAATTTTGGAAAAACTTTTTTGATGATGACCACGTAATGACTTTATTAGAAGAAAAGCGTCATCACACACACACACACACACACATACGTCAATATATCTAATATTTAAGTAAAAATATAAGGTAAAAATATAATTTTTATTAATTTTTTTATTTCAGAAATGTATAAAAGTATCAAGAATAATAGTAAATTAATAATTCTAACGATAAGAGTCACGACGTCGGCAATATCGACCAGATGTATACACACGGGCGAAATTTTAAATCTACGACACCGCGCACACGTTGATTCGCAGGGAACAGCCGTTTCATTATGAAACGCATTTTATAACGAGCGGCCTGCTTTATCTCGCAGCCGGGAAAGTCGCGATTTTTCAGCCGCTCGTTATCGCGCGGCTGACCGCGCGTTGCATAATTTGTTGGGCGTCCCCTTCGCGGTCGCGCATCGCATCCTCAAAATCCGGAAAATCCTCTTAGCATTCATATCCGGCTGGCTGACTCGGATACGAGGATTACACCGATTACAACGCAAAAAATTATCCTCCTCGACGACGCATACGGCGAAAACGAGCGGAAACGAACCGGTGAATTTAGCACGGAGTGCATTGTCGCTAAATAGCCTTCATTGCTCGCTTACTTTTTACGTAAAAAATTTAGTTCTCATTTTATTGGATTATTTCGAAATAATGTAACCTCATTTCTAAGATAATTCTTTATAAACTTATTTATTATTAAAAAAATAAATTATAATTATATTATATCTATATATTTGAATTTGAATCACATATTACGTTGAATCATATTACAATTGATTATGTATAATCATATTATATAATTATATCATACTTGATTATACATGATTATAGTTGGTTATATAATAATTAATAATATTTGAAAATTTTTTTTAAATGTACATATTAGAAAAATTTTAAATACCAAGAAAAATTTACATACTTGCTTATATTTTAACATAAAAGTAGGTAATTTTGACATTTTTTTTTGACTGGGCGCTTGCATGGCACTGACCAGCGTGCCACACTGCCATTTCAGGAGCTGGCATGGCACGCTGGTAAGCGCCATCCGCGAAACGTCACGTTTTGCCCGCTAGCGCCACAGATCTGACGTGGATGCTGGCATGGCGCTGGCATGGCGCTAACATGGCAGCGGTATTATATGATATTCACCTGGCATAAAAAAAATTATTTTTTTTTTCGAAATTTTATTACTATTTTATAACTAAATTTGTTTCTTAAGATGCAGTCTATGATTATAAATATTTTCTCGTATTTGAAAAAAACACTTACCTTGGTGGGATCGAACTCGGGACCTCTGGATCGTGAGTCAACTGCCTTACGTGGTCGGCTACTTCTTAATTTGATGTAAGTGTTATATATAGTCTACATATGTCATAATCAGCGCAAATATATAATTTTTCAAAAATCATCTTAAGAAACAAATTCAGTTTAAAAAGAGTAATAATTATTTAATATTTTGTTTTTATTTATATATTTTATTTATAAATTATTTATATAAATTTAATTTATTATTTATTATTTATTGCCGAACCAAATTATTTATTTATTATACCATTTATTTATTATTATTTATTATTGTTTATTATTTATTATTATTTATTATTTATTATTATTATTTATTATCATTTATTATTATTATTATTTATTATTATATATTTATTATCATTTATTGCCAGATAAATTAGTAGAGCCCTGCCAGCCGAAGGACCCCGGCCGCGGCAGGTGAAAGATAAAACAATCCTCTTCTCTCAATTTTAACATACATATGCGTTAATAATTTCTAAAACAATTAAGAAGTTGATATAGAAGCCAAAGAGAAGAATCTCGACAGCACCTAATGTGGCGCAAGTGTGGATCGCATTAGAAACTCAGTCAAATCCAGACCTGCGCCCGTTCAATTTTATGTAAATGCCATATTAGGCGCGAACATGGCCCTGATATGGCTCTTTCCAGTTTTTAGGATAAGGCTGTGGCGTGGCAAACTTGCATGGCGCTGACAAGTGTCGTGGCGCTGGCAAGGCAATTTCTACCAGGGTAATTGGTAATTTTGACATTTTTTTTTAACTAATTATGTCGAGCTTTCTGTTCAATATATTGTGTTTCACGATATCTGACATTTATCATTCAACAATAATCTGTACCTCGAGTAAACAAAGCACAATTTGCGTATAAAAACTACGCTGTATGTTTGGCAAATTTTTACAATACAATTTTGTTTTATACAGTCTCTTTTCTTTTTTCCCTGCTATCCTTTTTCACGCATAAAATGATTATTGTGATGTAATTTTTCTGTTTGACACATCGTCAAAGTAATAAAACGGGCGCATTAAACATTTTCATCAAAAAACTTGAACGCGTACGCGCGCGAATAACAGAGCAGAGACGAAGCAGCAGTGAGTGCGTTTAGAGATTCGACAATCCGGCGAATCGATATATGGGACACTGATTTTCAATTATCGGCCCGACGTGGAATTCGCGCGCCCCACGCTCTCTCTGTTCATCTGTCCGACAGATCATGAGATGTTATCGTTTTGGGGACGTGCAACGGCGCGGACAATCGTTCTCGCGCTACCTGCAGCTTGCGCCGATGCGATGCACGAATTGCACTCGTCCGGGATTTACCAGGGATTTTCCCTCGCGCAGTTCGCTCGTTCGTATGCGATTAACGCGTAGTGTTCACGTCACGAAACATACGTTGTTTTAAATTAAAATAGCAAATGTACAGTGAACGTCGGCGATGCCGAATACGCGAATTATAATATACATTGCGCGCCACAGATGCGTCGTCGCTGTTTTATCAGCCGCTGGATTAACGTCTGTTAAAGACAAATTGATATTTATCAAAAGATTCAGCTTATTTGCAATTCTAAAAATACAAATCCTTTTTATTGATTACATCACTGTAATTTTTAATCGCAATGATCCTATTTTGAACAAATCCATTAACAATATTTCAATTAATTGTAATTTAATTATTGACTAACATTTCTGGTAAATTTAATTTAATTTAAAGCTATTCATTATCAATTTCATTGCCAAATAAAATATACTACTGATTTCGAAATTTATAATGTTGTAATCAATAATTGTAGAAAATATTATGCAAAATAATAATATATTATATGTATAAATATATATCTTACATTTATATTATATATATTTATTTTTTATATGTTTGATGCTTTATAATACATTAAATATATTATATTTTCACGTATGTCATTTTTAATTTATACATAAAAGGTAAATGTTAATGTCAGATTCTCTCCTCTCCCTTTCTCCTTCTCTTTCTCCCTCCTTTCCTCCCCTCTCTCTCTCTCTCTCTCCCTCTTTCACATACAATTTAATTATTTCGACTGACAAAATCATAACGAACCGGAGAAATGAATTCTCTAATACTAAAAATCCGAAAGCCCTTCCTGTTTTTTCAGAACAGGATTTCAACAGGATTGCACGAGTCTCTCAAACTACGAAACCGATTAAAATGTTCCATACCGATGAAATACGTCCACACGAAGCAACTATGTACACGATGGGATGGTCGAAAGGAGGTCAGGCGGGCGCTCGTTTAATTTCGATGGATGCCGCGAGCACTCGATAAAAGCGGGTGTTTTTGCTGTTATAAATCCGGATTGTGCTACAAAGTGCGACCCGCTCGTTCGCCTGTGATGATCGCTTACGACTAAAGATAGGTTTGCTAATGCGCGATATTTGGCATATTGTAACGATTTTGTTGCAAGTTTCGCTTGAAAATCGCGCCGCACTTTTTCCGTAACGCAAACCGTGCTGCATATTTTGCAACGGTGTATAACAGAAACGTAAAATTGGATACAAATTACTTTTATCCGTAATGTTTAGTGCAATCGTTTTAATCAGTTTTTTATTTATTTTTGTTACATCTACCTATATACATATCATATTTATATCTAATGTAATTATTATAGATTAAGAATCATATTACTAATTTTATAATACGTTAATTAAATGTAGATAATTCGTGATTTAAATTTAAATCGCTTAGATTTTAAAATAAAAAAGTATTGTTAATTTATAGTTATTTGACGCTTATAGCGTACATTGGTTTCTAACGTTATATCTTTCTTAGTGTGCAAAATATAATAATGTAATCGTATAAGAAAATTTCTAAAACAAAAAATTTTAAAACAAAAATTTATAGCCTAAACATTGCGGACAAATTTTGATAATCTATTCTAATCGATTGGACCGGAAAACAGCAAGTATTTTTAAGACCAAGATTACGCGAATTCGGATCAATGCATGCACGCGAGTGGCGGATGGAGAGGCGTAATCGATTCTCAATGCTGCGACCGCTCGTTCGCGTTCTCGTTATTGCTCAGTTATTAATGCTCGCGATGGACGATAACAGCGGCCGGATAATTTGGAAATAATTCCGGATTGCGAAGTAGCTGATTCGCGGATAATGCAACGGCAGGCAGTATAATAATCCGCAAAATACGATAGTCGCTCGCTTCTATGACGGGGCTTCGTCGAAATAAAGCTCGACAGCACAATTTGTCCCGTATCGTAAATTTCGCACCCGCCGAATGAAGTCCCGTTTAATTTCAATTAAGCCCCGCGATTGCCGGCCGCCGGTGTATCGATATAAATCAGGATTACGTCGTAAAAATGCGCCGATACACGATGGCGGTCCGTTTTAATTCTCTCATGTAGGTGTGTATGTGTATATTTTTATGTGCCAGAGATAATATTAGAGGTAAAGATATACTTCATTTCGATTGGCCTCTCTGATTTCGAAACGAATATCATGCAAGTGCCGGTTACTATTTCTTTATTGGGTCAATCTATTAATTTAATTAATTAATGGTTATAGAGAAACATTCTTTCTTTAATTCTTTCTTAAACTTGGACTTTTGATTGCTCTAGAATATTTTATGAATTACTGTAATTATTTAAATTAGTTAAAAAAAACTGTGACTTAAGTAAATTTTTGCATAATTATTTTATTTTTGTTAGTTTTTTCACTTTCGTCAATCATTACGGTTTCATATTTATACTTGTTACACAAATCTCATATCAAAGATGACATATTCGGAATAACGTTTCATGCATTAGGACACAGACGGTTTAATAATTACGTTTTAATTACAGATCAATTCAAAATGTACTCAGTTGATTGTGAAAAGCGAAATGGTTATTTTCGCGAAACCTGATGTTATTAAAGTACTGTATGACTGTAGTCCACAATATTACATTACACGACGAGATTGAATATTACGTTATTAAATGTCAAGTGATATAAAATCAGACTGTTAATAAATGAGAATAGCCTTTAAAAAGTTTTAAAAATATCTAAATATATACATATGTAATATTATAAAACGTTACTTTATTGTATTAGTTTAAATAATATTTAATGTATTCGATGTATATAGAGAGAGACCAAACGCAAATATCAAATTCTATTTAACCCTCGGAGAACACACCTATTTTTTCATTCACGGAGAACACTCTGGGTCAATCTGACCCTACACCCACTTTGATCGTCCACCATTTTAAATTGACAAGTGCAATCAGCTTGAAAAAATTTCCAGATGCAATGTATACTTGGAACATTGTTAAATCAATTGATTTAAATAAAAAATGCCGTTGAAATTATTTACATATTTAAAAAAATTCAAAAAAATATTTAAAAAAACGTAATTTACGAAAAAAATGTTATTTTTTTTATTTTTAATATTTTTGGCTAAAAATTCACGTGTATATTCTTAAAATGTAGTAAAATCAAGGTAAGGGTCAAATTGACCCTGTGTGTTCTCCGAGGGTTAAACCATACTTGGAGAAAGAAAAATAAAAGTAGTACAATTAAATTAATAATTTTTTCCTACTGTGCTCTATAAATTGTGTTATATTTCACATATAACTACATTAATATTGAGCTACATGATTATCTTAATTGTTTCAATCTGCATTATCCATGAGATATAAATACCATGAAAGAATTTAAGTAAAAGTTTAGTATTTTACTAACTATCAAAGAATATATTACTTGCTACAGTATTATTATTTTACTCTTTTTCTTGTTTTCTTTTAATTATTTAGGCAATAAAAATTAAATCTATATTTTAATCTATCTTAAAAGAATTTATGACAAAGTAAATATCTATATAGGGTTTTAAAATCGGCCCAATACATAGTTGTACTGGCGCAATATTAGGCCGATTGTAAAACCTTATATGGTAGGTAGGTATATAAAATTATTAATATATTATATATTTTTATAGTGCTCTCAATTACGTTTCCTGAAAATTATTCTTGTGCTTGATAACTTGTATAAATGTTCAATAAATTGTTATAACAATTTAAAGATTAAACATTTGTATTTATAAATATTGTCTTAGCCCGCCATCTATTTCCAGGTAATACATTCTATCTATTTTCCTATTTTTACCTATTTTTTTGTTTATATATATATATATATATATATATATATATATACATATTACATAATTAAAAACAATATAAATATAATTTTCAAAAAAAATCTATTACCCTAGTAAAATAAAAATGATATATATGTCACTCATCCATATATAATTATAAATACCTAATAAATTTTTCCAAGTAACTAATAAAATAAAAAATTATAATTTACTCACGCCATGATAGCTTCGCTGAAGTTCCATGCTTCCCAGGAATATATAGTTTCCTTCCAGATTATTAATTACGCGAATATTATATAATAATAGAATAATCATTGTACTTTGCATGCACGACATGCCCGGCGTTCATCACACATCACAATGCATACCTACTCTACTTTACTGTTTTACATTTCGACGAATTTGCGATCATAAAAATTACGCAAAGAAAAACATGGAGAAAAACATTTTATGATTCGATTGACAATCTCGCAAATTAGCACAACGAATGAAATGTCAAACAGTGGAGAGTTTTGGTAAATCACGATATAAACATATCAAATTTATGTCACGCGGTTGATAAATATTAAAATACGGGCCTGATTACGAGAGAAACCGTATCTTATTATATATATAAACCCATGGCAACGAAAAATTGGAAAATGACGCTGATATTTTGATACTGTGCGTTAACAAAATTAAAGTTAATGTTTAATAAACACAATTATTCGAAAATATACCATTGAAACGTAACACACCGTACGCGCGATATATTTTGAACGGATTTATAAATTTAATGAGATACATGAATTATAAATAAACGATCGATATTACGTTCTCCATCACCTCGATTTGGCGCGATTCGTGGATTGCACTCTATGCTCTCAATCCAAAATAAATAAACTATTTTTAAATCAATAACAAATTTAGAGGATTACGCGAGACCTATTTTAATTTAAACATTATATTAAAGAAATTATTATTATCTGTGCGGTTAACTATTGCAATACAACAATAATTTCCAATTACTGTTCTTTATCGCTTTGGATCCTACATAACAAATAAATCGCGCGAAAAATTGGAACTACTTGCTTCGATAAATAACCAATATATTTAATTGTCAGTCACGAGAAAGAAAATCTCGTGGACTAATCATTTGTTTGTAGGAAGTAATCGATTTTGGCGTCTTCCAAGTCGATACAATCGCGTTTCGATGGATAATACAATGACACACGCGATAGTTGCACCGCTACTTGCTAACTCAAATCTCACCGAGCGAATATAACAAGCACAGCGCACTTTGCGTACCGAACAAATACTAAGATCGTACACAAGCCAGACTTGCTGCCGTAAAATATTTAACGTATTAATATTTACTAAAAATAAACACCGAATATGTATTCTGTTCGTTGTATATTGTATTTCGATTTAAATTTTGTAAATAAATAATCCTTTATTATACATCTTACGGTTTTACAAATTTATTAGCGAGATGTTTAAGATAACAATTAATTCTACTTCACTAAAAAAGCATTTAAAAAAGGAAAAACTATTATTTGAGTTCTAATTGACTTGTTTCATCTGGTTAATACGTATGCTATTAGAATATTTTAGTTGTTACACGTTACACGTAAAATATCTCTTTCTATTGGCTGACAAACATTTCTACTGTCTTATTTTATAGCATTAATTATTACTTTTAAATAATTGATTATAATTATAACAAAAATTATTTAAGAAAAATTGTTTTAAAAAAAGTCCGCTAATAAGAAGTAAAGAGGTAGAAATTCTATTAGTAAATGTATGAATTTGCAAGGTGTAAAAAAAGAATTTTTTTTTTATAAACGCTGAATATCAGATTCATCGCACGGCAGAATAATTTCACCGAATAGAATTTTTATTCTCTCGTTTCGATTCAAAAGCCGGTGATATGTATTAATTGAGTAAAAGTTCGCCAATTTTATACATAGCTGTGATATGCACAAATTGATACAACGAAAACTCTATCAATCTTTATACTTTTGGATTACAGTTATTTTGACGTATAATTATTGTCGAGATAAGCATACAACGAAGAAATATACAACTATTGCAAAAATATCACGTACATATTTGTAAAAATAAAAACTTCAAAGTCTAGCAGTACTAAGCAATGAGAGAGATCATCCATTACAATATCAGCAAGAATAGATGAAAAAAGAAATCCCATCGCGAGCGGGCTGCAAAAAATCTGTTCATAAATCTGTCTATAAAAATTAAAATTCGTAGAACATAGAATCAATTCAATATGATGTAGAAATTGAGATAAACTGAATTTGGTCGACATGGAAATACCATGCATACTATCGTTTTTCGATTTCATTTAAAACTATTAGCTCTTTAAGAATTAGTGAACAGTGCTGTGACATCTATAATTGTAAGGAGACAAGTAGTTTATCAGCACCAATTTCTTTGTTGTTAATCATCCTCAAAAAGAAGGAACTAATAATATATATATATATATATATATATATATATATATATATATATATATATTATTAGTTCCTTCTTTAGTATATATATATATAAAAGAGTATATATATATATACTCTTTTATATATACATACAAATAAGGTTTCCAGACAGACTGATGTAAAATATTGTTCATAAAACTGTAAAGCGAGCAAACATTGTAAAGCGAGCTTCCCAATGCAGAAACATTAGTTCACAAGGAAAAACCAGTCCTGTGGACGTTTGACAGCTTGTAACAATTCGGAAAATTTTTATTAGTACAATTTAAATATTTGTACGTAATTATATCGATTATGCCATTGTCGTATCAAGATTTAATTCCCGTTGAATTCAGCTTATTTGTTTAGTAGAATGTTTATTTAGTTTTTTGTATGTGGATTGGTCATTGAGTAATTCAATCATTTGGTTCACATACCTACTTTTGTCCATAACGATAGTTCTTTGGCCTCGATGACAAAAATATTATCGTTATCACACAAAAATTTATTACGTGTCGTGGTAACTGTATTTAATAAAGGTAACCAGTTGTGTCGAATAAAATATCATTATTATTATTTACTGCTGAAGCAGAATCTCATGTTTGATTTAAAATATTTGGTTAAAAATAATAAAATTAATGATAAAACAAACACTAAATTAGCAATTTATGATATCTATAAATTATAAAACAGATATTAAGAAAATTCAAATACCTTGGCAGTCTGTTTTAAAATAAAGCTATATTAAAAATAATAAGTAAAAAAATTAAAAATAATTTTTGTAACTTTTTTAATTACAAATAAAACCGCTTAATTCTAATTTAATTACAGTTCCAAGAAAATACAATTATTTATTCTTTAATATACCTACACTTTCATGCACACTTTTTTTCCTTCCTGACGAGTGGATCATTAATCACACATGTCGCTCAACTGCATCATGCGACTGTTCACATCCGCAACCCACAATTTCGATCGCGCGATTATGGCCGAGCGGGCACGCGTAAACGCTGTAAATTGCATAACCCTTGCGGCCGCGCATCGATGACCGCGTTGCAGTTAATACAGTCGACGATAACAAGAAGTGTCGTGCACTTGAGCGTGCGCAAGCGCACGCGCGAGCGTGCATCGGAATTCTCGAGCGTGTGTTAATTGGATCGAAGTAGTATTCCGTAGGCAATTAGACGAGGGAGACAACGTATACGAAAATGCGCATGAATAAAAGAATAAGTCGCGCACGTCGGCAAGCACAATATATAAATCGGCTTACAAGATCGAAGTTCTTCTCGGCTAGTGGAGAATTTAGAGTTCAGAGCTTACAGATGGCAGATAGTTTCAATAATTTGTTCGATTCGGTAATAATTCACGGTTATGAATAATTGGATCCCGGCAAAGGTCGAACGTGGCGAATAATCCGGGGAAACATAAGCCGTGCGGATTACGAGCTTAATATTCGGATGTTAACTCAACCGTATAATCTACTGAATCCTTTCTTGATTAAATTATTAAAAAGACGTATATGGAGTTTAGAGGAAAGTGCTTTTTTAGCATTTTTTTATCTTAAAGTGTAAAAATTCCTAATTTTAACAATAGACGAATAATTTTCTTATTTCTAATTTGTTTTATCTTCTCTATTTTGCTCAATATTTTTCTAAATATTTTTGTACACACGTAGTCGCTTACAATTTTATTAAAGCAATTTAAATGCAAGGATAAATTTGTGTAAAAGTTTTTGTTAACAATGATATCGAAAAAAGAATTGCGTTCCAGAGTTTGTCGAAAAATGTTGAAAGAACAGATGGGGCTTTGATAGTCCATATAATATTTTAAGGAATTAACCGAGAGTCTGCTTTTTCTGTGGAAGAAAAGAACGGTTTGGAGTCAGGAAAATTCAAACAGAGCGGGCAGTTTCAATAAACGCGTATTTGCCGGCCGGTGCGAGTCGCGTCTGAAAAATGCATGAAAACTTCGCCAAGGGAAATCAAAAAAGCGGACTCGTAAGTTAGCGGGATGGCAAGTGAGACGCGTGTGTAATATATATGTATGTGTGCGCATATACGTGTACCTGTACATATCAAAGTACACGTATATGTGCCATCGATATCTCAAGCTCGTACATTTACAATTCATCGTAAAAGAACAACATCTGATGGCGATAAATTACTATGGAACTTTGAAATGTTTTACTTAAATAGTGTTTATTTGCGACCAGATAAATGAGTTTTAATAACGTGTAGATCGACATAAAAAGTCAACAGTATAAGCTTGAAATCGAGATTCTCAAATGATAATTGCATGATTTATGGTCTTGTATCATATTTTTTGCATCGTAGCAAACGGATTCCTATATTTAAAGAAAAAAACTTATTGAAGGAGGTCCAGTTAACATCTTACAATCTCATCGTTAAAAAAGGTTAAAGAATTATAGTGCTATTTTAATCGAATTTTTTAATAGAATAAAATTGATATTGATCGAGCGATGTTAAATATCACACAATTTTATAGAATTATCTTTCCTATTTTTATATGTTTTTAAATAACATTGTAATAAAACACGCTATAGTCGTATTGTAATAAATCCATTGTAATAAAATATTAAAAAGGCTTACGCCTCGTAATCTGCTTCTTTGCCAATATTTTCTTTCCCCTAATTTCTCAACCCTATAAATAATTTAATAATACAATTGATCTATCGACATCCTTTCTTAATATACTTTACAAACACTAGAATTGTAAATAATATGTTGTAAATGTTAAAGGAAATTTGCAAAATATATTCTCAAAAATATTTGTCAATTTTCCTCAATTTAAATATTAACTTCATAAATTATTTAACATCAATTTTTGAATAAAATTCTCTTTTCTGGTAAAAACATCATGTGATAGAAATCTAAGACATCTCAAGAGAGAGAGAGAGTCGCCCAACTATCGATCGGTAAAGAAATCGCGCATCCCTCGTCAAACAACTCGCTCTCAAAGGGAGGCAAGCCAGCGTTCTCGAACTTTTAAAAACACCTTCCTTCCTCCCTCAAGAACGAAACTAACTTACGAAAGTGCCTATCTATTCAGCCAACCCTCCTTCGCACTTCTTCCCGCCTTTTTCTATTCCACGACTTCTCGATAGCGATATGGGAACCCAAGGCGGCGCGGCATCCCTTCGAACGTCGTCCATTTGTACCTCCAGATGCATTATCCAATGGAACGCGTCTTCGGTAACCCCTTTTCCCTCTCGCTAAGTTGTAAGGAACTAAGGTACGGGATCGTTTTCCTCTCTCCGGTTCTAATTTCACGCACCCTCTATCGTTGTCAAAAAACTCCGTGCAAGAAGAAAGAGAGAAAAAAAGTACGAAGGACGTCATTGCATCTCTACGTGAAAATTTCAAAAATAGCAAGTTTACCTATGAATTATTAAAATGCATCCAAAACCGAATATCTCGTGTTATTTTTGCGCTCAAAAAAATTGCAAAACTAAACAAAAATTTATGAAAACTATAATTTGTCTTTTTATAATTTTGCTGTTGTTAAAAAATTATTTCTAAAGTGATTAAATATTTTATATAGTTTTTGAGACAATTACTCAATATTGCGATAAAGCTTAAGTCCAAATATAGCATATCTCTTTCTCAGCCACTCGATCGAATTGGAGGCCAAACGCATGACGTACGGTTTCTTTTTTTTTTATTGAGGGGAATGACGAGTGAGAATGAAAGAAAGCTGGCCGCATGCAACCTGCTCGGTCACGAGAGTCAATCACGGCATAGATAATGATCGCATGGAGGCGCACGCCAACTTAGCGGCAATGGGTGACTTTAATTGTCGAGCAGAGATCGATTTGTCGCTACGAGGTGACCTATCGTGCGCACGAACTATTTTTCACCCCCTTTTTTTTCTACCTCACCGTTCGCGTCTCTTTCCCTTCCGCTCTCTTCCCGGTGCTCGAAACGTGAGTGCGTTTTCACGCTACGGAAACACTTATCGTTATTACGCCACGTCGCTCTCAAAGCCACCGAAATCGAATATGAAATCCAGCGCGTGAGCGAAATTCTTCGACACGCTTTTGTCGCCCCGCTTAAACTTTTTATTTTTATCCGGCGGAACGTCGTCACCGTTCTTTTTTATTCGATATGAATCTTAAAAATTGCAGAGTAGCCAGACTAAATGATCTTCGCGCTATTTGCAAATTCTCAATTAGGTTAATTAAAATAGTAAGATTATTTTATTCTTGGTAACAGTTTTCATTCTTAATGATTGATTTTGTGCTATATGTAAAATAGTTTTTAAGTCATATAATCATAATTATATAAATCATTCAAATAAGACTATATGATAATATTTCAAATCAATTTAATATTCAGTATATATTTAAAATTTAATTTCCAAAATGCAGGGTTCTTCAGATACGTCAGGATATTTATATCAGGATACTTATATAATCATGATTATATAAATCATTCAAATAAGACTACGTGCAAATATTTCAAATCACTTTAATATTCAGTATTTAAAATTTAATTTCCAAAATGCAGAGTCCTTCAGATACGTCAAGATATAACACTTGCTATTATACATTTGGGAAATGTGCGAGACATTTTATAACGTCACTAATCGTCTACAAGATTCGGACCAAAGATCGACTAAGAGAATCGCAACTTTTCTTTTAGAGTCAATTCAAATCGGCGAGCATTCTCTTTTCTACTATCGGCAGTTTGTCTTCATAACGGCTCTTATCTCGCGACAATTTGCACACGGGCGTGCTCCATTATCGATTTCGCTTTATTTCACGGCTGCAGGAAGCTGCGAGCGCAGAAAACGTAGGCGAGGCGTAGGAACGCGCGGCATTCCACGTCGGAATCGTCGCGATGTTTGCGAACGATGGACGGTTATTCGAGTTTCCATTTTCTCAATCGAAAAAGAGAAGCTAGCCGTTCGTTCGGTTACAAATATCCTTTTTGCCTTGATACCTCAGCCGATCCGACAGACGGTTTTTTCTTACAAGATAATGATTCTAATCTAAATTACCAAATTAAAATCTAACCTAATTGATTAATAGTTGTGTCACAAAATTTTAGCTTGATAATATTTGTCACACTTAAATAAATCAAAATTAATCAATTATTGTACATTGAAGATGGCCTGATTCTAGGCCGAAACGTATGTAAAGTCTTCGACTTAATTAAAAAAGTTCTTTTAAACAATAACACCCTATTACGGCTCTGTGCCCAATTTTTACTAATATTAATTTTTAATTAAAATTAAATTGATATATGTTTATGTATTTTGCGACGTTTTATATTTTAAAATTAATTTCCCGATATTCTTACAATCCAAAATTTCATAATTAAAATACAAATCTAGATTACTTTTAATACAAATACATAATATATTTCCGAACTTCAAGCTAAAAACAATGAAGAAACCCAAAACATCTGTAATTTATTTTTACAATTAAAGATTGTTTAGAGTTTAGAGACTGTTTAATTATTTGCGAGATGCTTGGCTCGGTGAGCGAACTCTCAGCAAGCGTCCACAAAGATCGTGAGAGGACTTCGAAAGTAACTGCGAGCTAGTTATCGATTATCGAGTTCCTGCATTTTACATCCAACCATTTTCACGATCGACAGGAGAAACCGAAGGAACGCGGGCGTTCCACGAGAGAATCGTTCAACGTCTATCGGCGATCGACGGGTATTCGAGTTTCCCGAGCGCGAAGTAATTTCTAAGGAGCAAATTGCACTTACAAATGCATGAAGTCGGGCTTTTCCACCGCTCTGCGTCTGTTCGCAATCTTAGAATCTTGATCACGCTAGAATCGACGAGACTAATAAGATTGACGAGATTGCAAGATTACCCATAAGGTGCGTAAAATGATTTATAATCGGTTCTTCTTTCTTTTTTTCACGACAATAAGTGTTAAAAATTCCCTGTATTTTCACTCATTCGCAAAATACTTTCGTCAGTTCAGTTTTTTTCTTTTTGTTTAACATGACATTTGCCACTTTTACAGCTAATCGTAAAATAAAAAGATATGTTAGAAGTTAAAATATAAAATTCAATTAAAACTTGATGAAAAAAGTGAGGTTCTAAAATTTAATTGGTTACAACAATCTTCATCTTTTACTGCTTAAAAGTTTTTAAAGCTAAAGTTGAAACAACTTATTCTTTATATCCATAATTTTGGCAAAAGAAAATGCGTGATTAACGAAACGCTCCGTATATAATTAAATCAAAATACACTTATTAATAACTAATTAAAAGCTCATTTAACATGCTTAATCTTATCAGTACCTGGTAAAAAGAAGAAATAAAGAACATTTGCTCTGTTGCCCCGAAAACTGTGAAAATTCCGGAACGGCCCACATTATCGTCGGCTATATTCGTTTATCGAATTAAACGAACGACAAGAGTGAGCGAAGTCGCGATGCAACTGCAACGGATCTCCGGTAAGATTTATGTAAATTAAATGGGAGAGAATCCCTCCACACTATATATAGGGTATGCATTTTCACCGTTTCGTCGTTGGCAAAAGCCGGAAGCCTTTAATTCGATCTGCGGTCGTCCATTTATGGCGGATTTACGGCGGTTTTAGCTTAAACGCGATTGTTTCTGTGCTGCACACATCGCCTGACGCGAATCGTCTAATGCAATCACGCTTTGTTTGCCGTCATTCGCAGTGTATCAATGAGACGTTACGCGAGATACATTCATAACGTTTACGCGATATTATGTGTAAAATGCAATATACGCGATGTAATCTGCATCATGTTATTCACCGCGATGTTCACTCGCACGCACACATTGGCCGTCATTAAAGTATTCAATTGACGCTTTGATATTTAATTGCAAAAAGGCTAATTAATCTATAGTTTAACAGCAAGATGCGTTATAAATTTGTTGATAAATTACATTTTATTTTAACGAATAGATAAGGATAATCTTCAAATGCACGTATAATGCGACGACAGATACAGATGTTATATATATAATTAAATTTTAACAATCAGAAGTACACTTTAATGACAATTGTTTCTCGAAAAATGTTTTCTTGAATTTTTTAACAAAATAATCTCGAACATTTAACATTAAATAGTTCATAATGTTTTAATAATAAGATCAAAAATTTCCAGTAAAATCTCTCTGTGAGAATAATAGAAAATTTTCCACGATTGTTTCATATTTTGCGTGAAATGCATACGTAATTTTCTGTGAAACAAATACGTATCGCAAATCGCTTTACATTTCTAAAGCAAAATATAAATAAGCGCGCCACACAATTGTATGCGCGCTGCTATATAAACGCCGATTCCATGCCTGCATACGATCTCATTAAGCGCAGTTATTATATAGTAGCTAGTCGTTTTACACGTGCGTAAAAGATAAGGGGAACTCCGTAATTACCGAAAAACTCTCGGATGCAACGCAAACTGTTCACCCAGATTTTTCACGAATGCAGTTTGAAAAATAAAGTTTCACCTCACTAAATTTTCGAGGGAATTCGCAATATTGTGGTGAAATAACATAATTAATTCGGGACTATGGTGCACGCTGAAATTTTTCCGCAAATGTCTTTCGTTACATTACTACTTTATAAAATTATGTATATTATTTGCTGAAGTAAACGCGCGCGAATATATTATTTATTTCTGTATTTATGAAATATTTTATTAGAATAATCTTGCTGATATATTTTAAATATGACATTATATTGATGTTCCGTGCAATTTTATGCAGCTGTAAACTATACACTTCTCAACAAAATTAAAGGGCCATTTAAAATCAGCGCTAAATTGGATCAAATTTGAAGTCACGTATCTTTGCGAAAAATGATCGCAGAGCAATGTTTGAAAAAACGTTTTAAAGCTTAAGTAACCTTAACTTTCGAATTCTCAAAGCTCGTTTCTCCGCAAAGATTTTAAAGTAAACCTTGCAAAATTGAAGAATATTAGACATCACAGACGCGCGTTATTTAGCTTTTAAGCTGTTATACTATAATTACACTATTAACTCCTTGATACACACAATTGTCAAAATATGCGATGACAGCCGCTCACGAAGCAAGCGTAGCAAGAGAACCAATCGACATCGCGGAAAAAGCGACTGCAATAAACTTCAATAGATTCGTATTGAGTATCGACTTATAACATGCCTTTTTTAGAAAGGGATAACTTTAACTTTGATGGCGTGCACGGAGAGAATAAAATTTATTCCCCAAGTTTTGTTAATTATATCGTAAAATTTAACATTTTTTCTTTAAAATGCTTTTTTAATTATTACGCTACAATTTTTCTTTTTACTGGAGTTATGACGATTTGAAGTAAGTGCATTTTCATCAGAGTTCTTTTTCTAAAAAATGTAATTTGCCGTGTAAGCACGCACACATATAGGTACGCGCGCGCGTGCGCGAGGTGTAAGTCGACCGCGTAACCTCCCCCGGTATGTACACCTTGAGTAATGTTAATACGATACCGGTAGCAGAATAGGGCAAAATACATTTTTTAGAGAAAAGATATATAAAAATACATTTTGTTACTTCAAATCATCATAACTTAGTGAAAAAAATATTGCAATTGCATAATTAAAAATGAATTTTAAAGACAAAATGTTAAGTTTTGCGATATAATTAATGAAATATAATTAAAAAAATTTGGAGAATAAATTTTATTCTTCTCGTGCATTAAAGTTAAAGTTTATTCTTCAATTTCGCAAGGTTTACTTTAAATTGGCACCGTTTGTAGTAAAATCTTTGCAGAAAAACAAACTTTCGAAGCATTCGACAGTTGAGGCTTTCAGCATTAAAACGCTTTTTCAAATACTGTTCTGCAAATATTTTTCGCAAAGATGCGTGACTTTGAATTTGGTTCTTTTTAACGCTGATTTTAAGTGACTCTTTAATTTTGTTAAAAAGTGTATTTCCACTTGAAATGCGACATATTATTCAAATTAAAATAAAATACAATTTTAAAATGGCAAATAAATTTAGTAAACAATAAGTAGACGAATACGCAATATATTCCCTGAGATTTTTCAACTGTCGTTTGACAGATTATCTTATATGTTGAACAAATTTTTATAATAAGACGAGAAAAACCCCAAGGATCGGTATTTGTCACGGTGTATACACTCTGTGTATGCACCGTTATAGTCATGCACGGCGCGTTGTTTGTAAAATTACTGTCTCGAGAGAATATCTCGTTCCAAAAATGTAGTACAGTAAGCAGTGCATATGACAAAATACAATATAAGCGTGGATTACTCCTGGTGCTTTTCTCAAATTTCTCAAGAAAGTATAAGATGTATCTACTACATTTTTAGTCTCTGTTTTTCTGTAAGTTTCAAGCGACTAATGTAAGAAATTTTAATATAGTAACGGCAACACAGTAATCACGCTTGTTTAAAGTGTGTATTTTACGTTTATAACAATATTTTATATTTTTTGTTTTTTTTTACAATAATCGTATTTTAATTGTTATGTTATTATTGTTAATACTTTAAGATTACTTCTTATCAATATTTTATATTTTATATGTTCTATATGAAGATATGGTTAATCTAATAAATTGTCTTGTGACTTGAAAGTGTAAATTATGCAACGACTTTGGTGAGTGATACAATGAATCCTGATTAATTTATGATTCTGATGGCGCGGTTAGAGAACAAGGGTTTATCGATCTTATCGGTAACATCTGCAGAGCTGACGGATTATTTAAGCAGCTTTCGCAAATAACTATAAAGTCAGCAGTAACGTTGCGCCCAACCCATATGCATATATAATGCGTTCTATTAGATCGAGAGGCAATGTTTGCACGGCATTAAGCAACGTGCACATTGCGCACCCTATTACTTCTTCAACCTACTCTGCCCCGATAAAAAATTTAAACTTATGTAATGCGCCATCCCAAAACTGGAAACGTTTATCATGCGGCGACCAAACGCAATAAATATATCATAAATGCGCAAACGGCAAACACTAATTAACATTCACAATAACGAAGTCGTAATGAGTGTCGCTCTATGTAATAAATTTGCTGCAAACAGATTGCAGGATCTATAAATTTTTGGACTATAAATCTATAAATCTAATTAGCTATTAATATCCTCATTCGATTACATTTGATTCGTCCAAATACAATTACGCAATATCATTACCTATATATATTATAAAATCCGATTATTCTTCATGTTTACTCTATTATATTTGCTTATACGTATATCTAAAGATTCAAAAGTTTATATGGTTATCTAAAACATTGCGTGCGTAAGAAATGTAATTAGCTAGAGCCGACGATGTTAAAAAAAATTTGAAAAAAAAATACTTCATCTCCAGAAGAAATATGAAACGATCGCGCGTGAGTTTATCGCAAATACACATTATACGGTGTAATAATATTTACACGCGAAATAGCTTGTCTGAATGTCGCGTTGGATGACGCTGTATCGAGAGAAATGCATTATTTTTTACATATTTATTAAAGTTGCTTCATCAGACTTTGTGCGCGCGCGCGCGTTTTTCAATTTCACACGGTCGAAAAAATTACATACGTCGAAAAAGCGCGATTTTTTAATTGCGTTAGCCGCATGGCGTATTTGCGTACGCAAAATTGAAATTATAAAGAGGAAATATATGAATGGAGGTTGCCGACGCCGATAACAACGGTGGCGATGCGACTTGCGTAGCATAAAAACGTCGATTTTCTACTGTCGTCGAACTAAGAATATTCGGGTAAAATTTCAACGTTGAAAATTCATATAATAACACTATTTGCATATGTATGTAGAACAATATATTATTTACACGTGGTTAAATTCAGATTTGCCCAAATTGATTCAATGATTTTCGGTGTGTCTCTCTCTCTCTCTCTCTCTCTCTCTCTCTCTCTCTCTCTCTCTCTCTCTCCCCCCTCTCTTTCTTTCTACAAAATTATATGAATACAATAGACGTTTGTGCCAAATTTCCATAAAATTTTATCATAAATAATATATACTATATAAATTGCAATGGCAAAAAAGTTACACTCTCCTTGTTAGTAAACTGCACACCGATTATTTGTTGAACTTAACACAGTTTTTTGTTGGAACAGTAAATCTACTTAAATAAAATAATTAACTTCTCGGAACTTGCAGGTTTCTATAATTTATGCAATTACAAAAGTGTACCCTATAAAGAGTTACAAATGCTAATGAGCTCGACAGGATACACTCTGAAACATTATCTAAATCAAACTTTATCTACTTTTGCACAAATCCGGTGAAATCCAATTTTGCAATTTCTTGAATTTTCCGCTGGAAGCGGTAATATTATTAGCATTGTGAAAATTGTAAACGATTCTGTTACGATCTCAGAAAGCACACCACAGAATCATATGAATATATCATGTGCATATATGAATAAACAAGAGTTTTCCTCAATATTTCCTCAATAAAATTTCAATTGCAAGCATTCTCTGATTCTTCTGATTTATGGACATCTATTTAAATTTTATATTATCTCTTTTAAGAATCTTTAATAAACGAACCAAATAATATAATTGTACTGTTTTGTAAAATGAATATATCTTGGCTGATATTTTTATCAAACAATTTTGAATAAATAAAAAAGTCTGTAAATAAATAAGTTACAGCAAATAGCACTAAATTTACGTTAAATAATTTAATTAAATATAATAATGTATCGTAAGGTTTTGCTCTTTTACTACATAAGAAAAAATTGAACAACTATCAACTCTTTATTTTTCCGCAGCGCACTGTTCTAAATTAATTACTGCCGCAAAACCCCGTTGTGTGCGGAAAATCCTCGCGTACCAGAAACATAAATACTTTTAAACGAAACAGAGAAAACGCATCGCGCGGTAAACGAAAGAGACTTCATACCAACATGTTGGAAATTTGATGTCCTGCGGCCGATAAAAAGCACAATAACGCGCTACGATAGCACGGGCTTGTAAATCATGTTTTTCCACCGACGTAAATTCTCCGCCGCACTATGAAGCCGTCCGAGAGATCAGTGCAGTTCCACGATTAAACTGTAATAAGCTTTTCCTCACGCTCGCTGCTGATTGCTATAATTTATTATTTGGCATTATATATGAATAAACGTGACGTTCTGAACAACAATAGCGTCGAGATAAAGAATAGAACGAAATGGTTACCATTATCACGCCTGTGTGCGATATGATATCTATGTGTATATAAATTACTACATAATTTATTACCACGCGTTTACACAAAAACGCCAAGGCATCTTAAGATTACTAACATATAATTTAACTGTAATTAGTGTATATAAATAATTGTAGCTGTATACTTGATAGTGTAATCTTATTTCATAAAGGAATGTAGCGTAAGAATCCAATTTTTTTTTTTACGAACCTAGCATCGTCTTAGAGCCGACGATAACTTTCAGTCTGTCAGGATATTTATATCACTGACGTAAAGTATTGCGGAATGGTGAGAAATGTCTTGCCTGCGGAATGTTGATATTGTGTAGAAAGCAGAAAGTACAACAATATCTTTCGATTCCGTTCCGTCGCGATAAATCGCAGTTCCCGCGTGCTGTGAATTCTTGTCAATGAAAATCGAGCTTTTCGTTCGTTTTCTATTTCCTACGTGTGAAAAACTTGTCTACGTTCGTCCACATTTTTAAGCATTCAACCCAGGTGTGATGAAACAATCGTTAATTAATTTTTAGAAATTTTGGAAGTATTTATAGAATGAATTTAAGTAAACAAGGAATATAATACAATTAGAATTTATATTATAGAAAACGTGAAAACAAGTCCTTCCAATTTTTTAAATTTATTTTTATTCTCGCTTACTGTTAATTTGATGTCTCGTTTTCTAGTGCAATGCAATAAGTTGATCATTGCTGCAATTAACTAATTTTTGCATTCTCACTTCAATTTGCTATATTTAAGTCTGCGGCATAAATTTTGCATGCAGTTTAAGAGAGATTTTTTTAAACCGTCGACGCGAGTGTTACGACGGCGTCATTAAAATTAGCACGGGGAGAAGCGCGTCACGATCTGTGATCCTGCCAGGTTCTCGATTAGCGGACATCAAGCTCTCGAGAAGATTAAAGGCAAAGCAGTTGAGGATCGGGCGCAGGCGCGTACTTAATGAAACGTAATTTTGCGTCCATTACGGCAGAAAAACGGCAGAAAAACGGCACTCGCAAAGATTTTAATACGGCGTGAGCTCAAAGGGGACGAAATTCGCGCAAGTTTCGCGTGCCGCGCAATATGCGCCACGGGGAAAATGAGCACAGATTCATCCGACCTATTTAGAGAACTCCTGCATGCAATTTTTATTTCGCCGCAGAATGCGCGGTTGTTCGCGTCATTCTGCCCGCAATGCCGTTCGATCGTTAACTCGCCCGAAAAGGGGAAAAAAAAAGAATAACTCGCACCCCTTCTATAGCGTCGCGCTTAACACAGTTTCTTTCGTAGCAGTTTTACACGATTTTTCTCATAAAAGCGGCGGGAACGTGCACATGTTTAATGGCTTAATGGAATTTTTATATTTCATTGAAAATATGACTGTAATATATTTCTTTCCCGATACTTAAAATAATCCTTTTGCAAGCGACGATCACCGCGGCGTTTTTTCATAGAATCGTCTAAAAGATATGGTAAGTATATTAACAAGCGAATAAGTTAATTTACCAAAACTTTGTATATATGTATTTTCCATGAATTATCCGCGCATTCAGGGCATTCCAATTTACTGCTCCCCGGGCGCAATAGAATATGGAGATATTCAAATTTATCTAGCATAAAATACAAACCACTCGTGTTTACATTCCAGCAAATTTCAAAGGAGTCGAATCTGGCTTTAATTGCGAGCGAACGAATACGGGCGAAAGAGACGTACTTTATTCGACGTCCACGGGGCCGTCGCGTCGTCGTCACAGGATCCAATGTCAAAAATAAAATCGTCGTCGTTTGATTTATATAATCGTCGGGTACTTCCGGCCGTCGCGTCGGCGCGCTCGCCAAACGCGGCGGGTTCCCTCGTTTTTCCGGGCACCTTCATCTCGGTAATTACTCGAGAGCGTAGAGTCGTTCTCCGTGTGCTTTCTCGCGCATTCGACGCAAAAAACACGTGCGCGCGCGCACACACACACACACACACACACACACGCACACTCGGCCGGTCTATCCGGCTCGTACGTGTTTGGAGTGGACGCGACATCGCACTCTCAACGAAGAGGACAAAAAAAATAAAAGGGAGGATAAAAAACACATCCGCCCCACCGACTGCCATGAATCCGTAAGATCGCTTGTCATACGGCCATATATGGGAGGAAAAAAGAGAGAGGAAGAGGAAGCCTCTGACAGAAGGGGATGATTCTCCATACGTCGCTCGTACACCTTCGATCGGAAAGCGAAGAGGGTCGAGTATGTGAACGCGTATACGGGGTGCGCTGTAACACGTGGATCGATGTATGAGCAGTTATTCATGTAAACCGCACTTATTCGAGCATATAAATAATTGCTATTATTAACTTTACAGATTTATTTATCTTAATTTTTTATAAAACACACTATATTAAGATATCTTCTGTCTCAAATAATTTAACTAATAATATTTACAACGCAAATAAAATTAATGACAAAAATTATTTTTAATTCAGTTTTTTTTTAAATATAATATCACTATAAATCAATTGTAATTGATCAAAATAAATCTTTTAATTTCTATATTATTTATTATTTTAATTAAAATAAATTTTAATAAAAAATTTTAATTGCCATTAGAATAATGATTCAAAACTGGAGGAATTAAGACGTTGTGAGAAAATAAAATCGTTCCTCATCATTTGCGAGAGAAATTAAGATATTTCCTCTCAAATTAGGACTCAAAGTATAAGATATTCAAACCCGCCTGATGTATATTACGCGAAATATTTAAATTCACTTTTCCTAAATTAGGTAAGAGAGCGCAAATTGTTCAAATTTGCCTTTCAGATTAGGGTAATACAAAGTATCCAATTTACTTGCTATTTCCCACGGAAAATCTGACGCCCTTGAATTTACTTTCAACACTTGGCGGTAATAACAAATTACTCAAATTTACTCTCCGCACAAGTTGCGCAAGATCCGCAACGCATTCTATTTACACTAAGCGAATTGAAATAACTCGGTGCATACGTACGTATATATTCACTCTGCTCAGAATTACGGGAAGACCGCAAGCATCGGGGATTTACCGGATCTGCGAATTGCAAATCCGAAGCATTTCAGATTTCCGTTATTTCGGAGACACCCAGTGCACGCACGCGTGCACGAGATCCCGCGGAATCCTCGGCAGAAAGTCGATCGGGAGTTGGGGATGAACCCAAATCTAGGGGAAATTTTTATCGTATATTCAGGACGTGTTCCGACTCGCAAATGCCGCGGTCTGTTAGGACGGAGAAAGATGGAAAAAGGGAAAGGACGCGGAGGGAAAACGCTCCGTTACGCTCCTACGGGGATAGAGGGAACAGACGGTCGAGAAGGACGACCAAAATCGTTGGATTTTATTGCCGGCTTAAACGGTTTGCAGTCGAACGCATGCACGGCCCGTCGCGAAATTGCGCAGCCGTTTTGCAGCCATAATTTTTGCCGCGCGCTGCAAATCACAATAATATATTCAAAGTAGCGAGGCGCCAAATTTCTTGAGATTCCTCTTCAAACCAAAATTGCAATTTTCCGAGCTTTGCGCTTTAGATTATAATTTTAAATGTCTTTTAACATTGCACTTCTATCGGTAGCGTATGACTACGTTAGAAAGGAGTTTACATTTAAAAATGTGTTAAGCTTATTTGCAAAGCTTTGCGCAATGATATATTTTTGCATAAAAAACTTGATTTCTCTCTAAGTGCGTAATGCGTTATGTATTGCACCACAGCAAATCAAATATTTTTTAATGTTTCTATAAATAATACATATAAGAATAAAGCAAGTATCCAATTAATTTATATTTACGAAAATATACACGCGGAAAGAACGGTTTTGCTAAAGTATATTTATCTAAAAATTTAGCTAGATATACAGATCTGAAAATAATTTTGTTGCACCATCAAAATAATTATGTAGAACACTCAAACTAATTGCTAAAATGTCAAAAGTTTTTTCAACATTATTATCATTCAGCGACCTATATACTATAATTATTTTGACAATGCAACACAATTATTTATATATCTCTAGCTAAATTTTAGCTAGAGATTTAAATTAGATACTTGAGCAAAATCGTACGTTCTTTCCGTGTCATTTAAAACGTTATTTAACGTCAGTGCGCTACTATGGTTTATATTGCCATCAAATTTAGAAATAATTGTAAAATAAAACAGAGCAATCTGACGATTCTGACATGAACATTTCTAGCTCTCTACACATAATATGTTAAAAAAATCCCTCAATATCTTTATATGCAACAATATGACAAGTAAACAATTACACGGCAATAAAATAAATCAAAAAGTGTTCCATTTTATGAACTTCTTATTCTTTTTTCTCGTAGTGTAGAACATACCAATTGTAGGAAACGTTATAAACAGAAGTATAGCAGTTTTTATCGCGCTGAGAATCACAATAAAGCGGATCCGGCAGTTAACTTTTTAACTTATCACGGATAAATGCGCCCCTTTTAATTTCCTTTAACGCATCGCGAGGCGCCGCGGCGCGCGACGCGACGTCGACGAGTAATTACGCGGAAACGAGTGGAGGCGAACGAAGAAGCGTTTATGAAAAGCTCCGCGACGCCGAACGACAATAATAAAACGGAGAAAAGTGCAGATAATAATTCCAAGAGCGACAGAAGGACCTCCGAGCTCTGGCGTTTCTCCAGAACAACCGCGAGTCCGCGGTAACCATTACGAAGAGTCTGCTTGAAAAAAAAACGAAGATGTAAAAATAAGAGAGAGAGAGAGAGAAAGAGAGAGAGAGAGAGAGAGAGAGAGAGAAAAACTATGGCGGCCTGAGATATTATTCGCGTTGGCAAATTTCTGTACCGCGGAATTTCGCGCCAAATATGTAAACGCGCTCAAAATGAGACACGCGAAAAAATGCGCTGCGAACAACGTGTAACTTTTCCCATTTTGCACTGCTGGCTTTGCGTCTTCATGCTTCTTCATTTACCACTGCGCGTCTCAAATTGGCAACACACTCGCGAGTCAATCCCTCACGGCAAGAAAATGGTCCGCGACAAATGAGCTCTACTTGATATACTTTTCTCATTTGCAGCGTTAAATTTATGCGGCTTGAGAAAAGAGAAGTTTGTCACGCAGATAGGCATTTCTTGTGCTACTATATAATTCAAGTTTACCGACTTTAAAAAATTAGTTAAAAAACAACGAAGTATATAGCTTGTGAAAAGATATAAATCAATACCTATTTCTCAATAATCTAGGCTTAACGTTTTATTAGTTTAAAAGGTTAATTTTTTCAGGCTAAAAGAAGTATACCTATCTATATTAATTAAGATGTAAAGTAATAATGAGATTATAACAGATTATGAAAATTATTTACATTTCCGGAGATTGAACATTAAGAAAATCAGATTTTTAAAAATAAATCTCAGAACCTATAGGTTTACAAGTTAATCTGGATATCGAATATTTTTTTATTCTATGTTAAAATTACAGATTCATATTTATATACATCATATCATAAATGGCAAAAGAAAACAATAAAACTATTATAATTAATAAATTATCACGGAAAAAATTTTTTGTTATATTTTACCCTTAAATTCATTACAAACTTGGAACAACTTGGCAATCAGGAAATTTTTAAAATATACAAAAGACATTTTACAAACAACGTGATAAAAATTACCAAGCGGATTGGTAAATTTTGAAAAATTATTGAAATTTCCTAGATATGTTTTAATAAAATTAATCAAACATATTTTATATTTTAGTGTAATAGATATTAATATTTTTTATTATGCTAGATATTAATCAGAATAGCTCGCATAAAATTCTTTGTGGTACATATGTTGTCCCACAACTACCATGATTTCAGGGTAAATTTTAAGAGAAAATTCTCTCCGTGATATAATTATATAATATATTATATGATTAAAAATTTATTATAGCTCCACAAATTCATAAATTTATAAATTATTGAGTTTATCTTACTCAAAGAAATGAGTAAAAAATGTAAAAAAATAAAAAATGAAAAATCAACAATTCAAACTTAAACTAAAATATGAAGTCAAATCATATACATCGGTGTAGTTCATGCAAGTTGCATTCAATTCGAATAATCTGTAACCGCAAATCACTTTAATCACGTTATTGCGACCAATCACGTCGAAAAAAATTACGCGTTCCGTAAAGTCCGTTGCTCGTGATTCCAAAAATGCACAGATGCAACGAGCCGATAACTTCGCTAGACTGCACAAAATCAAAGGATCTTAAACGGCAACGGCAGGTACGCGACCAAATTGAAAAGATCATTGACGTTGGATTCGGCGTCGGGATATAACGTTCATTCGGTTGTATATACACGCGGTTAGCATTTCTCTTCTCAAATCAACATCGTATGTACACCAACTGTGAATAGAATGTTGTGTTACCCCATTAACTAACGCCATCCGTAATTGGAAATTGGAAACCGTATTGACAAGTACAATAAATAATACACTTGCTGCAATGTATTCATACTCAAATATGTATACAAGATAACCTAACGAAACTTTTGCACCCCGTTTTTTTTCGTAACCTGCAATTGATTTGTGTAATATGCTGAAACACCAGAGAGAAAGACGCGTTATCAATATGAAAAGTTTTCTATTCAAGAATAATACGCCTCATTCTATAGCTATCCCGCCATTTCTACTCGAGAGGGAGCATTTAATATTCCTTAGAACGATGTACTCTATACATCACAGCACCGGCATACACTTTGAGATAATTGATCCGCGATCGATCGATCAACGGCACACCGAAACGAGCAATTCTATCCCCCGCATAATGCATCAATCGCGCCCTCGTTACCGACAGGTTCATCCACTTTGACGTCTTCCAAAGACGGACACCGCACCGTTTCACTTCTCATCCGCCCCCTAACTCTTTACGGGCAACGTTTTCGTTCCTTGTCAACGAAGGATTTACCAGTGACTGAGGATAAAAAAGAAGAAGCTAGGGGGGGGGGGGCAAGGGTTGAAAAGCGAGCCATCTCAAAGATCACACAAATGTTGGCGAGGCGTCTGTGTCTGGTTGTGGGATACAGCGAAAGATTGATTGGGGGGGGAGGGGTTACTCTCGACACTTGTCTTATTCACACCGATCGACATTTCGCTTAAGAGTCTTAACGAAAAAAAAAGAAAAAAACCTACCGTCCTATACTACCCCCATCACTCTAGTATTATTATAGATCGAGAAAATGTCGAGGTTTCCTAATAAATATTTAATTTGAAAGCTTAAATATACGGAATCGGAACAATTCATTTTTTAAATGCAGGTGGACCAAATTGGATTGTGACAAAACATAATAGAATCACTCGAGTTTAATGTAATTGTACATGTCATATTAGACAGTACATGTCATATTAGAACATTTTCCGATTCCTCAGTTATATTAACAAAAAATAATGCGCGATGTCCTAAATATTTTACTTCTTTAATTTTTTTTATACTAATCTATACACCACTATTCATCCAATGATAAATGTCACTTTCCGAGATACACTCCTGTTTAATTTTTTCGAATTTTTGTTTGCTTGATTTTCCAAAGTCAGGATTCGGAATTTCGTTTTGTTTAGATAAGTCTATATATATTTTGTTTAGTTTGCGCTGTGTAAATAAGAATAGTGATACAAGGTTATAAAAGATACTCAGCGGCAACGGTGAATCTGATGGATGCTGATTTCACGATAAGTTTTGTGCAGCGAGATACGTTAGCAGAGATTTAGTTAGGCAGAGATTATTTTAGCAGTTTTTGTGAATTCAGGGAGAATTGTGTTTGATAGCGCGCCATTATTGATTAATTTTGGCATATTGTTAATTTGAGATAAATTATTTTAATAATGTTCCTGAATTCGTTCTAAATAATAAAATAATGTAATACAAATAATTTAAAGCTTTAATTTAAAATGTAGTTTGCATGTTAAATATGTTTTTTTATGTATTTAGTGTCTCGACAAGGTAAGTTTTAAGGTCGTGTGTTTTAAGAAGTAATAAAGCAAAAGAGATATTATTAAAAAAATGCACTTAAAAAAACAAAGTGTTTTGATCACATATCATCTTTAGAAAATTAAAAAACTGTCTTTTACAACGTTTTTTCTCTTCCAGATACATCTTGGAATACCAGATACTTATTACGTATAACGCACTCCGTAAACTGTAAAAGTAGACTGTAACGGTACTTTGAAAATAAGTCTAAAAATACTTTGCAACAATACCTCTTTATCATAGTTTCTTATTAGCTCATTTTGTCAACAATAATCTAATTATAAATCAACATATCAATCTAACAGAACTCGTTATGCAACCATTAAACAATATATTGTCAAAGTATAAACAAATCAAAATTGTAATTAAATAAAAATATGAATAAAAACAAATATAGCAGTGGAAACGATATAAGTAATGTCAAATGCAGCAGCGTTTTCTTAAATTTATGTCTTATTTATCCAACGTACTTATAGCACAAGTAAAGTTTCTTTCAAGAATATTGAAATATTCTTATTAGAAAGCAGTTATGTATTTCTATCACTATGTTAATATAATTATGTTATTAAAAGATTGTGTATATATAATTAACCATTTCTAATATTTACCTTCAAGCTAAGATATTCTCCGGCAAAACAAAAGACAAAGACTTCAATCGTTATAACGAAGTAACCAGAAATATTTTTCACAAACACGAAAATCCCAGTTTCATTATGAATAGACTAATTCAATAAATTATAAAAAGAAAATTGAATACATATGATATTAATCACCGAATATGTATTACAGTACTTACAATTATGATGACAAATCCTAGACAACACATAAGTAACGTATTCGCAACAACTTGCATTAATACAATAAAGGAGAAAAGTGATTCGATGTTTTTGGAGAATGCAATGATTTTATTATGCCTCTCGATCAGCATTCCAAATAAAGGTATGGAAGATTCACGAAGAAGAATAAATTTATTGTTAGATACATTTCTGATTTCATGACACATTATATCAATTTGTCCGCTTACGTGAAGTATCTAAAATAGACTTAAATTTAAAAAAAAATTATAATTACTAACATATTAAAAACATTTATTTTAAAAAAAGATGTATTTCAAATGCAATTATACAATTGGATACATTATTTTTAAATAATATATTCAATAATTACAAATGTGTTGTATAAAAATAATTGTAAACTTTTCTAACATTTCTGGCATTAATTATACTTTAAAACTTTTTACAAAAAAAGGTAACACTTTTTTAAAACAAAATTCTACAAACTACAAAAAATGTTAATGTAAGAGTATGTTTGTACGTCTTTACGTTACAACACATTAGATACATAAAGAATCATTAAGAAATTAATATGTACATATACGAATATAAGTTACCAATGTCAAGATTAATCCATTTAGAATAGCGATTAGGCATGCATTTATCGTCACATGTAAAATTAATGTTGCAACGAGAAATTCAAACGTCGGCGATTGTTGAGTTTCAGAGGGCAAATATAGCTTTAAAGGAAGCTGATGTAATGTGTCATTGTAATCTGCAGTTAGGAATACGGAATGAATTACGTAGTCGCCTTCGTAAAGTATTGCAACAATCACATTAAAACTCAAGAAAGCATTAGAGATGAAATGCGATATATTCGCTTTAATTGTCATCATATACAAATGCTGATCGATATTGATGCACTCGCGCCAATCATTATCCATAACCACCAAGATTTTATGAAAAACATCTGCAATATGTTACTTTAATTCGTCATATGTCTCAGATAAATGCGTTATTTATTTTCTTTCGTGAAACAACTGATGTTATATGTTTTAATGTTGAAGATTTGAATAATATTATGATTGCAGGGAGAATTAGATCAATAATAAGCACTTAAAAATGGAGAGAGGTTCTTATTTCTTAAATACGGTTATAGAGCAAAGCTAAACCACTCCACACAGATATAATGTCTTACCGACGATGCACCCACAGACTGATTATTTTAAACAACATCAAACTATAAGTCTAGAGTCGACAATCAGACCGTCAACGAGATTTGACAATTCGCTCATCTTCAAATTATCAAGTACATACAAATATTGGAAAGTACTGCATAATCAGCAGGCTCAACGTATAACTCAGCCAATAAATGGTACCATATGAATCATTCGGCCACATGCCAAGAAATCGAAGGCCAACTCTCAGCGCTGGACTAACACTAGATGTGATTAGTCATTTGCAAATGATTTTAAAAACGTAAGAAAATAAAAATCAGTCCCGGCACATTTGTTCTCTACTCTAGTTGAGAAGGAAATGAGGAGCACCGTCCGTTTCCCTCAAGTGCATCCCCCACACGAGTGCGTCCCCACTCAAACACACTTGGATCAATCGCTATTATATGTCGCATATAGTACAACGATGAGTAAAAAAAAACTCATTACTTTAATATCCCATAAACACTCTGATAATGTATACTCCGACCATAAAGTAACATACATAGATATTATACTACAGCTAAAGCAAAAAAAAAAGAAATGCTGCGCGACAGGTTCTTTTGCAATCATTTTTTCTTTGACAGTGCAATATTACAGACAAGAAATGGTCATGTTTATCACATTTTCTACCATTCACGAGAATCATTAAATGCGCGACTATGGTGATTAGATATTCCATGCAAGGGAAAATAAATTGTCGTTCATGCAACTAAACTTCTGGTCTTTGAAGAAATATGATGAGGGGAGAACAGAATTATCTGGCTGGGGATATAATAACGAGTAATTTCCTTTAATAATTCAAAAAGTGTTATTGCAAGAAACTTCGTTTAACGAAAAAATATTTTAAAAAAGTAGGAAGTTTACAATTGAGAACATTATAGACGTCTAGTTACAAGTATATCTAACAAAATACATAAAATACAAACCCTAGTATGCAATTTTCTAATAAAATTCAATAGCCAAAACGCCCGATAAAGTTTCCAGCTGTTTTAAAAAGTAAAAATATCATAGTAATAGCACGCACGAAAAATAAAACAGTATTTTGCACATACTTTTTATATATCAGTATTTTAAGTTTATGTAATTTCTCGACTCTTATTAAACAACTGTTAACTTACACTACATTAATTATAATTTCTTATCAATGTATTTAACTTCTCTTTACTTTACGGTAGTAAAGTTTACGTTAACTACTGTAATGATTTCAGAAAATAGATACTACGCGATTTTTTTTATGTCAATACATTATAGCGTTCAAAACTGATATAAATGATACTGACGCTTTCATAATCTAAAAAACACAAGTAAAACGTTAGACATGTTAGATCTCCAAATTATATTTATCTATACACATGTCGCAGCACATCGATCCAAAATTAAATAAGTAAAATAAATTTATATTTTAATAATTTGATAATTTAAAATTTAAAAATTTACACTTGTAAACGTTTCAAATGACATATCCATTCATCTTCCCTGCCGTAATTGCCAGTCGTTTTTGTGATCTCAACAATATGAAATATTATAATTTTACTTTGATTTGACGGCATATTATACCATGGCGTTTCGTATGTTGCCCTAGCAATTAAATTGCCCTAGAAAATGATGCAAGTACTGTCAATATTCCATGATGCCAGCTTTTTTATATTCATCATTATCCATTTCACTTATTAAAAGAAAAAAATTTTTGCGGTATTTTACCAATCGTGAAAATATTGGTAGCAAATATATCAAAAATTCTTACTATCCGTTTCTATTTTTATTTAAATATTATAAAAAATTGCGTACTTATAATAAACTATTAATTAATAAATGTTATGTAATTTTAAATACTATTATGACTTGGATACGTTGTCAGTACTTTTAAAGATTTTTATATGTTTGTATAAAAAATTGTCTTTTAAATAAGAAATATTTCTATTTAAATAAAATTGAATAGCAAATAATATTTTATATTGCATTGTAACATATTAATATATTTATATTTAACACTATCATATATATATATATATATATATATATATATATATATATATATATATATATATATTAACGTAATTATTTCAAAACTTATGGTAATTCATTTTTTTTCGAATACTTACTTTAAAACCGAGATATTCACCGGCAAAGCAAATGAAAAAGACTTCCATTATTATGGCAAAGTAACCAAATATGGTTTTCACTAACGCGAAAACACCAGTTTCATTATGAATTGACCTAGTTCAATAAAAGAATAGACATACATAAAACATATAACAACAACTATTGCATATTTATTACAGTACTTACAATTATGATTATAAATCCTAGACAGCAAATGACCAATGTACTCCAAACAACTTGCATTAACGCGACAAAGGAAAAAAGTTTTTCAATGTTCTCGGATAAAGAAAGAATTCTGTTATGCCTCTCGACCAATATTCCAAACGAAAATAGGGAGGATCCATACTGAAGAGTAGTCCTGGAAATATTTCTGAACTCTTGACATATTATATCAACTTGTCCGCTTACATGATGCACCTATAATATACTTGAACTTTTTGCAAAAATTATAGTTATTACGTGTACTGTAAAAATATGTTTTATGTTTCAATACATAGATACAATAAATGTAAAAATTTTACATAATACATTTAATTTATATTATTTCACTGTAATATACTCTTGACGTTGACAATAATTTTAAAAATTTTAATACAGAAATGTAACATGTATTTGTGTGCATCAGAAAGTGTAACAAAATTCTGCAAATTAATTAATGTAAAAATTCCATACAATAGCATTCACGCTTATAAGTTTACAGAAATCGTTCTGTTACATAAAAATTAATAAAAACTGAAAATAACAAATATGCAATATAAATTACCAAAGTGAAGATTAATCCATTTAGAGTAGCCATTGACCATATTTGTAACATCGCATGTAAAAATAAGTGATACAACGAGAAATTCAAACATTGGTGAATTGTTGAGTTTCAAAGGGTAATTGTATCTTCATAGGAAGCTGCCGTAAAGTGACGTTATAATTTTCAGTTAGAAATATAAAACGAATTACGTAGTCGCCTAAGAAATAAAATATCCCGGTAATCGCATTAAAACTCAATAAACCGTTAGAGAAAGTATGCGATATGTTCGCTTTGATTGTCATTATATGTAATGCTGATCGACGCTGATACACTCGCGCCAGTCATTTTCTATATGCGCCAAAATTGTATGAAAGACTCTGCAATACGTTACATCAGTATACATTATTTTAGTCAGATTTTTATAAATATATAAATAATTAATATTTATTTTCTTGTTAAGATTAATTATGTACAATATTCCAATGTTTGAAATATGATTTAGATGATGATATTAAGTCGGCCACTTTCAGTTGGAAAATAAGATTAAGAATTTATGCTAAGATACTAAAGAACAAACTTATTTCTCGAACATGGCGATTCAGCAAGGATAAAATATAACGTAGTATATTATTATAGATTATCTTACCGACGATGTATCCACAGAATAACCAATTTCAGAAATGTCAAACTATAATATAAATTCACAATCAAACAGTCAACAAGATTTGACAACTCGCTGATCTTTAAATGATTAAATATGTACAAATATTGGAAGTATTGTATGACTAGTATACTCGACATAAAACTCAGCCAATAAATGACAGAATATGATACACCATGGCCAAAGGCGAAAAATCGAAGACCAATTATCAGCGTCGGACTAACGGTACTTGTGATCATTGTGTGCAAATAATCTTAAATATATTTAGAAATAGAGATACTCAGTCTCAGCACATTTGTTCGGCACTCTAGTTCAGAAGGAAATAAAATTGCATGGTCCGTTTCTCCAAGTTCATCCCCAAACGATGCGTCCCCCACTCAGGTGAACACGGATCAATCGCTATTATACGTCGCGTAGTACAACGAGACAGAAGTTGAGACAGAACTCATTATTTGTATGCTCATTTTTAAAATTTCATTAACAGTCTATGTCAGAAAAACATAAAGTGTATTTCAAACCATGTAAAATTTCCAAGAACAATGTATAGATATTGCAGAAGAAAAAACAGCTATCTATATGCTCCAACTACTTTTTGCAAACTTGTCTCTTGGAAATATAATTCTATCGAAAAGAAGCAGATGTTTACCGCGTTTCCTGACAATCGTAAAAAATCATTAAACGCACGACAAAGCGATTGTAATTACATCAGGTATTCTAAACGAATCGAATTATATCGTATATTTCAACCTCCGATCTTTAAAGAAAATACAGTGAAGGAAGAATAGCAAAACTCTGACTGGGACTGAATCGTATAATAACGAGTAATTATTGAACAATTATTAACTTACAATATTATATTAATTATTCATTCAATATATTTAACTTCTTTTTACTTTATGATTTACATTAATTATGTGATATATATAATATCAGAAAATAGATACTACCCGATTTTGTTGATGTCAATACATAGCGTTCAAAACTGATATATATGATACTGACGCTTTCATAATCTAAAAAACACAAGTAAAATATTATACATGTTAGATCTACAAATTATATTTAATCTATACACATATCGCAGCACATCCAAAATTAAATAAGTAAAACAAATTTATATTTTAATAATTTAATAATTTGAAAATTTAAAAATTTACACTTGTAAACGTTTCAAATGACATATTCATCATCTTCCCTGCCGTGATTGCCAGTCGCTTCTGTGATCTCAACATATAAATATTATAATTTTACTTTGATTTGACGGTATATCATACCATGGCGTTTCGTATGTTGCCCTAATAATTAAATTGCCCTAGAAAATGCAAATACTGTCAGTATGCTAGCTTTTTTTATATTCATGATTATCCAGTTCACTTATTTAAAAAAAAAAAATTGCGGTATTTTTACCAATCGTGAAAATATTGCAGTAAATATATCAAAAATTCTTTACTGATTTTGTTTCTATTTTTGTGTAAATATTATAAAAAATTGTGTGCTTATAATAAACTATTAAGTTGATAAATATCTTATAATTTATAAAAGTATATATTTTATTGTGGCAGATATGTTTAGTACTTTCAAAGATTTTCATATGTTTGTAAAATAAATTTTCTTTTAAATAAGAAATATTTCTATTTAATTAAAATTGATTAGCTTAAATAATATTTATATTACGTTACAACATAATAATGTATTTTTATTCAAAAACAGCATCATACATATCTATTATTACGTCAGCGTAATTGTATTAAAAAATTATGATTAATCATTTTTAAATACTTACTTTCAAACCAAGATATTCACCGGCAAAGCAAATGAAAAAGACTTCCATTGTTATGGAAAAATAAGCAATCACGGTTTTCACTAACGCGAAAACACCAGTTTCATTATGAATTGACTAGTTCAATAAACGAAAAGATAGACATACTTAAAACATATATCAATGGACTATTGTATATTTATCACAATACTTACAATTATGACAATAAATCCTAGACAACAAATGACTAATGTGTTCCAAACAACTTGCATTAACGCAATAAAGGAGAAAAAGTTTTTCGATGTTCTCAGATAATGAAATAATTCTGTTGTGTCTCTTGACTAATACTCCAAATGAAGATAGGGAAGATCCATACAAAAGAGTAGTCCTGGAAATATTTCTGAACTCTTGACATATTATATCAACTTGTCCGTTTAGATGGAGCACCTATAATATACTTCAATTTTTGCAAAAAATTATAATTATTGCATGTAAAAAAAATTTTAATGTTCTGAATACAAAGATAAAATAAATGTAAAAATTTTACATAATATATTTAATTTATATTATTTCACTGTAATATATACGCATAGTCTTGACGCTGACAATAGATTTCAAAATTTCTAATACAGTAGTGTAACAAATATTAGCAAGTGTTGTGTCATTTAACAAAATTCTGCAAATTTATTCGTGTAAAAATTCCATATAATAGCGTTTTCGTTTAGTTTATGTAAATCGGTCTATATAAAAATTATTAAAAACTGAAAATAAGAAATATGTCATATGAGTTACCAAAGCAAGATTAATCCATTTAGAATAGAGATCGACCATACTTGTAAACATTGCGTGTAAAAATAGTGATACAACGAAACATTCAAACATCGGCGATTGTTGTGTTTCAAAAGGAAATTGTATCTTCATAGGAAGCTGCCGTAAAGTGGCGTTATAATCTTTGGTTAGAAATATAAAACGAATTACGTAGTCGCCTAAAAGATAAAATGCCGAAACGATCGCACTAAAGCTCAATGCACTACTAAAGAAAAAATGTGATATGTTAGCTTTGATTGTCATTATATGTAAATGCTGATCGTTGATGCACTCGCGCCAATCATTTTCCATATCCGCCAAAATTGTATGAAAGACTCTGCAATACATTACATCAATACGGTATTTTAGTCAAATTTTATAATTATGTAAATAATTTAATATTTATTTTCTCTTTAAGATTAATTAATGTTCTATATTCCAATGTTTGGATTTAGACGATAATATTATAAGTCGGGCCACTTCCAGTTGGAAAACAAGATTCAGAATTTATGTAACGTAGTATACGTATGTTATCTTACCGACGATGTATCCACAGAATAACATATTTCAGAAATGTTAAACTGTAAATTGAAGTCGTCATCAAACTGTCAGCAAGATTTGTTAACTCGCTGGTCTTCAGATGATTAAATATATACAGATATTGAAAGTATTGCATAATCAGCATAGTCGACATATAACTTATGCCATAAATGGTAGAATATGATACGCCCGGCCAAAAGCCGAAAAATCGAAGACCAAGTTATCAGAGTCGGACTAACGGTACTCGTGATCATTATTTGCAAATATTCTTGAATACTTAGAAATAGAGATACTAGTATCAGCACATTTGTTCGGCACTCTAGTTTAGAAGGAAATAAGATGGCATAGTCTGTTACTTCACGTTCATCCCCACACGATATGCGTCCCCATACGGTGCATCCCCACTCAGGTGAACATGGATCAATCGCTATTATATGTCCTGTAGTACAACGAGACAAAAACCGAGACAGAACTCATTATTTGTATGCTCATTTTAAAATTTCATTAACAGTCTATGTCAGAAAGACTTAAAGTGCATTTCAACCATGTAACATTTCCAAGAACATTGTATAGATATTACAGAAGAGAAAAACAGCTATCTATGCTTCAACTACTTTTTTGCAACCTTGTCTCTCGGAAATATAATTCTATCGAAAAGAAACAAATGTTCACCATGTTTTCTGCCAATCGCAACAATCATTAAACGCACGACAAAGCGATTGTAATTACATTAGGTATTCTAAACGATGGAATGGAATTATATCGTATATTTCAACCTCTGATCTTTAAAGAAATACAGTGAAGGAAGAATAGCAAAACTCTGACTGGGACTGACTCGTATAATAACGAATAATTACATTTTATAATTCAGGATAAGTTACTGCGCAAAACTTGATCATGAAATAAATTTCGATAATAAAAAGTTTACAATGTAAAATAATATAAATGTTAAGTTAAATATATATAATACAATAAATAATAATATAATAATGAACATTAAAAATTTAATAAATAATGTTATACAAATTGTATATGCCACATGACCGTTTAGTCCCTAGTAGAACGTCAATATAGTAACAAATTTCTGTTATGCATTCTGCAACTACATAACCTTTTCAATTAAACTTTTGATCTTTGAAGAAATATGATGACGGAAGGACAACTAAACTTTCTAACTGGGGATGAAATAACGAGTAACTTTTTTTTTTAATTTAGAAGGTGCTAATCCTTGTGTCCACAATGCTAGAAATCGCTTCGAGATTTCGGACAAAGGAAGAATTAACCAATCATGTTTAAACAATTTGGCCAATTGACCAATGCAAGGCTTTATTACAAGGAAATCATTAATTGAAAAAATTTAAAAAGTAGGATGTTTGCAATTGAGGATATTATAAACGTCTAGTACACAAATGTAAGGAACAAAATGTGCAAAATAAAAAATATAAACATAGTATACGATTTTCTAGGAAGTAGTCAGTGTCCGAAACGTTTGCATCTACGTATCTTTTTTATAAAGATAAAATATAATAGTAATAGGACACACGAAAAATAAAACAGTATTTGCACATACTTTTATATATATTATATAGTAAGTTAAGTTTGTGTAATTCTTTGACTTTTAATTATTAAACAATTATTAACTTAAAATATTATATTAATTATTAATTTTATATCAATATATTTAACTTCTTTTTACTTTATGGTTTACATTAACTACATGATATATATAATAACAGAATATAGATACTACGCGATTTTGTTGATGTCAATACATAGCGTTCAAAACTGATATATATGATACTGACGATTTTATAATCTAAAAAACACAAGTAAAATATTATACATATTAGATTTACAAATTATATTTATCTATACACATATCGCAGCACATCCAAAATTAAATAAGTAAAATAAATTTATATTTTAATAATTTAATAATTTAAAAATTTAAAAATTTACACTTGTAAAAGTTTCAAATGACATATCCATCATCTTCCCTGCCGTGATTGCCAGTCGCTTTTGTGATCTCAACAACATGAAATATTATAATTTTACTTTGATTTGACGGCATATTATACCATGGCAGTTTCGTATGTTGCCCTAGCAATTAAATTGCCCTAGAAAATGCAAATACTGTCAATATGCTAGCTTTTTATTATATTCATCATTACTCATTTCACTTATTTAAAAGAAAAATATTTTTGCGGTATTTTTACCAATCGTGAAAATATTGTAGTAAATATATCAAAAATTCTTTACTGATTTTGTTTCTATTTTTATTTAAATATTATAAAAAATTGTGTGCTTATAATAAACTATTAAGTGATAAATATCTTATAATTTATAAATGTATATATTTTATTATGGCAAATATGTTTAGTACTTTCAAAGATTTTTATATGTTTGTAAAATAAATTTTCTTTTAAATAAGAAATATTTCTATTTAATTAAAATTGATTAGCTTAAATAATATTTTATATTACATTACAACATAATAATGTATACAAATTAATAGACGGCGATACCACGTACCGCGCATGACTCGTATCGCCGCTTATTAATTTGTTGATAATAATGTATTTTTATTCAAAAACAGCATTATACATATCTATTATTACGTCAGCGTAATTGTATTAAAAAATTTATGATTAATCATTTCTGAATACTTACTTTCAAACCAAGATATTCACCGGCAAAGCAAATAAAAAAAGACTTCCATTGTTATGGAAAAATAACCAATCACGGTTTTCACTAACGCGAAAACACCAGTTTCATTATGAATTGACTAGTTCAATAAAAGAAAAAGATAGACATACATAAAACATATAGCAATGACTATTGCATATTTATCACAGTGCTTACAATTATGAAGATAAATCCTAGACAACAAATGACTAATGTGTTCCAAACAACTTGCATTAACGCAATAAAAGAGAAAAGTTTTTCGATTTTCTCAGATAATGAAATAATTCTGTTGTGCCTCTCGACTAATACTCCAAATGAAGATAGGGAAGATCCATAGAAAAGAGTAGTCTTGGAAATATTTCTGAACTCTTGACATATTATATCAACTTGTCCGCTTAGATGGAGCACCTATAATATACTTAAATTTTTGCAAAAATTATAAGTTATTGTAAAAAAAATTTTAATGTTTTTAATACAAAGATAAAATAAATGTAAATATTTTACATAATATATTTAATTTATATTATTTTACTGTAATATATACGCATAGTCTTGACGCTGACAATATAAGATTTCAAAATTTCTAATACAGTAGTGTAACAAATATTAGCAAGTGTTGTGTCATGTAACAAAATTCTGCAAATTTATTCGTGTAAAAATTCATATAATAGCGTTTACGTTTATAAGTTTATGTAAATCGGTCTATATAAAAATTATTAAAAACTGAAAATAAGAAATATGCCATATGAGTTACCAAAGCAAAGATTAATCCATTTAGAATAGCTATCGACCATACTTGTAACATCGCGTGTAAAAATAGTGATACAACGAAACATTCAAACATCGGCGATTGTTGTGTTTCAAAAGGAAATTGTATCTTCATAGGAAGCTGCCGTAAAGTGGCGTTATAATCTTTGGTTAGAAATATAAAACGAATTACGTAGTCGCTTAAGAGATAAAATGCCGAACCGATCATATTCATGCTTAACAAGACGTTAGAGCAGAAATGTGATACGTTAGCTTTGATTGTCATTATATGTAAATGCTGATCGACGTTGATGCACTCGCGCCAGTCATTATCCATATCCACCAAAATTGTATGAAAGACTCTGCAATACGTTACATCAATACGGTATTTTTAGTCAGATTTTTATAAATATGTAAATAATTAATATTTATTTTCTTTTTAAAATTAATTAATGTTCCATATTCCAATGTTTGAAATTTGATTTAGACGATGATATCATAAGTCGGCCACTTCCAGTTAGAAAACAAGATTAAGAATTTATGTAACGTAGTACCTATGTATTATCTTACCGACGATGTATCCACAGAATAACCAATTTCAGAAATGTCAAACTGTAAACTGAAGTCGTCATCAAACTGTCAACAAGATTTTTTAACTCGCTAATCTTCAGATGATTAAATATGTACAGATATTGGAAGTATTGCATAATCAGCATAGTCGACATAAAACTTAGCCAATAAATGGTAGAATATGATACGCCCGGCCAAAAGCCGAAAAATCGTAGACCAATTATCAGCGTCGGACCAACGGTACTCGTGATCATTATTTGTAAATATTCTTGAATACTTAAAAATAGAGATACTAGTATCAGCACATTTGTTCGGCACTCTAGTTTAGAAGGAAATAAGATGGCATAGTCTGTTACTTCACGTTCATCCCCACACGATATGCGTCCCCATACGGTGCATCCCCACTCAGGTGAACATGGATCAATCGCTATTATATGTCCTGTAGTACAACGAGACAAAAACCGAGACAGAACTCATTATTTGTATGCTCATTTTAAAATTTCATTAACAGTCTATGTCAGAAAGACTTAAAGTGCATTTCAACCATGTAACATTTCCAAGAACATTGTATAGATATTACAGAAGAGAAAAACAGCTATCTATGCTTCAACTACTTTTTTGCAACCTTGTCTCTCGGAAATATAATTCTATCGAAAAGAAACAAATGTTCACCATGTTTTCTGCCAATCGCAACAATCATTAAACGCACGACAAAGCGATTGTAATTACATTAGGTATTCTAAACGATGGAATGGAATTATATCGTATATTTCAACCTCTGATCTTTAAAGAAATACAGTGAAGAATAGCAAAACTCTGACTGGAACTGAATTGTATAATAACGAGTAACTACATTTTATGATTCAGGATAAGTTACTGTGCAAAACTTGATCGTAAAATAAATTTCGATAATAAAAAGTTTGCAGTGTAAAATATTATAAATGTTAAGTTAAATATATAATAATACAATAAAAATGATATTAAAATATTAATAAATAAAGTTATACAAACTGTATATGCAACATGACCCTTTAATCTCTAGTAGAACATCAATATAACAAATTTCTTTTATGCACTCTGCAACTATACATAACCTTTTTAATTAAATTTCTGATCTTTGAAGAAATATGATGAGGGGAAGACAACTGAACTTTCTAACTGGTGATGTAATAATATAATGGGTAATTTTTTTTAATTCAAGAAGTGTTAAGCCTTATCTCCTCCATGCTAGTAATCGCTCCAAGATCTCGGATGGAGGAAGAACTGACCAATTACATTGAAACAATTTGGCTGATTGACCAATGCAATTGGTTAATTCTTTCTCTATCCGAGATCTCGGACCAATTTCTAGCACAGTGGACACAAGGCGTTATTGCAAGAAACTCGTTTGTTGAAAACAATTTTTAAAGTAGGATATTTGCAATTGAGGATATTACGTCTAGTACGAATGTAAGCAACAAAATATACAAAATAAGAAATATAAACAAAGTATGCGATTTTTTTAGGAAAAAGTCAATGTCCGAAACGTTTGCATTTACGTATCTTTTTTGCGAAGATAAAATATAATAATAATATCATACGCGAAAAATAAAACATTATTAGATATACATAAATACTTTTATACATAGTAATTTAAATTTGTGTATATTTCAACTTTTTATTATGAAACAACAATTAGTAACCAACAATATTAATTTAATTATTAATCTATTTTCAATATTTCTAACTTATTTTAACTTTGTGGCTTATTTTAACTACGTAATATACTTTCAGAAAATAGATACTGCGTGATTTTGTTGATATCATAACATAGCATACAAAACTGATACATATGATACTGACGCTTTCATAATCTAAAAAAACACAAGTAATAAATATTATATGTATAAGTTAAATCTGTAAATTATATTTATCTATAAAGGCACATGTCGTGTAGCAGTTTCAAAATTAATTCAGTAAAATAAATTTGTCTCTTAATAAATAGACGATTAAAAAATGTTTTTAATTACACTTGTAAAGGTTTCGAACGACATATCCATCATTTTTCCCGCCGTGATTGCCAGTCGTTTTTGTGATTTCATCAATATAAATATTATAATTTTATTTTGTTTTGACGGCATATCATACCATGGCGTTTCGTATGTTGCTCTGGCAATTGATTTGCCCTATTAAAAAATGATGCAAATACTATCAAATATAATGGCTTTTTTATATTTGTTTTCGTCCATTTAACTTTTTTAAAAAGATTTCTCCAGTATTATTACTGATATCAAAAAAATATTGTAATAACATTATTATAAATTCTTCACTGATTCCTTTACTCTTTTTATTTAAGTATTATAGAAAATTTATTGTATTTACAATAAACTATTAAGTGATAAATATCTTATAATACATAAATGTATATGTTTTATTATGGCAGATATGTTGTTAGTACTTTAAAAGATATTTACATGTTGGTAAAATAAATCTTTTTAAAAATAAAAAACATTTCTATTTACTTAAAATTGATTAGCTTAAATGATATTTTATATTGCCTTGCAACATATTAATATTATATATTTATATTTAAACACAATGGCATAAATTTCTATCATTAAATCAGCGTAAACGTATTCAAAACTTTATGATTAATCACTCTTCCGAATACTTACTTTAAAACTAAGATATTCACCGGCAAAGCAAATAATAAAGGCCTCCATTGTTATAGCCAAATAAGCAATCATAGTTTTCATTAACGCAAAAACACCAGTTTCGTTATGAATTGACTAGTTCAATAAACGACAAAGATAGAAATACATGAAATATATAACAACATCTATTGTATATTTATTACAGTACTTACAAGTATAATAATAAATCCTAGACAACAAATAACTAGTGTATTCCAAACAACTTGCATTAGCGCAATGAAGGAGAAGAGTTCTTCGATGTTCTCGGAAAATGAAATGATTCTGTTATGCCTCTCGACCAATATTCCAAACGAAGATAGGGAAGATCCATACAGAAGAGTAGTCCTGGAAATATTTCTAAACTCTTGACATATTACATCAACTTGTCCGCTTACATGGTGCACCTATAATATACTTAAATTTTTGCAAAAATTATTGTTATTACATGTATGTAAAAATAATTTTTATGTTTTCAATACATAGATACAATAAATGTAAAAATTTTATATAATATATTTAATTTATATTATTTCATAGTAATATATAGATATATATGTGTGTGTATATATATATATATAAATTTCTAATATAAAAATGTAACATGTATTTGTGTGTTGTGTCACGCGTAACAAAATTCTAAAAATTAATGAATATAAAATTTCCATGGAATAATGTTTACGCTTAAGTTTATATGTAAATTGTTATATTGCGTAAAAGATTAATAAAAACTGAAAATAACAAATATCTAATATGAAGTACCAAAGTAATGATTAATCCATTTAGAATAGCGATCGACCATACTTGTAACATCCCATGTAAAAATGTTGATACAACGAAAAATTCAAATATCGGCGATTGCTGAGTTTCAAATGGAAATTGTATCTTTATAGGAAGCTGCCGTATAGTAACGTTGTAATCTTCGGTTGGAAATATAAAACGAACTACGTCATCGCCTAAGAGGTAAAGTGCCGAACCGATCGTATTAATGCTTAACAAGACGTTAGAGCAGAAATGTGATACGTTAGCTTTGATTGTCATTATATGTAAATGTTGATCGACGTTGATGCACTCGCGCCAATCATTATCCATATCCACCAAAATTTTATGAAGAACTCTGCAATACGTTACTTCAATACGTTATTTTAGTCAGATTCTTATAAATAATATTTATTTTCTTCTTGAAATTAATGTTGTATATTCCAATGTTTCGAATGAGATTTAGATAATGATATTCAAGTCGGCTATTCTAGTTAGGAAAAACATGATTACGAATTTATGTTAAGAAACTAAAGGACAATCTTATTTCTCGAACACGACGATTTAGCAAGATTGAAATATAAAAAACGTAGTATATTACATTATGATTATCTTACCGCCGATGTATCCACAGACCAATCAATTTCAGAAATGTCAAGCTGTAAACTAAAGTCACCATCAAACTGTCAACAAGATTTGTTAACTCGCTGATCTTCAGATGAGTGAATATGTACAAATATTGGAAGTACTGTATAATCAGCATGCTCGACATAAAGCTCAGCCAATGAATGGTAGAATATGATACACCCGGCCAAAAACCAAAGAATCGAAGACCAATTATCAGCATCGGGCTAACGGTACTCGTGATCACCATTTGCAAATAATTTTGAATATATTTAGAAATAGAGATATTAATCTCAGCACATTTGTTCGGTACTCCAGTTCAGAAGGAAATAAGATTGCATGGTCTGTCTCTCCAAGTCCATCCCCACACGGTGCATCCCCACTCAGGTGAACATGGATCAATCGCTATTATATGTCGCGTAATACAATGAGATAGAAACCGAGACAGAACTCATTATTTGTACGCACATTTTAAAATTTTATTAACAGTCTATGTCAGAAAGACATGAAGTGTATTTCAACCATGATGTTACAGAGACATATTGCATACATATCATAGAAGAAGAAAACTATTCATGCTTTAACTACGTTTTTTTTTTCAACCTTGTCTCTTGAAAATATAATTCCATCGAAAATAGATAAATGTCGCATTTCCTACTACCAATTGCGAAAATTGTTAAACGCACGACAAAGCAATGGTAATTACACATTAGGTATTCTACACAAATGGAATTATATCGTGTAGTTCAACCGCTGATCTTTAAAGAAATACAGTGAAAGGAAGAATAGCAAAACTCTGACTGGGACTGAATCGTATAATAACGAGTAATTACTTTTAATGTTTTAGGAAATGTTACTATGCAAGACTTGATTATGAAATATATTTCGATAATAAAAAGTTTTCAATTGAAAATGTTATAGATGTTAAGTAAAAAATACAAAAATACAATAAAAAATAACATAAAAAATACAATAGCTAAGTTTACGCAAACCGTATACATATGCCATATAATCTTTTAAATCTTTAACACACTTTGCAGCTATATATCTTTTCAAGTAAGAATGTAAATTATAATAATAATATATAAGAAACAAAAATTTATTTTTAGTTACATAAGTTGTTTTCTTTTAACATGTGCATAGTTATATTAAATGGTAATTACTAACTTGCTGACAACTTCTTTTAATAAACATTTTAATTTGTTGTTTATATTTTTTAATTTATTTTATTTTAATTCATACTTTATATTAATTACGTTATCACTTCAGAAAATACTTGTGTTTATTGTGTCAATATATAGCATTTAAGACGGATATATAAGACACTGATGCTTTCATGATCTACAACAATAAATAGTTAAGAATTAAATTTAGTTTATAAATTATTTTTATGCATAAAAAATGTTTTAGAATATCCCAAAATTAACTATAAAAAGAGACTAAAGTTGTCTTTTAATAAGAAGGCCAGATTGCTTGAAAAATTACATTTGTAAAAGATTCAAATGACATATCCATCATGTTTCCTGCCGTAATTGTCAGTTGCTTCTGAGATCTCATTAATATAAATATTATAATTTTACCCGCATTTGATGGCATATTGTACCATAGCGTTTCATACGTTGCATTTGCAATTAATTTGCTCTAAAGAATAATGTAAGTTGTGTTAAGTACATTAGCTCCTTTCATATTCACACGTATTTAATAAATTTGTTGAAAATTAATAAATTAACACAGAACATTTTTTCTAGTATTAACACACCAACATTACAAAAATATTATAATATAATTTATATTGGAAATGTTTTATTTAATTTATGTCCATTGTTATTTTTAAAATACAAAAATTGTTTACGCATAATAAACAATTAATTAATGACACAAACATATACTGCAATATATAAAATATTTTTTAAAAAGATATGTGATTATTATAATATTATGTTAAGGTAAATTTATAAAATAACAAACATTTTTATTTAAAAAAATTTTTTATGTTATTACTTAATTTGTTTATGTATTATATAATACATTAAAATATCTTTATTAAAAAACAATGTCATGCACTTGCATTATTAAGAGAGCACAACTATATTGTGTTAAAAAATTGTGTGTCTATAATTAACTGTTTTTGAATACTTACCTTGAAACTAAGATGTTCTCCGGCAAAGCAAATGACAAAGACGTCAATTAATATGACACAGTAACCAAACACAGTTTTCACGAATACAAATGTATCGGCTTTATTATGGATAGACTAAATCAAAAACAACAGAAATAAAAATAAATAATTTATACGATATCAATCATTATACATGAATTACAGTACTTACAATTATGATGATAAATCCTAGGCAACAAATAACTAATGTATTCCAAATAACTTGCATTAACGCGATAAAGGAGAAAAGCTTTTCCATGTTTTCGGAAAATAAAATAATTCTGTTATGCCTCTCGACTAGTATTCCAAATGAAGGTAGGGAACATAGAAAAGTATTCCTGGAAATATTTCTGAACTCTTGACATATTATATCAATTTGTCCGCTTACATGTAGCACCTAAAATATACTTATATATTTTTTTTTAATCTCAATCATATATATAAAAAATATTATTTTTCAAAGAATATGTTTTTCTAGTCAGAGAGAGATATATATATATATATATATATATATATATATATATATATATATAATGATAATTCTTACGTAATGTATAATATACTGTAACTTGACTTCGAAATATCTTTAACACTAGCATTAGTTGTAACTTAAAATTTGTAAAGGAGAACTAAAGCAGTTCATATATTATAAAACTTTACAATTTATTTAAATTTTGATATAAAAATGTCCACAGTTAAAATTTTGCGTTATAAATTGTTCCAGTACGAAAATATTGACGCAAAATATAAATTACCAAAGTAGAAATTAGCCCATTAAAAATAGATACTGTGAATGTGTGTAACATTATATGTAAAAATAACGTTACAACAAGAAACTCGAACATCGGCGACTGTTGACTATCAAAAGGCAATTGTATTTTTAGAGGAAGCTGCCTTAAAGTGTCATTGAAATCTGCAGTTAAGAATATGGAACGAACTACGTAGTCGCCTAAGAAGTACAATACGGCGGCGATCGCATTAAAGCTAAACATAGCATTAGTAATGGAGTGCGACATATTAGCTTTGATTGTCATCACATGCAAATGCTGATTTATATTGACGCACTCGCGCCAGTCATTATCTATAGTAGCAAGGATTTCATGAAAGACTCTGCAATATATTATTATTATCATTCGTCTTAGATAGAAATATCACATTTTTGTTCTTAGAAATACCGATGTTACCTATATGTACTAATATTAAATTAATATTTATGTAATGTTAATATTTTTTATTTTTATTTATTAAAAATTGAATCAACTATGTGTATTAAAAAACTAAGAAAAAAATCTTATATTTCGATAAATCTTTGTTCTCTGAATATGACTATTGAGCAAAGTTGTACTATTATGCAGTGTGACATTGCATCTTACCGACGATACATCCACAAACTGGTATATTTAAGTAAAGTCAAACTGTAATCTAAAGTCAAAGGCAAGCTATCGACAAGATTCGAAAGCTCGCTCATCTTAAAATGGTCACAAATATACAAATACTGGAAGCACTGTATAATCAGCATGCTGGACATAAAACTTAACCAATAAATAGTAGAATACGGTACATCCGGCCACATGCCAACAAATTGAAGACCCATTTTCAGTGTCGGGCTAACGGTACTCGTGATCACCATTTGCAAATAATTTAGAAACTATTCAAAAATAGAAATTAGCCTTGTTACATTCGTTCGGTACTCTGGTTCAGAAAGAAATAAAATTGCATGATCCGATCCTCCCCACACAGTTCATCCCCATACAGTGCATCCCCACTCAGGTGAGCATGGATCAATCGCTATTATACTTTGCGTAGTATAATGGTCAGTCGAGACAGAACTCATTATTTGAATAAATATCCTATGCTCTCACTAACAGTCTACATTGGAAGCAAAACGTATGCTTTGATCCTGAAGTAACAGAGACGTATAAATTACGAAAAGAAAAGAATAATATTTTATGCATTAGTTTTTTACGATTTATTTTCTCGGAAATAATTCTGCACCGCAACAGATGCCCATCGCGTTTCACAGCAATCGTGGAAATCATTAAACGCGCGACAGGACAACGGTAATTACACATTAAGTATTCTAAACGAATAGAATTAAATTGTGTTCTTACTGTTTAATTTCTGTTTTCTAAAGAAATAAAATGAGAGAAGAATAATAACATTCTCGAACTAAGGTCGAATCATATAATGACGAGTAATTGTTTTCAATAATTCAGGAAATGTTATTGTGCAATGTACACGGTTATGGAATATATTCCAGTAATAAGAAGTATGCAATTGGAGATATTGTAGACGTTTACAAATACACGCAATGAAATGTACCTAATACGTTACGTACCTTACTTTTTATATATGACTTTCTAATAAAGATTCAATGGTTTAAACTTTTGATGCGCTCCGCAGTTGTCATTTTTTTTTAAGTAAAAGTATCCAATTAATAATGATACAAAAAAATATAAAAAATTTATATATTTTACAATTTACATTCAATAAATATAAAACAATAAGTGACAGTTATATTTTGTTTTAATAACGCTTTAATTCTTTATTTATTATCACAATGTCTACTGTTGAGGTTGATTACATTACAATTTTAGCAACCCTTCTGTATTAATACATAGCATTCAAAACAGATACATATGACGCTGATGCCTTCACGATCTAAAAAAATAATATTAATAATTAAATTTTCTCAACATACTACATTCATGCACAAAAAACACATGTCACAACAGATTTTAAAATTAACTATAAATTTTATAAAATAACGTATTAAGTATGAAATTAAGTAATAAGTATGAAATAAATTTGTTCTCCTGTACAAATAGTTTGAAAGATTACACTCGTAAAAGCTTCGAATGACATATCCATCATTTTCCCTGCCGTGATCGCCAATCGCTTCTGAGATCTCATTATTATAAATATTATAACTTTACTATGATTTAACGGCATATTATACCACAGCGATTCGTATGATGCATTGGTAATTGATTTACCCTAAAGACCATACAATTAGTTTTAAATGTTTTTCTTTCAGATTTATTTTTATTTGTTTAATTTATTTGACATTCAAATTCTTTACTAGTATTCTTGTAAACATTAAAGAAATATTGTAGTAAAGTATTAAAAAGTAAGAAAAAATAGTTAAAGAATAATTGATAAAAAATTAAATAATAAGCTCTTTATTTATTCTGTTCTACTTCTATTTTCAGGATACAAAATGTTTTGTACTTATAATTAACAAAAGATCAATTGTTTATTACAATGTTGCAATTTTAGAAATATTTTAATTATCATTTGCAACACAGACGTTGGCATTACGTTTAAACACATTAGAATACATTTGTGAAATAGATTCTTTTTTGGAACAGAAAACATTATTTCAAAAATTGTTTATCTTACATAATATTTTATCACAAGTTATTAAAATATTTTTATTAGAGAATAATTTTATGTTTTATTACGTATTATATATATTTTACATATATTATATATTATATTATATTTCTATCATTATAAGAAATTATTCTATTAAAAAATTACATTATTAGATATGGTTAATCACTTTTAAATGCTTACCTTGTAGCTAAGATATTCTCCGACGAAACAAATAATAAAGAGTTCTATTATTGTACCAAGGGAAGAAAAAAAGTTTTTTACTAACGCAAAAACACCAACTTCATCAGTATGAGTAGACTGGTTCAATAAATAATAAAAATAGACATGTAGAACAATAAAATATATGACAACAACTATTATATATACCTATATATGTATAACAGTTACATACAATTATAAAGACAAATCCTAAGCTGCAAATAACTAGCGTATTCCAAACAATTTGCATTAACGCGATAAAGGAGAAGAGTTTTTCGATATTATCGGAAAAAAAAAGAATTCTGTTGTGTCTTTTGATCAGCATTCTTAATTTATATACGGAAGATTTGTGAAGAATAATATTCTCAGAGATATTTCTGAATTCTTGACATATTATATCGATTTGTCCGCTCACATGAAACACCTAAAATAAATAAAATTTCTGTAAAAATTCCAATTAATAAAGAGAATTTTCTCTTAAAGATTGTTTTTCATGTACAACGATATAATAAGCGTAGTATTTTTAAAATAATATATTAACTTAAATACCTATAATATTTTTCTGACACTGACATTAATATCCATATGTACTTCAAAATTTTTATGCAAAAACGTAGCAGTATATAATACAATTATATAAGTTATTTGAAGCAATATTTTAATGTAACAATATTTTGTGGTTATAAACTTGTTTCACAAATCACTCCGTAAAATTTAATAATAATTAATAAATGAGATAGATGTAAAATATGAGAATTACCAAAGTAAAGATCAATCCGTCTACAGTACCGGCCGCGCCTCCATGTAACATTGCGTGTAACAATAATATTATAAAGAGAGATTCAAACATCGGCGATTGTAGAGTTTCGTGAGGAAATTCTGTTCTTACGGGAAACCGTCGTAAAGTGTCATTGTAATCTTCAGTTAAAAATATAAAACGAGTTACATATTCGCCTAAGAAATAAATTACTGTAGCGACCGCGGTGAAGCTCAACATAGCGTTACAAAAGATATACGATATATTAGCTTTAATTGTCATTATATGCAAATGTTGATCGATATTGATGCACTCGCGCCAATCATTATCCATAGCAGTCAGGATTTGATGAAAAACTCTGTAATGTGTTGTTTTAATCCGTCAAATATTAAGATAGAAACATTGCATATCTTTTGACGAAACCACTAATATTGTATGCACCAATGTTCGAGCTAAGGTTTATCGATTTAATATCAATAAACCTTATTATTTCCCGTTTAGAGAACATCAGATTAATAATATGTGTTAAATAACTAAAAGAAATCTTGTTTTGCGGCGATATGCGCGAAGTTGTATCATTATACACAGCGTAATATATAACTTACCGACGATGTATCCACAAACTAGCCAATTTCAAAAATGTCAAACTATAGTATAGAGATGCTGTCAAACCGTCAATAAAATTCAAGAGTTCGCTGACATTACAATGCTTGAATACATACAAATACTGGAAGTACTGTACGATTAACATGCTTAACATAAAGCTCAGCCAACAGACAGTAGAATACGATACATCCGGCCACACGCCGAAAAATTTAAGACATATTTTCAGCGCCGGGCTGACAGAACTCGTAATTTTCATTCGCCAATAGTTTTCGGTACGTAAGAAAATAAAGATTAGTATCGGCACATTCGATGCGCTGGTTTAAGAAGGAACTGAAAGTGCACCGACCGTTTTCCCCAAGTGCACTCCCACGCGATACGTCCCCACTTCCAGTGAATATGGATTAATCGTTATTATACGTCGCGTAGTATAATGATAAGTAGAGACAGAATATTATTCGTATGGACGTCTTATATAATCCCATTAAACAGTCTGATAACGTTTATTCCGATCGTGAAGTAACGGAGATATTGTAAAGTAACGAAAAAAAGGTGAACAACGCTACACGTCAGTTCTATTTCAACCTTGTCTCTTTGACAGCGCAGTTTCTCGCCGACAAAATACAAGTATCCATCTCTTTTTTCGCCTGAATTATTGTAATTATTGCATTACGCATTCTACGTAAATGAACTAAATTATGTTCGTAGTTTGTTTGCAAGTTCTTAAATAAATAAGTGATGAAAGTACATCTCCCGGACTGGAGGCAAATCGTGTAATAGCGAGTAATTTATTTTTATGATTTACATGCGTGCATATATACGTACGTCTCTCCTGCAAATAATTTGATGTAGGTAATAATTTGAAATAATATTTACCGGCGAAGTAAAAAGATTCTGAAAAAGTTGGTTTGAACAAAGAAGTTGCTGATTGTGAAATGTTTATATCAGTACAATATAGAAAGCAGTTAGAAATTTGTGTAAGGTCTTGATATATATTCTTATTGCAACGCAATGGATTTTTTAATAAGAAGTAATATAATTTATTTCTGTATTGTCGCATAAAGATATTGACACAAATGTTTTGTTAAATCATAATTTCCATTTTCAGTTTCGCGTTTTCCAACAAGTAGTACAAAACATGTTCAACCGTCTAATAAATTTTATCAGTTTTTATTTTATGAGTACTTTTACATAGAGTTAATCAACAAAAATTAATTACTTGTGATAAGTCGATTTGATTTCAATGCATTGCGTTTAGTATTGGCTTAGTATACTGACATGTATGACGCCAATACTTTCATGATCCGGAATAAAAATGTCCTTATACAAACAGCATCGAAAAGCAAATGGAAATTCTTCAGAATTTAAATATTATTATAATCTATATACCACGGTACAGTTTCAATAATATTGTATCTAATTGCAATACTTGGGTCAGTGAATTTCTACGTATATAATATAGTATTAATCTACGTATATAAATAGTATTAATCATCCGCCACGCTTAAAAACGATAAGAATCTTACGTAAATCCTTGTAAATCCTTCTGTAAAATGAAATCGATGATTTTTCCAGCTGTGATCATCAATCGTTTTTAAGCTCTGATGATTATCAATAAGATTCAGCATTCGCTGGTGGACAATTCGTACCAAAGTGTATGTGGCATTGATGATGGACTTGCTCTGACTGTGAGAAAGAAAAAAGGTTTGTTTAAAACGTCGTACAGCAATACGAGCTGAACTGGCATGCAAGAATCATGCAACCATGTACCAGCCTCGTCGCGTAAAATTAAAAAGTAAGTATACTTTTATAGACAATACAAAAAAGTACTCACACCCAGAAGCAGTTAAAAGCAAAGAGATGCTAACCTTAATATTTAGATACTCGCCAGCAAAACAGAAAACGATTGTAACAGCGATATACAGAATGATGGATTATATATTTTGTAATCCGGGTTTTTAGCACGTCCGTGCCTATACGTATAGACTGCGTAATGATTATGCGGAATGTTAGATTATGTTAATCAGGAGTAAGTCGTAATATCTCGTGCATGTTCGTGCTTTTAATTATTAGATCGGCATTATATTCTACATGCAACGCTCTAAGAATAAACGGGATAACGCATTATTCTGAGAGAAATGGTGTGTTATTGCTATGCAAGTACGAGATTTTACAAGATTTCTCTCTTTAGAATTGCTTTTGGATAAATCAAGTTATAAATTGTTTTATTTTTCAGACGTTTCAAGCAGTTCCAAAATGAGCGAATAAAGTATAGCGATATCAAAGCAGTTTAACGGAAAGATTGCCATACCACGAAGTTTCGGGACAAATTTTTTGTCCTCGAGCAATACTGAATTTCCGCGATAGGTAAAACATTCTTACTCACTATCACGATCACGATTCCTATGGAACAAATAACTACGATGTTTCATATAAATTGTGTCAATGGAAATTTCTCTCAGTCTTTGGCATATATGATATCGATCTATCTGTTTACATAATGTAACAAGAACTGAAACAAGAACTGAAGGTTCGAGACACGTTCGCAACAATTCAAAAAATGCGCTATTTAATTTGATTAAAGAAAATTTGTGCGGCATCCCAATAAACTAACTATTTATTGTTCATTAACCAATGGTTTTAAAAATTCACATTCTTTGACTTACCACTGTCAAGATCAAAGAATTCGGCAATTATAATTGCCGTTTTCCATATATATGAAAAAATGGGTCGATGGCTGTACATAGTTTCGAACAGAAACTGTACCTGCATCGGAAACTGAACCCTGAGGTTCCCATCCGTGAAGATCGTACGGTGACTCATAAATCATAAATGCCGATGAAGTAGAAAATAGCGAACAAATTGTTAAGGAATATTATAACGTGGAGCACCGATGCGCCAGACTAGCCTTGCTCGGCATCACGCATGCGTACGGATACATACACGGAGAGAATTTTCTCTTAAAATTTACCCTGAAATCATGGTAGTTGTGGGACAACATGTACCACCAAGAATTTTATGTAAGCTATTCTTAATATCCACCATAATAAGAAATATTAATATCTATTTCATTAAAATATAAAATATATTTGATTAATTTTACTAAAATATATCTAGGAAATTTCAATAATTTTTCAATATTTACCAATCTGCATGGTAATTTTTATCACGTTGTTCGTAAAATGTCTTTTGTATATTTTAAAAATTTCTTGGTTGCCAAGTTGTCCCAAGTTTGTAGTGAATTTAAGGGTAAAATATAACAAAAAAATTCTCTCCGTGTACATGAAGCACTCGTTCCAGTCAATCGTTCATCGCGGTCAAAATCTGAGAATATTCTGCAACCGTATTCATCTCAAATAATGTCTATAGAAATCCCTCAGCTGATGGTTGCGAATCTTACCGACAATTGTGCCAAAAGCTTAACAGCTTTAGAAATGTTAGGGTATAATCCAAAGTAATATTCGAGCCATTAACTTGGAGAAATCGTTCGTGCCCAAATGCGTAAAGAGGTATGAATACTGAAAGTATCGCATGATGACGAGAATAGCCATGTAAGAAAACCAGAAGAACAATTCTACGTAAAGAAACGAGTTACATTCCGATCAGACCGAAACCGATCTTCAACGAGGGATAGTGCTTGTTAACATAGCGACTCGTAGACTTATATCAAAACTTATATTACTTAATCGAACCGTCATCTTTGTTCAGGTGAAATGGATTCGACTATCGTGGAGGAGCGTTGCCGCGAGAAAAATACAGAAACGAGGTCTTTAAACTCTTGTGCATTCCCCACTCCCTCGCGTGTATAGTTAGCAATTTCGCAGAGATTTAGTAAAACTACCCCGTAGAAAAAATACGAGGTAGCGTCAGCTTCTCGATTAATTACAATTATGTATGTTGCAGTACGACGACAGTCATGAAATAATATAAACTAAATTGCGAAGACAGAGGCGATTACAACTTTTGATTACAACTTTCTTCTGGCAGAAAAAAAGATACATGTGGAAAATATCATCATCAAATGCGACATATAAACTGAACTGTAGTAATACAGAGAATTGATAGATAATTTTTCCTTAAAAACATAATAGTGATTCTTCAGTATGAAAAGAGCAAAAAATTATGCATTGTGAGCAGATCTGAAAATTAAATTTAAAAAAACGATTGATTGATATAAATGACATATAATACAATAATTGGTCGTATTGACAGGAATATTAATTTGTTGAATATTAGCCTGTCATTTGCGGAAAAAGAAAATATTATTCTGTGCAGCAATGAAATATATCAGGCAATAAAAACGGGAATTATAATTTTTAGTCAAAAGTTGGTAAGCTAAAATTGTAAGTAAATTGTATAGTGATTAGTATACTATAAGTATACTGTATATAATTTATGTTTTTAATATTGTTAAATCATTTTCATTTTTTTTTAAACTTTGCAATAATTTATACTTGTAACTTAACAAAGAACTGGAAGTAAAATATATTGATGTTCAAAGCACATTATTTATTATCAACGGAATATTTCAAAGAAGAATTTTCGCGGATTTTACTAATTTACTATTTTATCTCAAATTTTAAAAAGAAAAGATTCTTAGAGATACATAAAAATTCTATTAACAATAAGTTTATATAAATAAGATCCAACAACGGTTGTTAAAAATAAAAGAAAAACTATTATAATAATCACCTTTTTCTATTAGTATTTCTACAAATGTGACCAGCATAGATAAATTCGAGTTTCAATACATCGCGTATAAAACTGAAATATATGAAGCCGAAGCTTTCATGATCTAAAAGAATATCACGCAGAAAGAAATACGAACAAAAACAATTAATTCAAGTCCAAAGACGATCTCTCAATACGACATATACATATTAATAAATTTTCTGAGTATATTAACACGTTGGCTGCCGCAATTTATTATTACATTTATTCTACATGTGCCAACATATCAAAAAATAAGCATAGCTTTTCAAAAAAACTTATTATATGATCAAATATTATACTGCTGGATTACATCTTAAGAGTTGGTGAAAAACAAGTATTCCTAATACGTAACTGTCAAAATAACTTACAATATTTTGCCGATGCAAAAGTTACAATATAAAATAAGACGAGATGTGGCACGTCGATGGTTCATTTAATTTATAATAGCAAATGGAATGACATACCGGGGCGTCACATGACAGCCAACGTGTTAGGTATTATTAAAAGACATTGATATTTGTTCGGTAATCATAATATGTTAAGAAAAATAACGATATAAAGTTTAAAGCAAAAAACTTACAGTAGTAAAACCTTCCAGTGTCAGATCCATGATTTTCCCAGCTGTGATCGTCAGTCGCTTTTGAGATCTGAGGATTACGAATAACAAAATTCGGCATTCGCTAATAGGTAAATCGTACCAAACCGCTTCATACGCCGCATCGCCGATAGCCCTGCTCTGAAAAAAGAGAGAAAAATTATAGACTACTTGTTACATGAGACTATAACACGTGACACATCGGAGGAACACAAAAATCTCCATTTGGATAAACGCAATCACAACACATATGATTTAGTCATTTCGTACAATTAAATTATAACAAATTCTAAGATATTTTTATTTGTATTTTAAATTATTTGCTTTAACATCGGCGTTTTGCTCTTATTTGCCTTATGTTTCAAATTTAATTTTTATCTATATTTAGAGGAAAGACCCCTATTATGAGACAGGATCCTAATATGAGATGGCGGGTTTTTTACATGGTGGGATCAAAAGATGGGGCTTATAAGGCCTTTTAGCTTAAAATATCTCATATTAGGATCCTGTCTTATAATAGGGGTTTTTCCTTTATATTTATCCACTATAATATAACGAAAAAAATTTATAAAAATAAAAGTAGCATGTAGCATGCTTACCTTAGTGCTCAAATATTCGCCGGCAAAACAAAATACAAAAGCTTCTATGGTTACTGCGAGATATGGAATAATAAATTGTATTAATATCGTGGATTTTCTCGTCATGTTTGTACCTAAAGACTGGAACATTGAATAATGTTTACAAATAGTATAAGATAATATCAGAATTGGATAAATATTCACATAAAAATACATATTCCGAAATATTATTACTAAATATCAAAATACGTATTCTTCTTTTATTTTAAAATTGCTTTGTAAATTAAATATTGTATTAAATATAAACTAACTTTTCTCTCTCATATGTTGTACAGTGTATTATATTTTAAATCAAGTATAATTGTAATTGTAATTGTGAATATAATTAACATTTTAATTATATATATTTTCAAAATGTATTATTTTTTTAGGCAGTGTCTTAGAAACATGGCAGGATTTATTACTACAGCAGCCGAAGCAGTTAATTCTTACTCACTATCACGACCATAAATCCTAAGGCACAAATAACAAAAGTGTTCCATACGAATTGCAACAGAGCAACAAATGAAAAGAAGCTTTCGATGTTCTTCGACAACGATATGATCTTCTGGTGCCTTACGACGAGCGTTTTGGCAGATACCAAGCTAGATTTGGATATGGGGGGAATCTCTTTTAGCTCTAGACACACGATATCGATTTGTCCGCTTACGTGAAGTACCTCGAAACAAAAACTAAAGTTTCAAGCAGAGTTCGACAAATCCAACGAAAACTTTAATATTAGCCCGTTAAAGAACATTTTAAATACCACATTACATTAATTTTACTTCATTCATACTTAGCTAAAGAATTCACAACCGCTTCTATCTCTTAACTTACCAACGTTAAGATCAAAGCATTCAGCATCGCTATTACGGTCGCCGTTTCTAACACATGAAAAAACAATCCTAGGCCGACCAGCTGGTAAACAGGCGTTTCATGAACCTCGAACGGAAACTGTACTTGTATCGGAAACTCGCGCAACTGTCCATCCTTGGAAAGCATACTTCCACGTACGTAACTATCGATAAAATACAAAAAAGTGGCGAGAGCGTTGACGGATATCATGACATTAGAGCAACGGTGCGCCAAATTAGCCTTGTCCATCATGATGCATTCACGCAAATCGATCCCGCAATCCTTCCAATCGTCATCCATCCCGACCAAAATATCCGCGAATATCCTACAACCGATCACCGATGTGTTTCTCAAATCATCTCTCGCAGACGATGAAACATCGAGATCGAGAGATCAAGCCGACCAAACAATCGCTATAGGCTTACCGACGATTAAACCAAAGGCTGAGTAGCTTCAGTATCGTCAAGGTGTAGTCCAGAGTGAGACCCAGACCGTCCATCAGCTTGGTTAGATTGCTAAAATCGAGGTGTGCGTAGACGTAGGAGTACTGAAAGTACTGCATCGCAACGAGGGTAGTCATGTAAAAGAGCCAGCAAAGCGACGCGTGCGAGGCGCCGGGCCACATGCCAATCAAACCGAGACCGATCTTCAGCAACGGGCTTACGGTACTTGTCGACATAATAGTGTGTAATGTCACATTGAACCATCACTCCGGGAAACCGTGTGCACGTCTCGTCTCTCCTTCCAACGAGGTGAATAACGACTGTGTACGAGACGAGAAGTGGCGTCGCGAAGAAAACGATGGCAATCGAGTTCTCCGGTCTAAGCTCCGTGATGCACTCCCCTCCACGATGTCGCAAGGGAAATAGAGCAATTTTACAGAGTAAAACCGCTACGTTTATGTTAGCAACGATCAATCGCAATTACGCATTTTGCTGTAATAAATTGTGCGACGAAGCAAGCTATAATTTGCGATGATGATCAACGATTGCGGACTTCAGCGCGCAAAAAAAAAGATACACGTGTATCTTTACGTTCAAATAACCATTTTTAAACATGCAAACGCAGATAGTCGGCGTAGTAGATAATTTCTTTACAAAAAAGTTCTTTGAAAAAAAGATCCTGTGTCTCTAATAGATCTGAAAATTGAATATTTTCAAGCCATAAGATAAATTGCGCAAATAATGCGTACAGCATTTGTCATCAAATGGTAGGATATTTACGTCAAAGATTAAAACGTCGACTGCGCATCGAACATAAAGAGACATAATAAGAAGATATATTTATTATATTCTTATATGTGAATAAAATTTTAATGTTATTATTAAAATATATATATATGTATATATAGTATATGTTTATACACTCCATTTTCTTCGCATAAATTCAAAAAGTTCACAACGGATAATTTATCACTGACGCCGAGCGTTGATTTAAAACTGTGGATACTGTGGGAACAGATGATACTTTTTCCGATTTAAATCGTAGCATGCAATACAGACATGTACGAAGCAGAAGCTTTCATGACCTAAGAAAAATTCGGTGATAAAAAAGAAACTTGGAAAATTAAGAGAACCGTCTACACAGTAGAACATTAAGAGATTCGTCTTACGCTCATAAATCCTTCCAAAGTGAGATCAAAGATTTTCCCCGCAGTAATTGTCAGTCGCTTCTGCGATCTCATCATTATAAATAACATAATTCGACTGTTGGACGGTACCATGTTGTACCAAAGTGACTCATATATTGCGTCGCTAATCGATTTACTCTGAAAAGCGTGACCCGATTTCAGAACACGTGAATGAGACAATCATTTAAATATTGTTTGTTACACAATATTATATCTATCAATAATCATTAACAAGTAATAAACAGCGTAATAGAATTTATTAACAATAAATTCTAAAACGAGAACTATTATCAGAAATATATAGCTATAATAACAAAATAAGTTATTATAACTATATATTTCTAATAATAGTTCTCGTTTTAATTAATTATTTATTATTTGCGGCGTTAGAAAAATAGGAAGAAATGCATAATCACAAATATTCTGCGCGCACGAAACATTCCTTTAATCACCTTGAAGCTTAAAAACTCTCCTGCGTAGCAGAATACGAAGACTTCTAATGTTTTTGCAATGTAAAGGAATATCGACTTTATTAAAACCATTGCACCTTTGTTGGTACTGAGAGCCTGCGAAAGAAAGCAAATTGTCGGTCGGGAGATCGAAAATCGAAACAATCGATTTCGCTTACAATTATTATCATAAAGCCAGTGAAGCAGATGATTAAAGTATTCCACAGGAGTTGCATCAGCGCAATGGACGAAAATAGACTTTCGATGTCGTCCGATAAAGTAATAATCTTTTGGTGTCTATGAATGAGATTATTGATGATGGATAAAGATGTATCAAGTTCATCGTTGTTACTATGTACTTTTGTTACAGCTTGCCGCATGATATCGACCTGGCCACCCACGTGAATTATCTGTAAATATAAAACAATTGATAATAAATTAAAAGAACAAGTACCTATGGTACAAAACGTAAGTTTGTCAATCGTTTAATAAACGCTATATATTTTTTTAAATTTAAAATTTATTCCAACATCTTTTATTGCTCGTAAATTGTTTCGTATCTCTTATTATTAGCTTTTGTTTTGAACGTTAATACGTTTTTTTATTATTAAAAAAACCCCATTTTTATCTACAATTACTTACAGAGTGTTCTTTGTATCTAAAATCGCAAAAAAAATTTTATGACTTATAATAAATCATTGTATACTTACCAATGTAGCAAGCAACGCATTAATCATACCGACCACCGAAGCTAGCGACAATATGTAAAACATTTGCCCGGCAAGGATGCACTCGAAAAGCGGCGATTCCAGAGCCATAAGAGGAAGCTCCATTTTTACCGGGAATGCTCGGGGACCTCCAGAATTGCTCATCATGCGAGCCGCGTAAACACCGATCGATAAGAAAAAACCAGTTACAATGTGGATGCCGATGAGCACGACGGAACAACGACGCGATTGATTTGCGACTGTCATCATGGTGGAGTGATCATTGATAACGCAATCATTCCAATCTCTATCCATTGCTACCAAGATATTATAGAATATCCTGCAGAGAGTTCATCCTTTTATCGAAACATTGCACACGTTAATCAGTTTTATCACGAAAAAGAAAAAGCCTCAATTAGTACCAAAAAAAACGTATCAATGTATAACTCTATTTAGAAAATATTTATAGCAAATATTACCGTCATTAATGGTCATTATTTTTACGCTTAAATCGCATGCGGTTTGATACATATGTCTTTAAAAAATTCTTGATAACAAATATCGTTCAACAAATAGAACTTATATTAAAATATTTTGTTATATAAATATCATAATAAAAGATTTATTTCTCTCTTTCTCTCTTTTCTCTCTAGATTTATAACATTTATACTTATGGTTTCTAAAAATGTCACCTTTTTTCAGACATTACAACCAAGAACTTTACCTTCGGTTCCACCACAGAGAAAGCAGCTTAAGAAACGCGAGCGTGTTCGCTAGGGCGAGACCCAAACAATCGGATAAAAGCGGAAGATTGCTCAGGTCAAAATGCGCAACAACATACGAATATTGATAATATTGCGATACCAGTATCAGCGTCATGTATAAAGACCAATAGAGATTCGGGTAAGCCGAGTCCGGCCACATGCCGATAAAACGAAGACCGATTTCGACCGAGCGGCTAATGGTGGTTGCGCGTGTCATATGGTCTTCTCATCAGAACTACCGGTATGGTAAAAATAGATAGTCACGTCAACGCACAAAAAGCACACACAGCACGTTGTACTCTTCGCGTGTGACGAAAAAAGTATAATACTGAATAACCATAGAGAAGACGATAAAGCGCAGGCAGTAACGATCAATTGTAATTGCGCTTCATCGCATTAATTCCTGGAAGCTTGCGTATATTATATGAAAGCGACGACGATGCCCGCTCCCCTTCTGAGGCAGTGACCAATTTAGTAGTTGCATGATAGCACATAATTGTTCTAAAAATGAATATTTAACTCGACTAAATGTCGGTTTCAGCTATAACCGATGGAAAAAAAATTTATGAAGACATTAACGTTGCGGTGAATGCGGGGCATATGTGAGCGAAAAGAGAAAAGTGAAGAATATATTCCACTCTTAAAAATATAGTAAAATGTCTGATGTCTGAAAAGCGACTGATGTTGCAATTACTTTTTGTTACGTTTACGTTTTGTCCCTTACTTATAGACTCGCTCACGTTTCGTTTGTTTTGCTAACTTTCTTCCTACAACCAATGCTCTCAGAGTAAGTACAAAAGCTAAACAAGAAAGATGAAATTCTCAGCATGCGATATAGAAATGTAAGTAATTGTCAACGACATAAATTATATTTAATTGTAAATATTGGTAATATAAAAAAGTCTGTTAATATAAAAAAAGAAAGAAACATATCAGAGATTGGGTAATTAAAATAAGATCTTATTTTTATGCAAAAACTTTCTAAACATATATTCAATAAAATCTTATACGTATATTATTAGTCAAAAACATGTTTGCATGCGCGCGCGCGCGTGTTCTCTTCTTCAAATATATAATAATGTATTATAATATTTTAGGTGAAAAGTCCACTTTATGTGGAGTAACCATTAACAAAGTTATAATATAGTTATTGAATAAGTTAAAAATAATTTCTATAAACAGACTTTATATGCTTATAATTTTTTGTACAAAATTATTCAATTGACACTAATGAGGACCAACTATTAAGGGGATGCTGGAGACAGGTCTGTTTTACCACAAAATTTTCAAACACACAAATCTTTTGATTGATTTCACCGAATTAAAAATTTTTTGTCCAGAATTAAAGTACGGACGATAACGAAGACGGCAGGCACCAATTGCGTATGAAAAACGAAAAAAAATTAGAAAATTACATTTTTATTTTCGATTCTGCGGTCAACTCATGACAACATTTGCTGCAGATAAAAGTTTTAGACTGTGTACGTATACAAAAACCTTGCAGCCGTCACGGAAATACAATAAAGAAGAATCCTGTGCTTGCAGAAATGAGCTGCGAGCTTTAGTATAAGAGAAAAGTATGTTAGAAAATTTCATATGCACTCGTTACGCGTCTCCCCGAATTCAGCCAAAAACATACGGATCAGTATAATGGGTAGCCCTAGAGCAGGCGCTCTGTAGGTATGTGTAAGAATCGGTGAGCACTTCTTTATCGACGCTGATCGAGTTTGCTTGCGCTCTGTATATATGTGTAAGAATCGGTGAGCACTTCTTTATCGACGCTGATTGAGTTCGGCTGCGACTCCAGCATCCCCTTAATGACACAATTTGGGCTAAAAAATTTTAATAGTCTAACATTTTTCTGATTTTCAGTACATAGCATTTAATACCGATATATAGGAAACAGAAGCCTTCATAATCTAAAAAATTATCCTCGATTAATAGAATGTAGTGTATTTAGATAAGCAGATTGTTTATAGCATAACGCCTTACGCTTGTAAATCCTTCTAAAGTCAGATCAATGCGACTGTCGCTTGGCGGCAAATTATACCAAAGTGTCTCATATATCGCATCGCTAATCGACTTACTTTAGAAACAGGATGAACTGTTTGACATACAGAAAAAGTAACAATAAATTTAAAAATATTTTTTGTAGTAAAAAATTTTTTACTCTCCAATACCTTTTAACGATGAGAGTAATTTTAAATCATAATTTATGACACATAGTTAATCAACAGTTGATGCAACATAAATAAAAAGGAAAGTGTATTTGCAATAATGCGTCTGAAATATTAAAACGACTCGTTTACATACCTTGACACTTGAAAATTCTTTTGCAAAACAATATAGGAAAACCTCCAGGATATTACAGTATATAATAGCTCACGGACTTGATCAAATTTGCTGCATCTTCGCCGGAGCTATAATAATCTGCAATAAGATAAGGAAAAAAATTATCTAAAATATGAAGAAAGCAACCGACATTAATCACAATTATTATTACAAAACCAGTGCAACACATAACTAACGTATTTCACAGAACTTGAATCAGCGCAATATGAGTAATACAGATTCTCGATATTTTGCGATAAAGTGATAATCTTCTGATGCTTGCAAATGAGATTTTTTATAACAAGTAGGAATGTGCTGCGATCACATTTTTGACTAAAAAAGTTGGAAATTTCGGCTAAGTCTTGCTGCATAATATCGATCTGATCGCTCACATAAAGTATCTATAAATTATGCCAATTAATTTATGTACAATACGTTATCTAAAGAAATACCTTGTCTTAATGTTAATTCGAATTGATTGTATTAAAAACATTTTTATTTTAACTTCTTAATCTCTTAATTTCAATCTCATTCTATACTTACCAACGCGACAAGTAATGCAAGACATATATAAAGCGCAGCAACGATCAATTGTAATTGCACGTCGTCGCAATAATGCTTGGAAGTTTACGGGTATATTAAAAACAAAAACGATAATAATGCCCGCTCCCCTTCTGAAACAGTGTACAATTTAATAGTTGCACAATGGCACATAATTGCTTTAAAAATGAATTTCTATCTCGACTAAATGTCAATTTCAGCTATATCTGATAGAAAAAAAATTATAAATACGTTAAGGAGGTTCTACAGATAATGAATATATCTAAAAATTGGAAAAAAACTTTATGGACGTATAAAGTAAGATGCGAAAAAAGTGCTCAAAAAATTTTAGCATCGGTTACCGTGTAAAAATGTGCAAAAATTAATTTTGAAATCACAGTTTTTACATGAGCTTTTATGACAAAAGGGTTCCCGGAGACAGGAAACGAGATATTAATTATATGAAGGCGGCCTACCAGAGATTCAAAAAACGGAGCTCTTATAAATCTTAATCTAAGCTTTTCAGAAATATCGAGAGAAACAAGGGTTATCGTGTAAAATTTTGTGATATTGGCTATTGAAACAGGCCATATCACAGTTTACATAGCGTGCTTCGAATAACTAGGGAGATTTAACAACGTCGCAGCGATTGCACCTCACATAACCTTTTAAGTATTTTTGGGCACTTTTCATTCGAAGAACAACTTTCTTTTTAGCGAATTTTCCTCTTTTGACACACGCAAGACTCTATCCTTATTTCTCCATGAATTGGTCGGGCTTGGAGGAGTCATTGTAAATTTAAAAGTAAACGCAGTCACTGACTAGAAAAGGACCACGCTCATATGAGCAGAACAGCGAGACTCAAGTTCGTGACGTTACCACATTTTCTCGCATGTATAAGAAGCCGGAGTCAAAGGAGCACTTACACGATATTTTTAATTATTCCTCGCTTCGACTAATATGGGTATGATATAAGCTCTAACATCATCAAATATCATGAAAATATTTTATGAATACTTAGAATTGATGAATTTGAAGATTTTCTCTTCATCTCTCGACTGACTAGAGAGTACCTGTAGAACCTCCTTAATGTTTGCACGACATGTATGCAAGCAAAAGAGAAAAACAAAAAATTTATTACAGTAAAAAATATGTGATATCTGAGAAGAAAATCATCTTGCTATAATTTTTTGTCCTTTATACTTACGTATTCGCTCACGTTTTGTTTCGTTTTGTTACGTTTTCTTCTACAATCAAAGATGCTTTCAAAACAAATACTTATAGAAGCTAGACAAGAGAGGTAAAATTGCCAGTATGCGATGTAGAAATGTAAGTAATTGTCAACAATTTAACGTAAATTCCATTTAGTTATAATATGTTAATATAAGAAAAAGCATGTTTATATTTAAAAAAAAAGAAGGAAATATCAGAGAATAATTGAAACAAGATCTTATTACTCTCTTTTAAGCAAAAACTTTCTAAAGATGTATATATTCAATAAAATCATACGTATAATATTGATAATATACATATTCGCACATGCGCGTTCTCTCCTTTAAATATATAATTTATCATAATATTTTAGGCAAAAAGTCTACTTGACATGGAGAAATTATCATCAATAAAGTATAGTTAAAGTATTGAATAAATTAAAAATAATTTCTACTAAAATGACGTTATCATCATTTGTAACATCATTCAGTCGACAATAATGACGACAAGCTATTGATGAAACTATTTGGACTGAGAAGTACTAATAGTCTAACATTTCTTCTGATTTTAGTACATTGCATTTAATACTGATATATAGGAAACAGAAGCTTTCATTATCTAAAAAAGAATTATCCTCGATTAATGTGGCGTAGTGTATTAGATTGTTTAATGACATAACGCCTTACACTTGTAAATCCTTCTAAAGTCAAATCAATGACTCTTCCTGCAGTGATCGTCAATCGTTTTTGACATCTTAATATCATAAATAATATAACGCGACTGTCGCTTGGCGGCAAATTATACCAAAGTGACTCATATATTGCGTTGCTAATCGACTTACTCTGAAAGCAGATGAACCGTTTGAAACATACGGAGTGACAATAAATTTAAAAATATTTTTTGCCATTGAAGGTATTTTACACTACAATATCTTTTAATGATGAAAATAATTTTAAAACACAAAATATGACACGTAGTTAATCCCCGTTTAATACAACATAAATAAAAAGAAATATATTCGTAATGATGCCTCTGAAATACTAAAAGGGTGTTCGTTTACATACCTTGGCACTTAAAAATTCTCCTGCAAAACAATATATAAAAACCTCCAGAACTATTGCAATGTAATAGCTCACGGACTTGATCAAATTTGCTGTATCTTCGCCGGAGCTAATGATCTGCAATAAGATAAGAAAAAAATATTGTTATCTAAAACGTAAAGAAACGGCCGACACTACTCACAATTATAATCACAAAACCAGTGCAACACATAACTAACGTATTCCACAGAACTTGCATCAGCGCAATGTAACTATACAAATTCTCGATATTTTCCGATAAATTGATAATCCTCTGATGCTTGCAAATAAGACCTTTGACAACAAGTAGGAATGTGCTGCGATCATATTTTCCATTAGAAATTTCGACTAAGTCTTGCTGCATAATATCTATCTGACCGCTTACGTGAAGTACCTATGAATATTAGATAATTTATGTACATACACGTTATATCTAAAGTAATACCTTGTCTTTTAAGATGAATTTGAATCGATCGTATTGGACCGATAATCTCTTTCAATTTCATTATACACTTACCAACGCAACAAGTAACGCATTTATCAAGCCGACCACAAAAGCTATCACCATATCGTAAAAGAATTGCCCAATTAAGAAACACTCGAAAATCGGTGATTTGCTAACGTCGAAAGGGAATTCCATTTTTATGGGAAGTTCTCGAGAACTGTTACCGGATTGATCGACGTCGTCCATCGACTGAAGCAAATGCTCGCCAATCGACAGAAAGAAAGAAGAAAAGGCATAGAGACCGAACATTATATTAGCAAAACGATGCGACATATCTGCCATGCTCGTCATCGTGGAGCTATACGAGTCATTACTAACGCACTCACTCAAGTCTTGATCTATCGCCTTCACAATATAATAGAATATCCTGCAGGACATTTCTTCATGTGTAACGAGTCACGAAAGATATTGTGTATATTACAATTTTATTCAAGAAGTAACAATTAAATATCTTCACGCCTCACATTTGCCTCGTCGACATATGTAAATGTTAACGTAATTATATTGGAATTATATGATACATTCTACATCATTCTCGCTGACAAACGCATCTTACCGACGATTCCACCACAGAACGAGAAGCTTGAGAAAAGCGAGGCTGTACGCCAGGGTAAGACTGAGGCAGTCCATGAGGAGCCAAAGATCGTTCAAGTCAAAGTGTGCGAATATGTACGCGTACTGATAATATTGCACTATTACTACCGTTGTCATGTAGCTAAACCAATAGAGATTTGGATATGCCGAGTCCGGCCACATGCCGATAAAACGGAGACCAATCTCAACGGAACGACTGATAGTATTCGCACGCGTCATCGTTCCTTGTTAACTGCCAAACGTTAAAAATCAACGACTACGGAGACGTCAGTGCGCGAAAAGCATGTACGTGCACCGATATGTTCCACATGATGGTTAAAACACTAAATAATCGCAACGGAGAAACTGTAAAACGTAAGGTACTTAGAACGTGAATCAATCGTAATTACGTCTCGAGCTTATAGCTCTACCGATGAGAAAAAAGATACGATTATGTCCATTTCTTCTCTGAATTAATGAACACTTTGGTTTGCACAATGACAGATAATGGCTTTAAAACTATGCATTTCTGTCCCGAAGAGCAGTTTTGTCTATATCCATCAGACAAAAAATATGTGCAATATCTTGGCAAAAACGTTGACATCTGCAGAACGCAAAAAATGGAAAGAGAAAGTTATTATAGTTATTAAATGTGTTCGTGGTATACCGATCCCGCTATGTCCCTTTGCTTTTCTCTCGTATACTTTTCTTATGTTACTCCGCTTCTATTTCAAACAAAGACAAGAGCCACCGAAGTTACGATGGTCAATAAGATTTCGCCGACGTATTTTTCTATAATAATAGACTGTGATATAAAAATATAAATTGTTGACGATTTACATCATTTTTGTTGCTGATTTTCAAATAAATATTGAGTCGCCATAAACGGAAAAGATTCGATACGAAATTCTCTTAATAGATCGCTCCACAAGACAGATAACAGAAGAAAAGACGCGCGCGTTTCTTTCAATTTGTTGAAGGATTAAGAGAAAATAATACAATAGAAGAGAGAATAGAACAATAGTAAATAATTCTCTTTATAAATGCAACACAAGTGTAATAGTGTTATAATATATAAGTACATATCTGTTATAAATATGCACGTAGAGATTTACGTTTCCAGGAAAAAGACTAGATTTAAGAAAGATAATCAAAAGTAATACAATAATACAATATATATTATTTGAATAATAATTACATGTTTATATTAATGAAGATAAAAAAATATGTAAATCAAGAATTTGATGAGTGCAACGACTGGAATTTGGAACAAAAGGTTTATATTATGAGCGTGGACAAATCTTGGACGTTATTTTGAAATGCATATGTACATCTTCCTTTTTAGATCTGTAATTTTTATTAACGACATATTATAAATTGAAATATAGAAAATTGATAGTTTATAGAGTGAAATAAATTATTGATATTTTAAAGGGTGAATATATATATAAATATTAGTTACCATATAAAAATAATTATTCATTAAATTCATAAAAAATAATTTATATTAAAGTAATCTTGTGCCTTCTCATGTAACTTGTGTTTCATTTGGCCAAGAATAACGATTGTCTAAAACAAAATTATTTGTTGCTAAGGCAACAGTGAATATGCACATATAGCAATTGACAAACGTCATTCTGAACTTAATACATCGCATTTAATACAGATACGTAAGAAGCTGATGCCTTCATAATCTAAAAAATTGCACAAACTAAGAAATATATAACCCAAAATGTCAAAGAACGCAGGATTTAATGTAATGTCTTACGCTTGTAAATCCTTCCAAAGTCAAATCAACGACTTTTCCTGCAGTAATCGTCAATCGTTTTTGCGATCTTAGTATTACAAATAATAAGATGCGACTATTTGTCGGTGGCATATCGTACCAAAGTGACTCATATATCGCATTGCTAATTGACCTACTCTAAAAACAGGGTAAATTCAATTTGAAACACGATAGACGAACGATCGACAAACTCAAAAGCGTTTTCCATCAGTCAAAATACATCTTTTAACTTCTTTTTTTTAATAAAAATTAATTTTTTGATTAAAAACAGATAATAATGAAATCGTGATATGTTCTTCACGAAGTTTTCTACAAACCTTGGCACTCAAAAATTCTCCGGCAAAACAGAGTATAAAAACTTCTAGAGTGATTGCGATGTAAAAACTCACAGATTTGATCGAAGTTGTCCCACTATCGTTGGTACGAATAGTCTGCAATAAAATAACGATGAAGAAATATTCTTCATCAAAGGTGTGGAACAGCAGCCAAGTCATTACTCACGATTACAATCACAAAACCGGTGCAGCAGATGACTAAAGTATTCCATAAAAGTTGCATTAATGCGATATAAGTATATAAATTTTCAATATTTTCTGATAAAATAATAATTTTCTGATGCTTGCAAATAAGGGCTTTGATAATAACTAAGGATGTGCTAGGATCGTGTTTTCTGCTGGAAATTTCATTTATGTCTTGTCGCATAATGTCAATCTGACCGCTTACGTGAAGTATCTATAAATATGGAACTATTAAAACGTTAAAACGCATCTTATTATTAATTAGATATCACAATATTATTAATATTATTAATTAATAATTAATTATATAAATTATTAATTAGATTCATTAGATCAATTTTATCAAACCAGGACACTATTATAATAATTGTTAACAACAAAAAAGTTGAAGAAAAGATACCTATATTAATTAAAATGTAAATTGTACGTAAAAATAGCTTCGCAGTCATCGTGAACTCACCAATGAGACGAGTAACGCATTCATTATACCAACTATAGAAGCCAGCACCAATTCGTAAAAGAATTGCCCGACTAAAAAGCACTCGAAAATCGGAGAGTCGCTGATATCGAAAGGGAACTCCATCTTTATAGGGAGTTCTCGAGAATTATTGTCAACTCCACTGGCGTTGTCCATCGACTGAAGCAAATGCTCGCCGATTGATAGAAAAAACGCAGCAAAAGCGTTAATAGTAATCATCACGTTGGAGCAACGACGTGATATATCCGCCACGTTCATCATTGTGGCGTTATATGAACCGTTGATGACGCATTCTTTCCAATCCTGATCCATTACTTTTACAATATAGTAAAATATCCTGCAGGAAGCAGCTTATATATCGAGTATTGTATATATTAATGAATTTTCTTCACAGAAAGGGACAGAAGAACATTTAAATATCTGACTTTACTTAAACATGGTACTAATGCGGTAAATCTTATTCGATCTTCATTCGTTTCGTTGAAATTATTCAGTGATAACTGTAGCTCTAGATAACGTTGCCCCGATTTGCTATTATTTGTTTTTGAGTTACGTCTGCAACAAAATGCGTCTTACCGGCGGTTCCACCATAAGGCAAAGAGCTTGAGAAAGGCGAGAGTGTACGCCAGAGTAAGACCGAGACAGTCCATGAGGAGCGAAATATCGCTCAGGTCAAAATGCGTAAGAACGTATGCGTACTGATAATACTGCACTATCACCATCGTCGCCATGTAAATTAACCAGTAAAGAGTTGCGTAAGCGGAATCCGGCCACATGCCAATGAAACGGAGGCCGATTTCGACCGGGCGGCTGATGGTACTTGTGCGCTTCATTGTTCTGCCGACAATCACCGAACGTTATACGAAACGATGGTTATTGAGATGTCAATAATGCACCGTAACGCGCAACGTGAACGTCGCTCTCCGAATAATCGTGGGGAGAGACATGGTAAAGCGCAGGTCCACCCTCGATCAATCGTAATTATACGCCGACTATTCCAATCCAATTATTTCTTGAGAGCTTATAAGTCTATCAAATGTACTTATAAGTGCACCGAATAAAAAACAAAACGTATCTACTTTGTTTCTATGAAATAGCTCATGTAATATTGCTTGATAATTACTTGAAGAAATGAAAATTTCTAAATGCGAAGATAATCATCTCTATATAATCGTCTTTATAGCCAACAAAAAAAAACTGTGCATATTTTCGAAAAAAAAGATGTTATTATCTATAGGCAGAAAATGGAGGTAATACATGGAAGAGAAAAGTGAAGAACATTCGGTGTCTTAGTACGCACGTGAAAACTGGATTATTCTCGATGATAACATCTTATAAATAAGTAGTAATATTATTTCACACACGTGAATAAAACTTTAAATTGTATTATTCAAAAATTAGACCTCTGCAGAGTATATATATGGTAACATACAAAATGTCTTTTTTGCGAAATTTTTTTGTACTAATATACGTATCAACAATCCGTTCAACGGAATCGAACATTTGACTAAAACTATCCCTGTCATATCGCATAGAAGTCACGGCGACCGTTTCTTTAAAAAATATTTGTTTGTCATTATCGTGGAGATAAGTCCAATTTAGTATTCTATTCTAGAAGAATAAATATTCTTACCTCTGTTACCCAAATGCAACTTTTCATTCTTTTTTAATACAACGCACTTAAAACGGATATGTACGACGCGGACGATTTCATAATCTAAAGCAATTAAGCGTGTTAAAATTTTTGTTTCAGCCCTAATTTGAATGACGAAGATTTCCAGTTGGTTCAAATAAACTCACGGTCGTGAAACCTTCCAAGGACAGATCAGTTATCTTGCCCGCAGTGATGGTTAATCGTTTCTGTGATCTCAGCATGAGGAACATCAAGACCCGACACTCGCTGGGTGTCATATCGTACCAGAAGCACTCGTACGCAGCGTCGCTGATGGACTTACTCTGCAATGGCAAACGAGCTTCTATACGATTAATCGCGTCTAATGAATCCTCTTTCGGGAGTTAATGTGAAACTTCCAAAAAGTCGACGGTGTGAGCTGCCAATTTTTCACCTGAACTGAAATAGTGTAGACATCTGCGAAAAAGAATAATTTATTATTTTTCATTAAAAAATATGAAATATCATAAAATGAAATATCACAGAATAGAAATATAATAGAATAGAAATATACTCACCGATCGCAGAAGTATTTTTTGTGTGAATTCTTATTAATCTGCGAGCTCACGAGGGGTGATAAATTTTTTATTCAGGCAAAATGTTTTTTTTGATGGCATATACATTGATGGAATTGAGGTTGAGATCTTCAAATTTTTTAATTTGACTCAACAACATTGGGAATTCAAAGCCTTCTAAATTTAATTTTTTTTATAAGGAGGGTACAAAGCTATTCTACATGTATTTTGCTTAACTGGATACAGCGCGGCGATCACCGACCACGCGAAGCACGCATTGTCCGTTGATTGGATGTTGATCACCGCTTTCTTTAATTTAATTTATTGCGGTAAATCGATGTAACACCCCGTGCGTAATGGATTATATTTGTTTATATTTAGCATTAAATTATGTATACGCGACAATGCCCACCCGCTGTCACGTTCCTGGTATTCCTCCAGCAATGCTAAAATGGGCTCGATAACGCGCAACTCATACTACTCTTCCAAATCGGACTCGCGAAGGAGTTCATAGTTTCTCGTGTAGATACTTTTGTTTGCGCGTTTATCGCCCGCCACAAACTCGCCGTTGAACATTGTGTATATTTTTACACTGTCATGTTGTATGACGTTCAGTACATGATTGAATACAATGTCTCTTGCATCCTCGAGAAATTTTTGCGGTTTAATATGATCGGTATTGATCACCGCACCAGTCAATATGCGACTTTCGAAAGCCATATCTATCTCGCGCCATCTGAGTCCTGTCTCACTCGCACTATATCCTGCGCCAACATGCACGAAACGTTGACGTACCGAATCTTTCAGACCTTCGAGTCGTGCGATTTGAGCCGCCAACAAAGTTGGTTGCCGATGTTGGTTGTCGATTGATAATCGAGGCAGTTTATTTTGGCTTTGTTCTTCCAACACTTTGATAAACTCAACACATTGTTGCTCCCACGCGGCAAAATCTTTGATCGAATTCAGTCGCTTGGATTGCTCCTTCAACTCTTGCTCCAACAACTCGTGCTCCATATTCTCGTTTCCTTCGATCCAAAGATTTCAAAGACTGCTCGCTCGCTCGCTTGCTTGAAAATACTATGATTTTCCATCACTATTTTCCATCGTTTTATACTTTTCTTCTATCGCTTTTTCTCTTTTTTTAATCATTTCTTTCTCTTCTACTTCTACGTCACTGAGAGGTGGCATCCCTTAGACCCTTAAGTCTCAATAAATAAATAAGCTATTTGCTTATTAGTAAAAAATTTCGTCCGAATGGTAACGTAAACCATGCCCCGACACATAGCTCGTCAAAGGACGAGACAATTGTAGGTCATAAATTATAGAAGTCTGTCATCGGCGCTCAATTCTATGATATTTGTATGTCTCTTTTTAGATGTACCTCCACAGAAAAAAACAAAGAATTTGTCCGTCCCTATTTTTTACCATCATTTTGAGAGATACCCCCGCCACCAATAATAGTATATCTACACATCTTGTACGGGGATAGTTTTGCCCCGGAGGCAAGATTTGCGATTTTTGCGAACTACGTGACTCGAAGGACCAGGGGAGGTGTGTATCGTCTCCCCAAAGCAAATTAACGTAATTAAGCAAATGCGACTCACCGTTCGGGAGGCCGTCGTCTCCTGGAGAATTCGTCTCTCTAGCAAGCTCGTGGGCAGCACGTGCAGCAAGCGCAGACAAAGGCAGCAAGGCAAGCAAAGGTAGCAAGCAAGGCGGCAAAGCAGGCAAAGGTAGCAAAGCAAGCAAAGGCAGCAGGCAAGGCAAGCAGAGAAGACGATCGCATTTCCGGAGAACGAGCTCTATGTGGCCTCCCGGATGTTCGAGTGTGCACGTATAGCGTGTGCACCCCGAGACGTCGTGACGATGAGCGAATGTGCCGCACGGCGGCTTGACGATGAGTAGACCGTAAGACGGCTCTGGCCAAAAATGTATGTTTGCCGTACGCCGGCTTGACTGAGAATGAAATGTCCCCGCGGTCCTGGAACATGTCGCTGCAAGCGAGTAGTTGTTCTCTTTCCGGGGGGAGTGGATGCCGTCGGCGGATAGGCGATGGCAGCACCGACAGGTGAGTCGCATGATTTGACTGCTCGCGATCCGCCGACGTTTCGCGCGAAAAATATAAACGACTTATGACTAAGTATGAATTGTATACAACTACATGAACATAATACTAAAGACTACTCTATATAGAAGGCGATACGCCAAACACATCTAATAAAGCAAATCTCAAAATCTCAGGTACTTGCACTCATGCGTAAAAGAATTTTGACTGTTTCTATCTTTACTCCCTCCCTCCCCACCTGAGCAGCTACGGGGACGGATGTTCCTGACACGTAGCTTGTCAAAGGGCTAGACAATTGTAGGTCATAAATTATAACTGCCTGTCATAGGCATGCCATTCTATAACATTTACATAAGAAACTCTTTGATACAAAATTTCTTTAAAACGCAGACATACTCAGCTATGTATGTAATATAATATAATATATGTATGCATGCATGTATGTATGTATGTATGTATGTATGTATGTTTGTATAATACTAATGGAAGAAATATTAATCACACATTTTTGTATTTTATATTTCAAATATTTATTCATTATATAACTTTTGCAAAAGTTTACCATTTATTATTTCCCTAAACATTTTGTCTTTAAGGTACGGCATGTCGTCCTGCGTGAACGTTATCTCCCTGTTTGCACAGACGTACTCGGCGAACATGCAAGAGAATACACCACAATCGCTGCCGTTTTTCTGTTGCGGAATGTTCTTGGCGGAATAAAATTTCCAATCACTCATATCATAAGGTTGTTTCTTTTTGTCAAGACTCTTATTTTGTAAATATAGTTTTAGCGCAGACAGACATTTCGTATTATCACTGCCCATATTGTCGTAATAAACAATTGTTTTATCGCGGAAATCTACTATTGACATACACAAGTGAACATTCAGTGAATATGCGCCATATTTTCAAGTTGCTCGCTCGCTTGCTTGCTTGAGCATACTATGATTTTAATGCTCTTCTTCATCGTTTTCTTCTATCACGTTTTCTCTTTTCTCTATCATTTCTTCCTCTTCTACTTCTACGTCATAGAGACGTGACATCCCTTAGATCCTTTGGATCTCAATTGTAAGCTATTTGCTTATCTTAAACTTTTCAAAGGATGTGACAATTGTGGGTCATAAATTATACCTGCATACCATCGGCGCTCAATTCTATACCATTTGGCTCTTTTATGAATAAAATTGTCGGCCGGGTGTACCTCCACGGAAAAAAACAAAGAATTTGTCCGTCCCTATTTTTTACCATCATTTTGAGAGATACCCCCGCCACCAATAATAATATATCTACACATCGGATGAAGCAGTCTCAAAATCTCACGTACTTGCACTCGTGCATTTGTACGTAAAAGAGTCTTGTGCTGCGCGCGTACTTGGTGCGAAACACTATCGTGTCTTTATATTTTGTATATTGCATCAAAATGGCTGATGAAGAACACGTACCATTGGGTGAGGAAGAACGAGAAAAAGACGATGATGCGATGTGGAATGAAGAAGAAGACGACGACGCGGCCTGGAATGCAGCACACGAGCTGTGGAATAAAGAAGAAGAAGAAGATGAAGATGAAGATGAAAAAGAAGAACACGCGCTGTCGGACGACAGCAGTTATGAAAGTGGGCATGACAATAATTGCAGAGAATTTGTTTATCGAAATGTGAACCGACCCGAAAGATTGGTAAACGGAAGCACGAAGTGCTGCATGATACGCAGCTATTACACGAATGGTGGACGATATATGAGATGTATGTCGTGCATTACATCCATTGACGCAGCGATGATCTAGACTTGTTTACAGTGCGAAAACATAAAACCGGCCCGCACGACCAGTTAATAAACTTAGACGGCTGTTTCTGTGGGAATTGCAGAGAGCCATTGTATACAATATTCCCATGTAATATATGTCCTATTTGCACAAAATAGGATATATGTTGCATGGAAATGTGAAGCCTAAAATATCAACGTAAGTTTTACTTTTTAAAATTATTATTATTTTTAATAAACCATTAATTTATTGTATTTTATTTTTACAGTTTCAATTAATTTACCGACAAACGCATTTGGCTATCGAAAAACGTTTGCTTGAAACAAAATTGTAAAAACGTAAATTATAATAAATTGTATTGATTTTATCAATTTTTCATATGTAACATAAATTATTTTCCCTTTTCAAATTATAATCTTATTTATAATAGGCAAATAAAATAATAAATAAAGTCATACTTTGTAAAAAGAAATAATTCTAAATCAATGTAAGCAAGAGTTACGCGTGTCAAAGTAGCAATCCGGCCTCTTACGCCTTTATATATAATATATCCCTTTTAATGTTTCGGTATTGTGACTCTCTCTCAAGTACCTACTCGTGTATCCCAGTACGAGCCTGCCTGTTTCTATAAATTTATAATGAACCGTTTATATAATTAAAAAAAACATTACCGCAACATATATATATAATTTAAAGAATTAATAAAATTATTAAAATATAAATAAAAACTTTTATCTAAAATAGAATAATCTCATCACAGCACGTATGAACTTGTCCGTTCCTGTCTTCCACTCTCATTTCCCCACTACGGGGACTCTATAGTTTAAGTCACGTAAAATATGGTTTTTTGTTGATTTTTTTGTTGAACGTAGACGTAAAAAAAAAGGTCTTCGACGCCATCTCTTTCCTGCGTTCAACTCCATAGTTTAAATCGTCATGTAATTTTCTTTTAAATTAAATTATTATCTATATTAATTAAATTAGGCTATAAATAATTAAATTAAGTTATAAAAAAGGCTATGCCGGTTCTGGATCAAGGCGTGGTGCTCACGCGGGATGCGGGGCGAGGGAATCTCGGAGGCGCGGGGATCTCGGTGTGGAGAGGGGATGACGTCATCGGCGTGGCCGCCGAGATCCCCGCGCCGCCAAGATCCCCTCGCCACGCATTGCCCGCGAGCACCCCGCCTTGATCCAGAACCGGCATAGCCTATCTACTTCTGTCCCAAGTTGACAAAAAGGCACATTTACCTCGATAGCACTTAAAAAATGCGCGTTCGTCTAGCAACGCAGGTAACAATTGCCGTTTTTTGTTTCATACGAATATAACTTGTTATATTCGCATAAAGTAATAAATTAATCGAAAGTACATTATTATTTCACAAACACATAATAATAAACCATTAAAATTTTTTTAATTGAAAGAAATAAATTGGCTAGATATCATGACAATTCGACCATTGGTTTTGGTCAGATATTGTCTTTTCTAAATTGATATAATCTTTGATACTTATATATATAAGCATCTCTTTTCTAAATAATTAAATTAAATTATTAAATTTATTGCAAAAAAATATTACTTCACCTTAGCTTAGGTAATGTTTTTTGTAATAAATTTGTTCCGGATTGGGGCGAAGTTCACGCGCACGGCGAGCCCTTCGCTGACGGATGAAGAAGCGCTACCGCGATCCCGTTCTTATCGGCTGCGTGCGCGATTCCAGGAGCGCTTCGCGACCAATCAAATTGCGCGAGCGTTCGCATATCGACCCGCATATTTAATACTATCATAAAAATTATAACAAATTAAATTGATACTCAAAAAAAGAAATTATTTTATGTCTAGACATATTTATAATTCATCGAATTATTATTAAGCTATTACATAATTGAAAATGCAGAATTAAAATTATGTCTAGACAAAATATTAATTCTGAATTTATTTTATGTTATGACATAAAATTTTTTCGGGAATTAAAATTATGCACATAATTGTAATTGCCGATTTTATATTATGTACATAATTTTAATTCTAGAATTTTTATGTACATAATTTTAACCTTTTTCAAAAAAAGGTAAAAAAAGGCGCCAAGTACACGCGCAATGTATGTTGTAAATCTAAAAATCTTAAATGGTAGTAGCTTTATTTCTTTTTAACAAAATAATTCACAAAATTGCGTTACCTGACTCAACTCAAGTGATATGTATAGTAGCTTTATTTCTCCCTAACAAAATAATTCACAAAATTGCGTTACCTAATTCAACCTAAGTGATACGTAACGCAATTTTGTGAATTATTTTGTTAGGGAGAAATAAAGCTACTATACATATCACTTGAGTTGAGTTAGGTAACGCAATTTTGTGAATTATTTTGTTAAGAAAAAATAAAGTTACTACCATTTAAGATTTTTAGATTTATAACATACATTGCGCGTGTACTTGGCGCCTTTTTTTACCTTTTTTTGAAAAAGGTAATTTTGTACTGATATCATGCATTTTATAGTGATAAGCAAGTATCGGCAACATTTTTCATTTTTTAATTATTCACAAATTGACAATAACAACGAATTAAATTTTTATTAAATTTATATATATATGTATATATATATAAACTCTTATTTTTTACAAATATACATATATGTGTATTTATCCCTTCGTCCGCATAGATGGGTCGTTTTCGTCCGGGCAAAAATCAAATGTAGTTGTAACTTTCGAAAACGGGTAGAAAGGGCGTCACTGCGCATCCGTAAAAAAAGTTATGCTCCCCGAGAATCCGCCTGCCAAGTTTCAAGGCGCCAGTCCCCCTCTAGCCGTCACAGGAGACACGTAATTCTTGAAAAAACGAGGTTTGCGGCAAACACTTAAGCACTTTATTTCAAAATAATTGCATGCAATATTTTTTTTATGAAAGGTACGCTTTTCCTCTTCAATTTCTTTTTTTATTTATTTCGATATTTTTATTTGTCTTAAAGTTATGATTTTTTTAGTAAAACATGATTTTACTAGTTGTAGTTGTAGTTGCTCCATTTTTTAAATAAAAATTATGTAAAAAAATTAAACTGCTTATAATTTTATGATTGATACTTCAATTTGAAGGTTTGAATTACCTCTATGAATTTTTTCAGACTTTTTAACACTTTAACACTTAAAAAAAACGTCAGGACAAAAACGACCCACCTATGCGGCGTAAAAATGCCAAAAAAACATATGCGGACGAATGGTTATATTCGTATTATATTGTTCGAGATTTCGTTCACGTTGTGCCATCCGATCAGATGGCAGCATCGATCTGATACGACCGGCCGGAGCGACGCGGCAGTTTGCGCAAGCACGGGCGCGCTCATCGCCAACGTCTTCCTCGCGATATGAAGAGTCGTATAAATGGCCGCGCTGTGATCAGACGTACGACGCGCGACGTGTGCTCTGTGTATTCTCGAGATTTATTCCGAGTTAAGTGCCCATCGCAGTGATTGAAGCTGCCGAAAGACTTTTCTAATATGTAAAGCGACCGCTCATCCAGATCTACTCTGGTACATCAACACGACGACTTAAGTTCACATGTGCGCGAGTGCCGACCGCCACGTGTCTCACCGGCTCACGGGCTAATCATCACGAGGAGGGCAACTAATATAATTGTCTCGCCCACTCACGAACGATTATACAAAGACTTTTTATTTTTAGTGAACCGCGAAAGACTGCCAACACTCTCAGGTCAGACTGTATATATCTATTCACGTATTAAAGACGATTCAGACTGTGTTCTGACGAGTTACATTTTACATTAAAGAATAATTAATTAACACCTTCCACGCGCGTCCTTCTCATCCCGTTTCCATCGCCGGGAAATTCAGCGATTTCGCAAACAAGCAAAAAATCCCGTCCGATTAACGAAATATTGTTTTTTTCTCCCACTAGAGACGCCGTATATTAAACGTTAAAGTTGACAGAAATCAGGTTGTGCGTGCGTGCGTGCGTGTGTGTGTGTGTGTGTGTGTGTGTGTGTGTGTGCGCGCGCGCGCGAGCATAACATTTACAATTTAATATAGTCAGGATAAACTAATAAAATCGATTAATTTATCCTGACTATCCCGACTATATTAAATTGTAGATATTATGCGTGCGCGCGCGCGGGGAGAGGTCCGCTGGTAGGCAGCGTGGACCTCGCTTTATAACTTAAAGTACATGCTAAATTGTAAAGCGAAATAATAAAGCACATGCATGGAGGGGTGCAGGGGGGCTTACATGCGTGAGCGAACGTGAGCGAGAGAACTTTGTCAAACTAGTATAGCAAACGTAGCAGCGTCTTCGTCAATCAGACTAGAGATTTTAGGCTGTATGCAAAAAGGCTAGACGTTTTGTTAGCCACATTGCAGAACGTGCATCATTAACCAATGGGGCTGATGCTAGTTAGGCTTCTTGCAAAAAGTCTAAAGTGTGTCAGCCTTATTGAGAACTAATGAATGGTTTCGCAAAAAGGCGGTTTTTTGCAAACAGGCTAGCCTTTTTGCAAAAAAGCTGATTTCGCAGAAAGCCTGCGACATATACATATTATTGTCTAAAATTAAGAGACTATGGCCTGTATTCTGAAGGTGACTGACTCAAGAGCCAGGGGTTTCTGGTTCAAATCCAGCGGTGGTAGGCAAATTTTCTAAATACAATATAAATTTATTTAATTAAGCTTGCATGTAATAGCGTGAAGAGTTAATGGAGAAACGCGAACGCAATACCCCCTCCCCTCCTCCACCGCGGACCGACGCTGCCGTTGCACGCGGACCCCTTCCCGATACGATAATTCCTCCGCATAAACGAAAGATTTTATAGTAACTACGATGATATCGTTCGTATAAGTTACTACAGAAGTAATACTCACGTAAACGTAAACTATTATAATTCCTGTCACATATAATCATTCTTTTTGTTACAGTGGATATGGGTAAACAACGTGCCCGTACTTGAAATAGAACTAAATAATATGGTGAGGATTCGGTACGTATGAATATTTTCATAAATTTCACATTTTTTAAATTTTTGTTTATCCTGTTTTCAGCACCATATATACATGCACAAGATAAAATAGCATGAGGATTTGTAAACTTGGCGCGCCAGCGTTAGGTGAGTTGGTTTAGGACGATTGACCAGGAAAACAACGCTGAAATCTGGGAAAATTCCGGGGACATCGATATTTTTGGATTACGTCGTTTATTCGATATGGAGGACTTTGAAGAAGAAGAAGAAGAACACTGGTAAGTTACTCGTTTTTCTAATACAAAATATTGAATAAACATTGCTTTATATTAATCATCTTGTTACATTTGTGTGTTTCAGGTAAAGAAGTTGCCTTGAACTCCCATTATTTTCTTACTTCCTCAGTTAAGGTTGCGTTTTTAAGAAAACACTATATCAATTTTGTAACTTATCTATAAGCAATATATATTTGTACGGATTCTAAGGATAAGACAAGGCGAGCGTTGTGTGCGTGTATGTGTAGGTGTGTGTATAAGAAAAGTAATTAAGCGACAGAAAGTGAGTAAATGTAAAATGATTTTGTAAAAGGTTGGCGTCCCTAAAAATCCTATCAGGGGAATAAAGTGCATAGTAATCTAACCTATTTATATAAATTCATGTTGACACAAAATTTATGCCACATGACAAATAAATAAGTATATAATATGGTAAAAAGTTTAAATTATTTTTCCTTTTTATTTGCCATTCATCCCATTCCCTGTCATTAGAATTAAGCTGTCTTCGTTTATTGTTTACTTAAATGTAATATTAAAAATTAAATATCGCGAAGATCTAAACAATTAAATATTGTTGGTAAAAAAGGATGCGCGCGAACAAGGTCGCGAGTGAGAGCGCGCGACGTTGACCACAGCTCTATTCTGTAAGGGATGGCCCGCTAGGCTACATGTTATTCAGGAACCAACGGGAGATAGCAAGGCCGGGTATTGTCAGGATGGGAAGGCGAAGTAACAGGGACACCTCGGTTCGACAGTACTCTTTATTCGACACACTCGGGTATACAGATACTTGGACTCGCGACGACCGAACCTGGGTGAGGTCGTGGAACGAATGCCTGCTCGGCCACGCTGCTGCCGGCACGTCCGCGCCAAACCGCGTCTCGGTGGGGGCTCGGCCAATCGCCACGCAGGGCGTCGCTGGGTAACTATATGGCTGCGCTGTGTTTTCCCGGCGCGAGGCGCGCGTGCGCGCAGAGCGCTGCGGTAGTGTCGCATGTTACGCGGGAGATTTAAACGTTAGGCGTGTCCCTAGACTACGTTTACATATACGTGTGCAATTTTGGATATACCTTCATTCTTTTAAAGATTTCCTCGACATCAGCTCTCTGTGGTTAATACTTTATATATTTCACTTACTACGTTTATGCGAGCGTTAATACTACTTCTGTAGTAAACTTACGATAATTCCTTTGCGTAAACGGAATTTTCCTTTGCGTAAACGGGATTTTGTAGTAACTTACGATAATTTACTCCGCGTAAACGAGTGAAATATCGTAAGTTACTACAGAAGTAACGCTCGCGTAAACGTAGTAACTGTCACGACGCGGCGACGGTCACGATTGTCGGTACTGTCACACACTATCAATTTTTTGGTTATTCTATACTATGTTTACGCGAATGTTTTACTTTTTACTTCCGTAGTTCTGTAGTAACTTATGATAATTCATCCCGCGTAAACGAGTAAATTATTGTAAGTTACTACAGAAGTAACGCTCGCGTAAACATACAGTTTGACAACTTTTACAAGGCAGCATATACGTACGTGTTTGTACGATTTTGTAGATACACCTTCCTTCTTAAAGATATCTCGGCATCAGCTCTCTATGGTCAATACTTATATATATTTCACTATCTGTCACGACGCGGCAACGGTCACGACTATCACACACTTATCCTTTTCTAGGTTGTAAAAAACTGTCACGCACTGCGACAGTGCACGAGTGCACTCTCGTGTCAAAAATGGGAAAGTGACACACCAGCCGCCATTTTTGTCCGACGTGGACGTTTCTTAAAATAAAAATATTCCACATTTGGACTTTGCATCGCAATATCTTCGCTCGTAAGGCACGTAACGAAAGAATAAAGATTCTTATTTATAAATCAAACCCCAAGCTATCGATCAAGCCTACTTAGAAATTGATCCGTTCACTCGTTATTGAGATCTCAAAATCTCGGGTACTCGCAACTCGTGCGTTCGCGTAAAAGAGTCACGGTGCGTCTCGCTTCGCGCGTACTTGGCGCGAGACACTACCGTGTCTCTTGATTGAAAAAAAGATGTGAAATCTTTAAATTAAATTGCGCCAATTGTAAAGAGAATATGTATATTGCTTTGAAAGATAATTGTTATGCAACTACTTTAAAGAAATAAAACCCAAGTGGTATCTTCGTATTCCTATTCAAGGGTCTTCCTATTCTAAAACCAAGTGATAATAGCTTCTTAATTTTCTTTAACAAATTTTTAATATTACAAAGAATCATTTTAATTACAAAGAATTAAAGAAGTAACAGTACAAAATAAAAATATTTAATTAAAACAAAATAAATAAATTTTTCTTGTAAAAAAACTTGGCGCTGCTAAACTTTAAAATTTAAACATTAAAATTTAAACATTAGTTAAGATTTTTGATTGAATAAAAAACAATAAACATAATTTAGGGAAGAATGCGACAGGAGTAAAAAAGCAGCGCCAAGTTTTTTTACAAGAAAAATTTATTTATTTTGTTTTAATTAAATATTTTTATTTTGTATTGTTACTTTTTTAATTCTTTGTAATTAAAATGATTCTTTGTAATATTAAAAATTTTTTAAAAAGAATTAAGAAGCTATTATCACTTGGGTTTAGAATAGGAAGACCCTTGAATAGAAATACGAAGATACCACTTGGGTTTTATTTCTAAAGTAGTTGCATAACGATTATCTTTCAAAGCAATATACATATTCTCTTTACAATTGGCGCAATTTAATTTAAAGATTTCACATCTTTTTTGAAATACATGTCACTTGAGTTAAGTTAGGTAATATAATTTTGTGAAGAAGAAAATAAAGATTTCACATTTTTTTTTAAATACATGTCACTTAAGTTAAGTAATATAATTTTGTGAAGAAGAAATTAAAGATTTCACATCTTTTTTTTAAAATACATGTCACTTGAGTTAAGTTAGATAATATAATTTTGTGATAAAGATATGTTGAGAATCGAATAGACGAATATTCGAGAAATGAATATTCGTCGTGAAAGCGAATATTCTTCGCGAACGTTCGAGTGGCTCCAAACCGCAACGCTTTACTTCCCCCCCCTTTTTTTTTATGTTTTCGAGCCAAACGGCCACAGGTGTTTCTCGCGTGATCGCAAGCCCCGCGACCAATAGTCGAGTCGTTAGGCGATTTGGAGCCAATCAGCGTTTCTCACGTCGTCAAATTCCGCGCGGCCTAACGCGAAGCTCCGGCCGCGATCTCTTGCCTGCTCCGTCCAGGACGGGCAGTGAGCCATCGCAACTCGTACGCGATACTTGCATTCGTCGACGTCGCGAAACGCAGTTGAATTCGATATCGATATAGCGAGTGCGAAAGTTAAACGCGCACCGGTCAGACATTGTAGACCTTTTAATAAAGTGACTCTTGTCTCGTCTTACACGCGAAACCTGACTCATTTTTTGTGCCTTCCTCGGAGTGACCCCGCGAAAACGCCGAGCGGTCCACTAACAGATATAAAGCTACCACTTAGGTTAGATTTTTGAATTTACAAAATACATTGCGTGTACTTGGCATTTTTTTTTACATTTTTTGAAAAAGGTAATTTTGTATTGATATCACCTATTTTGTAGTGTTAAGCAAGAATCTGCAAAACATTTTTATTTTTTATTCTTTAATTATTCACAAAATTAGCAATAACAACAAATGCATAAACAGGGTGCAAGTAGAAACTTGTACATTGCTTCCTCCATTTTAAGCCATAATTATTTATATTTATTTATTTTGGCTTCCTCATAGAGGAAGCAATCAAAATTATGGATTTTTAACCGCATATAAAGCTGAAACTAATCAACCAAATCTTAAAGAATTATATATGAAATTGGGGTAAAAAGGACTGAAAAATATAATAAAATTGGAAATAGATCGTTATCTACAAATTTGCAGAAGTTAAAGCATAAACAAACATTTCTACAAAAATTCAAAATTTTATTAAAAAAGAACCTTTTAATTATTAGCAATTTTTATTAATTCTATTATAGTCTTCAGTTCTTTTTACCACTATTTCATATATAATTCGTTAAGATTTGGTTGATTAGTTCTGGAGTTATAGATAATTTAAGTAAATTTGACACATATACACATACACACACACACACACACATACATACATACAGACATTTTTTAAAATTACAATTTTTCGACGTTTTAGAACGTTCTGAACACATTGAGAAAAACAAATAAAAAAAAATTTTTTACGAAAACAAAGCTTCCTCTATGAGGAAGCAAAATTAATCGAATTCAAGATATTAATACACCTGGACACCGAAAACTATGGAGCGCACTATGTGGACCTCGTTATCGGCAACCTGGGACACCTAGACATCGCATTCAACGTACGATTACACCAGGACACCGAAAACTATGAAGCGCACTATCTGGATCCCGTCTTCGGCAACCTGGGACACATGGACATCGAATTCAAGGTATTAATACACGTAGACGCCGAAAACTACGGAGCGCACTATGTGGACCTCGTCATCGGCAACCTGGGACACCTTGACATCGAATTCAACGTACGATTACACCTGGACACCGAAAACTATGAAGCGCACTAGTAGGTAAACTACGTTGGTTCTAGGCCGAGAATCTGAGGGGTGGAGGGGCGGGCGGGGGGGGACCGCGAGCGGGGGGGCACCGCGGGCGAGGGGGAACCGCGTTTTTCGGGCGCCGCGGGGAGGAGGAGGGGGAAGAGGGAACCGCGTTTTTTGGGCGCCGCGGAAGGGGGAAGGGGGAACCGCGTTTTTCGGGCGCCGCGGGGTAGGGTAAGAGAGAACCGCGTTTTCCGGTGTCGCGGGGGAGGATGACCGCGTTTTCCGGCGCCGCGGGGCGACCGCGTTCGCGTTTCGCCACGGGAGGGGTCCGCGTGCAACGGCCGCGCCGGTCCGCGTGACGTCACACGGCACGCTCCCGCTCGCGTTATCTCTCCCTCGTAGATGTTTCTCCCGTCCCGCGGTCGCGCGCGTTTTCTCGTTCGCGCGCGGTCTCTCCCGGCCCTCGGCCCCCGTTCGCGCGACGAGTGCGGTACGCGCATTCTTATCAAGAGTTATAATTCTAAACCGTTGACGGTGGACAAGGGAACGGTAGACAGAAGGAAAAATAATTAATTTTTAACCATATTATATGTATTTATTTATTATGTAGCGCATTATACACAATAGTATCAGCAGCATACGCCAACAGTTCACAATCAATAATCGAATTTTTATCATAAACTTCACGCAAGATATTGGTCGCATCACATTTATCGGTGATACAATTTTGACGTAAAATTGTTACAAATTGTTTGAATTTTTCACTTACGCCATGAACATTTTGACGTAGTTGAAAATACACATTTTGACGCAATGTTCTAGTTCGAACAGGAAGAGTACGGTTGACGGTTTCATGTACAGGGTGCTTCCGCAACATACACATCAGTATGGCGGGTTGCCCATTCGAGCAGCCGCGCATGGTCGTTCACAATTGCGTTGACTTCGGTGCCATCATCTATATTCACTCGCATATCTTTTTTACAACAAAACACGGTAAAATACGGTTAAATAAAATGTAATACGGTAAAATACGGCGAAATAAAATCAAATACGACCCGGTAAGAAAACGTTGAAATAATATCAAACACGGTAGAATACGGCGAAATAAAATCAAATACGGTAAAAAACGTTGAAATAAAGTCAAATACGGTAAAAAACGTTGAAATAATATCAAACACGGTAGAATACGGCGAAATAAAATCAAATACGGTAAAAAACGTTGAAATAAAATCAAATACGGTAAAAAACGTTGAAATAAAATCAAACACGGTAAAATACGGTTAAATAAAATCTAATACGCTAAAAAACTTTAAAATAAAATCAATCACGTCCATTTGTTTTCGTAAGGAAAAATTTTTCATAAAAGTGGTGAAAGAAGTTTCTGTGAAGTTGGCACCTCACTTTAAAAAATCGGAAGTTTTATCAACAGTTCCATTTGCACCCGCAATAGTTCTACAGTTCTTGATAGGTTTTAGAAATAGTTTCGTTGATTTAGTTTAAAAACATGACTTGAAAATATGAGGTGCTAACTTCCCGTGGCACCTCATGTTTCGAAAAAATTAATTTTACCATGATATTTTATAGTTCTTTAAGAGTTACAGTTCCTGATAGGTTTTAGCAATAGTTCCGGTCATTAAGTATTTTTAAACAAATTTTTAATCTGACCGCGAGCACCTCAAGTTCCTAAAATACAGTTCCTGATAGGTGTCAGCGACAGTTCCGGCCTTTAATTATTTTTAAATAAATTTTTAATCCGACCGCTGGCACATCATCTACGAGAAATACGGGGTGCTGACAATTTGGATCATTTTCTTCAGAGTTCTCGGCAGTTCTCACATAGTTCTGAGCATTTAAATATGTTTTGACAAGAGTTCCAGCTATTTACTATTTTTAAACCATTTTTTAATTTGACCGCTGGCACCTCCTCTATGAGAAATACGAATAAATTGTTTAAAAATAGTAAATAGCTGGAACTCTTGTCAAAACATATTTAAGTGCTCGGAACTATGTGAGAACTGCCGAGAACTCTGAAGAAAACAATCCAAATTGTCAGCACCCGTATTTCTCGTAGATGAGGTGCTAGCGGTCAAATTAAAAAATTGTTTAAAAATAGTAAATAGCTGGAACTCTTGACAAAACGTATTTAAATGCTCAGAACTGTGTGAGAACTGCCGAGAACTCTGAAGAAAATGATCCAAATTGTCAGCACCCCGTATTTCTCGTAGATGATGTGCCAGCGGTCGGATTAAAAATTTATTTAAAAATAATTAAAGGCCGGAACTGTCGCTGACACCTATCAGGAATGAATGAATGAATGAATGAATTGGTTTATTTATGCCATAGTCACAGACTTTAGGCAAATAAAGAGTTACAAAAGTATGTGTATAGACAAAAAGAAATAACAACAAAATAATAAACTATAAACTAAGAATAAAACAATACAATTTCGGCGGATGTATGTTGATAAAATAGAACGAAAAATAGAACGAAAATAGATCGAAAAAGAAATAAGCTGACACTCCACTCTAGGGCAAACCGCGCTCAAGCAAGAGAAGATGGTCGTGAAGTTTTCTCTTGAAAACAGCGACAGACGCTGCTGATACTACGTCGGTAGGTAGTGAATTCCACAAGTAGACGCCTGCAAGATGGAAGGACTTGTGATATGCCTCAGTTCGGTGGATCGGTACATGGAAAGAATGAGGTATGGCCAGATGTGATGATCGCCTAACTGAGGGGTCAGGACTAGTGAAGATTTCTGAAATGTAGGTAGGAGACATTTTATGAGACACCTTGTACATTTCAATGCCTAAAAAATAGAGGCGTCGATACTTGACTGTCAGCCACCCCAGCCGATGCCGGTAGGGCGTGATGTGTTCGTCGCGCCTTAAGTTAAAAACGAAACGAACCGCACAATTTGAAAGTCTTTGGAGCTTAGTATTGAGCTCGTCAGTCACATCGTTGTACACAAGGGAGCAGTAATCTAACAAAGGCCAGATCAAAGTGGTTACAAGTTTTGCACGCAGATTAATTGAGAGGGAATTTTTGTGGAATTTGAGTTTGTGCAATGTAAAGTGTACCTTCTGAGAAATGTGAGAGACATGGCTAGCCCATGATAAATCAGAGCGCATGATGAGCCCGAGGTTACGAGTCTCAGTAACAAATGGGATGGAAGTACCATTAACTGAGATAAGGGGTAAGTCACTGAGACTCAAGTGCCCAACATGACCCCTACTTCCAAGAATCAGGACTTTAGATTTCCCAAGATTAAGAGTTAATCCATTGCATGCAGCAAACTCTGAGATGACATCCACGTCATGAGCGACGAGCTGCAGAGCGACATTCAGTTGGCTAAGAGGACTCCTACGGTAAATCTGCGTGTCGTCGGCAAAAACAATATGCTCAGTGAACCTGAGGAAGGCGCCAATATCGTTTATGAAAAGAGAGAAAAGGAGAGGACCCAAAACGGATCCCTGCGGAACACCGGATGTGACGGACAGCCAGTCAGAAAACACTCCCTCAAGGTCAACGACAGCCTGAGATCGACCCGTGAGATAAGAAAAGATCAACTTAAGAGCAGAATCTGATCCCAATCGCCTGAGCTTGGTCAACAGTAAAGGATGGCTGACTGTACCGAAGGCCTTGCTGAAGTCGAAAAGAACAAGAATAAGCACCTCACTGACGTCAACAGCGCACTTTATGTCGTGGAATAATCGCAGTAAAGCTGACTGGGTGGAATAACGCTTGCGGTATCCTGACTGCCGATCATCGAGAATATGATGAGCATTTAGAAAGTCTGAGATCTGGCGATGTAGAATCTTCTCAAACAATTTAGAGAGCTCGCACAAATTGGCTATGGGCCTAGTGTCAGAGGGGGTAGTTGGAGATTTAACTTTGGATAGCGGGCGGAGTATGGCTCGCTTCCACAAGGGGGGAAAGTGACTAAGTTTAAGACAACTATTGAAAAGTGAGGTTAGGAGATTACCGATACGAGGCTGGGCTAAGGCAATAGCGTAAAGAGGTAGTTGATCACAACCCGAAGCCAGGGAAACGGAAGATGAGGAAACAAGAGTACGTAGATCGTCATTGGTTATCTGGGAAAAACAGAAAAGTGGTGCATCAGGCACTATGGATGAGATAATATCAGAAAATTGGGATTGAGAGCATAAAGGAAAACAGTTGGAAATAGAGGCATAATGAGCATTGAGAGTATCACGTGAAAAGAAGTTAAGCGGTGAGGATAAGGGCGACTCAACGAGGCCGAGATTAGTAAGCTCGCGCCATAACTTGGACGGATCAGAGATTGCGCTTAATCTCGCCATGTTAAAGTGCTCCCTGGCTCGTTTCAAATCGACAGTGAGACTATTCCTGTAGTGCCTATAGATCTGAAAATCTAGCACGCTACCAGATCTTTGAGCTAAATTGTATAAAGGTGCGGACAGGTGCATGAATGTCCAAGCTGTAAATGAAGTCCTTGACTAAGGTATCAAGGATGCCGTCCAAGTCAGTCACATCAAAATCCTCAACGCCAAAGTCCTCCGCAAAAGAAGAAGACAACGTTGAGGTGAGAGTTTGAACAAATATCTGCTCGTCAAACTCCTTGAAGTTCCGGCGAATCAACGTACGCCTCGCAATGGACGGAACCGCAAACGAATATGTCAACTCAATAAGGTCATGACCGTTAATGAAGGGTGCATCCGACTTTCGAAACGATAATACCTTGTCCAGACTATCGACAATGAAAACGTCAAGCCATGAGTCGGAAGAAGGAGTGTGATAGGTCGGTTGCGACTCGACAATGTGGAGCGACAATTGCGAGACTATGTCTCTGAGGTGATCGGGTTCATATGATGAGGCGAAGAGGTTGCAGTTTAAATCGCCTGAAATAATGATGTTCGGCGTATCGCCTTGTATATAGAGTAGTCGTTAGTATAATCACTTTATGTTTGTGTAGTTGTATATAATTCATACTTAGTTGCTTAAGTCAATTGTAATTCTCGCGCGAAACGTCGGCGGATCGCGAGCAGTCAAATCATGCGACTCACCTGTCGGTGCTGCCATCGCCTATCCGCCGACGGCATCCACTCCCCCCGGAAAGGGAACAACTACTCGCCCGCGGCGACATGTTTTAGGACCGCGGGGACAGAGCATTCTTAGTCAAGCCGACGTACGGCACACACATATTTCGTCATCAAGCCGTCCTACGGCACATACACCTTGTGAGTCAAGCCGGCGTACGGCAACCATACATTTTGGCCCGTCTTACGGCCTACTCATCGTCAAGCCGCCGTGCGGCACATTCGCTCATCGTCACGACGTCTCGGGGTGCACACGCTATACGTGCACACTCGAACATCCGGGAGGCCACATAGAGCTCGTTCTCCGGAAATGCGATCGCCTTCTCTGCCTGCCTTGCCTGCTGCCTGTTGCTTTGCCACCTTTGCCTGCTTTGCCGCCTTGCTTGCTACCTTTGCTTGCCTTGCTGCCTTAGCCTGCGCTTGCTGCACGTGCTGCCCACGAGCTTGCTAGAGGGACGAATTCTCCAGGAGACGACGGCCTCCCGAACGGTGAGTCGCATTTGTTTAATTACGTTAATTCGCTTTGGGGAGACGATACACACCTCCCCTGGTCCTTCGAGTCACGTAGTTCGCAAAAATTGCAAATCTTGCCTCCGGGGCGAAACTATCCCCGTTCAAATGATATTCTTATAGTTATGCACAACCGAAGATAGAGTGTCAACGTATTTACTAAAGTTTTTGCCTCTCGGTCTGCGATACATCGAAGTAAAAAGGAGAGGTTCGCATGTGTCGCCGCGAACGTCGAGAACAAGATATTCAGGTTCATTAGAGAAGGACGGAGGCGACGCCGCCAAAACACGCGCGCGCAGCGAGTCATGAACATAGCAAGCAACACCTCCACCCTCCTTGCCCTTCCTGTCCGCGCGTAACAAATAATAGCCTGGAATGCGAACTAAGTCGTCGGAAATATGTGAGTGAAGCCAGGTCTCTGAAATCGAAATAATGTGAAAAAAATTTGACGCTATTAAGCCTGGACCGACTCTAGATGGGCAGGAAGGGAGCTGGCATTGAAACATGCGATCCTGAGATGACGCAAGGCAGAAGGAACCACATCCGCCGCTACAGGTCAGTGAAGCCGCTCGAGATCATCCTCAGAGGCTATCAAAATTGGAGGTAGACCATTGTCCTTACGGACAAAAATCTGACCGTCTCTGCTCCATGTGTATTTGTAGGACAGCTGCCTGGCCCTGACTCTCGTCTGACGCAACAAATTATAAGTGGCGGTAGGAAGGAGTTCATTTACGTAAATATGCCCGGAAATGTCACTGGAAAAAACATCGTTGACGGTAAGCCGGCGCCTGCGGCGCATGACCCGCAGAACGTAGTCGGAGATTTCACGCGACTTAAGCGCGACTATAATCGATCTCGCACGCCTCTCAGAGTCAGCTCGAAGATCGGAGGCAGGAGCAGAGGCAGGAGCCCCGTCGCGCGACGCAGATGCACCTCTCCGCCCCACATCACGAGTCTCAAGAACGTCAGAAACAAGCTGAGAGACGCCGAGCACGCGAAAAACTTTAGCGACAAGCTCACCAGGCGCATCGGTGAAAATACATGGAATGCCCGAAATAATAATGTCTGACGTTCGAGAAACCCGCGATGCAGCAGACGACACGCGGTTGGCGCACTGAGAACCGACCGATCGCGCACTAAGAGCCTCTAGCTCCACAATTCGACCACCGTGATCCGCCACGATTCTTAGAACCTCAGGCAGTTGGTTCAACTTCCGCTCGACTTCAGCATTCACCGACTCCTGATGGCTGATGAAGGCAGTGATCTTTCTGTCTGACTCCTCTAACCTGGCAGTGATCCTCCTGTCAGATTCCTCCAGCCTGGCAGTGACCCTCCTGTCAGACTCGTCATGCTTGGCAGCGAGTCTCTTCTCCGATTCGTCGAGTTTCGACAAGATCCACTGCAGTAGTGCATCGGTGGACTGCAGTTGCGTGCCCGAAGGAGAAGCCATTCTCTCTAGATCGAAAGACTGTGCACACTTGTCGATTTGCGGCGTAAGCGGCAAGTCCGATGACTCCGCTAAGGCCTTACAGCAATGATCGGCGTATTTAGAAAAGGCATAAAGCTTGATACAGCCGAGGTGAAACGCTTTGTTGCACTCGCATGCAACGTAAGTAGTTGCAATAGGCCGTTTACACTTGTAGCACTGCATAAGTAGTACACCAAGCAAGTCGAAGATCAGAACCAGATAAATACGGTGAGACAATTCGTCGGTACTGATGGTAATACGTCCGAAAGCACAGATGGTATCAAGCAGTAGCACGTGCCGCGGCCAACCAATGATAACTCATGCGTAGAACAGGTGTAAAGAGTAGGACAGCGTAGAGATGAAAAATCGGGAGCATGCGCAGCAAGAGTCCTCGTCAATCCAAAGCGATACGACAGAAGTGAGGTTAGAATAAGTAAGATTATTTCACCTCAAGATACCAGGAACAGTGGTTGCGAGGAAAGAAAGATACAATGTCAATCTTTACAAGCAACAAAAAACCTGCTCGAATCTGTAACAAGAATTGCCCGAAGGCAGCTTGCGGCAGAGATATGCTAATTCGAAGCAGGAACAATGAAACAGACGTGCACGCTGTACTCACCAGAGAGAAAGAGGAACTGTATTTTAGGAACTTGAGGTGCTCGCGGTCAGATTAAAAATTTGTTTCAAAATACTTAATGACCGGAACTATTGCTAAAACCAGAAACTGTAACTCTTAGAGAACTATAAAATATCATGGTAAAATTAATTTTTTCGAAACATGAGGTACCACGGGAAGTTAGCACCTCATATTTTCAAGTCATGTTTTTAAACTAAATCAACGAAACTATTTCTAAAACCTATCAAGAACTATAGAACTATTGCGGGTGCAAATGGAACTGTTGATAAAACTTCCGATTTTTTAAAGTAAGGTGCCAACTTCACAGAAACTTCTTTCACCACTTTTATGAAAAATTTTTCTATACGAAAACAAATGGACGTGATTGATTATTGCTTCCTCATAAAGGAAGCTTTGTTTTCGTAAATTTCGTATATGAACCTTTGATTGCGTATAAAGTTGGGTTTAGTCAACCAAATTTAAATGAATTATATATGAAACAGGGGTAGAAAAAACCAAAGAAAAGATTGTTTTTTGAGTTTTTGATGCCAATATGTTCAGAGTGTTGTAAAACGTCAAAATATCGCATAAAAAAAATGTCCGTATGTATGTGTGTGTGTGTGTGTGTGTGTGTGTGTGTGTATGTGCACATTTGATGTTGCGGTTGCTCTAACTTCCGCAAATATTGAGATATCGGGCTGTTTTTTTTTTAATCGATAGAGTATCATTCAAGGAAGGTTGGTATTGAATTTGGCGCTGATCGGTAAAAAGGTTCTTTTTTAAAAAAATTTTGAATTTTTTTAGAAATACCCGTGGTTGCTCTAACTTTTGTAAATTTTGAAATATTGGGCTATTTCTAATTTTATTATATTCTTCAGTCTTTTCTACCCCTATTTCATATATAATTCTTTAAAATTTGATTCATCAGTTTTCGTGTTAAACACATTTGAAATTTCGGAGAATTTGTATATACATAGAAACTTTATAAAGCTGGGTCTAATCAATAAAATTTTAAATAATTGTATATAAAATAGGGGTATAAAGTTGCTAAGAATATAATAAAACTATAAATAGCCCGATATTTCAAAATTTGCCACACATATTTCACATATAAAAAAATTATAGACCTTTGATTGTGTATAAAAATGAATCTAATCAATCAAATCTTAAAGAATTATATATGAAATATTCACTTAATAAACGATTGTATGAGTTTGATTAAAGTGCATTCATAAAAAAAGATTACAATGGTTTACAATATTTTAATTTTCTGTTTCCCAAAAATTACGTTTTTTTTTTAAATCTTTTTTTTCAAACGACTTTTACCCCTATTTTATATACTTTTGGTAAAAATTCGATTGAATAGTTTAAGAGTGTATAAAGAACAGACATACATACATTTATACATACAGACATTCTATTTTATATATATAGATATTTACATAATATATGAAACAAGTAACTTATAATTTTATTCTTTTTCCATAATTATCAAATGATTGCGATGTGACACGTGCGTCAAACACGTGCTTTAATCATTTTTTAAATTTGTTTATATTTATATTTTGTACTTATTACTATTTAATGTTGTCACATTGTTGCAGGCATCCCGCGTTGGAGGACATGATAGACAATGTATTCATCAGAGACGAGAGAATGGAGCGCGAAAGCGCGATGTATAGAATCATGAACGACTGCTTCACAGATCCGTTTGATGATATCAAAAGCGAGTATGCCAATGTCGATGTAGAGTTGATTGAAAAGTATCTCCATGAGGATGGCGAGGTACTTTCCACCGACATATATATATACATTTATATATATTATATTGTAGCTCATTGTATTTTTAAGGACTGTGATTTTAATTCATTCAGTTATGTGATAATATTTAATTCATTTACTTGATTATGTAACTCTACTAAATAGTAAAGTTTTCGTAAACATTTGGAGAGAAAATAAAAATACATGAATAGTTTAATGACTTGAATATAATAATTACAATATGAAGATACAAAATTATACTTTAATTCATTTCGATAACAATCAGAAACAGTATTAAAATATTAATCTATGATCAGATCATCTAACAGAAATATATTTACAAATATTAGATGTATCATCTCTTGTCATTTCTTAAAGATAACTGTACAAAAATAAATATATACAATTATATCGATTTTATAATCACATATTATTCATAGGTTTGATACAAGTTGGATCCATGTATGTAATATTTTCGGGAAAATAGTCCATCATAATAAATTTTTTCTCAGTCGATCTGTTCAAGCAGTCAAGAAATCCGAACCAATAAATAACTAGTCCAGAACCGAATCTGTTCCAGTTGTTTCCAGTTTCGTATCGTTTTATATTCTTCATGTGTTTTTAATACATGAATTATTACTTATTTGAAAATTAATAATTAGTGGATAAGGAATAATTAAAATTTACCTGACAACATGACTAATTAGTCATGTTGTCAGGTAAATTTTTTATTTTAAAAATTATTAATTGGTTTAATATAAATAATTTAATTATTGCAGTTAAACATGATTTAAAAAACATGTTAATATTATATATACATATGTATATATATACGATATATATGTGTATTTATATCCGCTTAATATAGAGAATTGCAAGAATAACATTAAATATAATAAATACGTATTTAATCAATACATATTTAATAAATTTCAAAAATAGAAGACAATAGTTTTATATTATAACTATTACATTTAATGTATGTATGTATGTATGTAGATTTATTGTGTATCCCCGTAGGGTTTACAAGGCGTTTTTTATGAGGAACGTACCCAAACCTCTTACAAAACATTCCCTTACGCGGCCTGGCCATATGCGACCTTACATGTCTTTTATTTCCCCTCCCTTCGTCTTTCATTCATCCATCTCCTTCCGCCTTCCTTGCTTCAGCCATTTCTCCGCTTCACTCCTTTCTGCCACTGCTCTCTCTCCTTCCTTCCTTCTCTCTCTTTCTCCTCCCGCTCGCCGCCTTCCCTCCTTCCTATTCTGTCTTTGCCTTGAAACACAAACCCACTTCCTTTCCCCTCCCCTCCTCTTTATTCCAGCCATCTCCCTCCGCCTTCCTTGCTTCTGTTGTTTCTCCGCTTCCCTCCCTACTTCCACTGCTCTCCTCCCCTCCCTCCTTCTCTCTCCCTCCTCCCGCTCGCCGTCTTTCACCCCCCTGTTCCGTCCCCTCTCTTCCCTCCACCATCTTCCTCTTCCCCCTCTCCCTCACTCCATTCCTTCTTCTGTCTCCCCCGACCCCCCTTTTCCTCTCCTTCTTTCCTCTTCTAGCTCCATCATCCATTCCTCACCTCCCCCGTCCTCATCTAACACCCATCCCACCGCTTCCTTCCAGCTATCCTTTCCTGATTCCCATCTCCTACATTCCTCCCACACATGCTCCCATAATTCCTCCCTGTGCTCACATAACCTGCATTTCTTCTTCTCTTCCGTTTTCCAATATCTGCTCTCTTTCATCTCATTTCCTAATCTATATCTCGCCACCCTGTTCCATCTGCTCTCTCCCCATCCTTTCTTCAAATACCCCGGTATACCCTCTCCTTTTACTATCTTGTTATTACATTTAATGTTATAGCGATTCTCTATATAATACGAATATAAATACACATATGTATATTTGTAAAAAATAAGAGGTTTTATATATATAGATACATATATATAATAAATTTAATAAAAATTTAATTCGTTGTTATTGTCAATTTGTGAATAATTAAAAAATGAAAAATTGAAAGGCCGTAGCCGGATAAGAAGGGTCAATGTGCCCCCGCACGGATCATGCTCATTTTTTTTTGCTTTGATTGCTATCAGTGTCACTTACAATTTAGTCAAATATTAGCCCTTAATATTGAACCGTTTTGCTGTAAAAAATAAAAATAAAAATTTCGAAAATAATTCATATCTTTTGATTAGCTTAACCGATTTTGATAAAAATTTAATATTTTAAAGTTTTTTAGCGTATTAGATTTTATTTAACCGTATTTTACCGTGTTTGATTTTATTTCAACGTTTTTTACCGTGTTTGATTTTATTTCAATGTTTTTTACCGTATTTGATTTTATTTCAACGTTTCTTACCGTGTTTGATTTTATTTCAACGTTTTTTACCGTATTTGATTTTATTTCAACGTTTCTTACCGTGTTTAATTTTATTTCAACGTTTTCTTACCGTATTTGATTTTATTTCGCCGTATTTTACCGTATTAGATTTTACTTAACCGTATTTTACCGTGTTTGATTTTATTTCAACGTTTTTTACCGTGTTTGATTTTATTTCAACGTTTTTTACCGTATTTGATTTTATTTCAACGTTTTTTACCGTATTTGATTTTATTTCAACGTTTTTTACCGTATTTGAATTTATTTCAACGTTTTTTACCGTATTTGATTTTATTTCGCCGTATTTTACCGTGTTTGATTGTAAAAAAGATATGCGAGTGAATATAGATGATGCACCGAAGTCAACGCAATTGTGAACGACCATGCGCGCCTGCTCGAATGGGCAACCCGTCATACTGATGTGTATGTTGCGGAAGCACCCTGTACAAGCTGGTGCCGCACGACATCAATTTTACAACATGTGCGTCACGTATTTTAACAAGCTCCAGATTTCGAAATGTTAGCGATGATGGTGCCGATGACTGCACGAGTCGCTGTATATCTGCACGTTTTTCGATGAATGTCACCCACGTTGCATGTGGCAGAATTATCCGATTGCCTCGGTTATCGCCAATAAGTCAGATAGCAACAAGTATTTGTTCTGAATACATATTGCACTCACATTTATTAAAAACATGATAGCAAGAATAGACACAGATGCGGGCTCATATGTTGCTCAGAATGCAGACATGTTATGAAATCCATAAAAGTTTACAAAATAGTGACATAATGAACACATATATCCACAGAGGACATAGGTCCCGCGTTGATTCCAACATCCAAAAATTTATATGCTGTTGATGTCAAGGCAAATCTTCTTCCCAAAATACGAGGCGGGTAGCGGGGTTTATCAAAACTGTAAAAAATACAATTATATGTTTATAAAAGTTTTTTTGCACAAGTATATACGAAAATTAGCGGTACATACTCATTGTGCTGTTTCTCGCACGTTTCATCCTGAATCGGAACGTAGTAGTTCATTATGCCGTCATACATATCGAAGTGGCATCGGTAGAATCCTCGGAGCGAATGGGGATACAAATATTAGCGGACCTCTTTTTTATTTTGCACTCCCCTCCACACTGTAAACAGAGCTCGTTTTCAATAGGCCAACGTGGCACGAGCGATAGTAGGTAAGCTAGGCCGGTTCTAGGCCGGGGATCTGAGGGGGGTGAGGGGCGGGGAGGAACCGCGAACGGGGGGTGGAAACCGCGGGCGGGTGAGGGGGGGACCGCGGGCGAGGGGACCGCGGGTCGGGGGGGACCGCGGGGAGAGGGGAAACCGCGTTTTTCGAGCGCCGCGGGGAGGGGGAGGGGGGAACCGCGTTTTTCGAGCGCCGCGGGGAGGGGGAGGGGGAAACCGCGTTATTCGGGCGCCGCGGGGAGGGCGGGGAGACCGCGTTTTCCGGCGCCGCGGGGCGAGGGGGTCCGCGTTTTCCGGCGCCGCGGGGCGAGGGGGTCCGCGTTTTCGCCGCGGGAGGGGTCCGCATGCAACGGCCGCGCCGGTCCGCGTGACGTCACACGCTCCCGCTCGCGTTATCTCTCCCTCGCCCCCGTCCCCCGGTCGCGCGCGTCTTTTTGTTCTCGCGGTCCCTCCCGGCCCCCGACCCTCGTTCGCGTTATCGCTCACGATCGCATATATTTTTTTTGCCAACAATATTTAATCGTTTAGATCTTCGCGATATTTAATTTTAATATTATATTTAAGTAAACGATAAACGAAGCTTAACGACAGGGAACGGTAAATGAAAAGGAAATTTTTTAACCATATTATATGTATTTATTTATCATGTAGCGCATTATACACAATAGTATCAGCAGCATACGCCAACAGTTCACAATCAATAATCGAATTTTTATCATAAACTTCACACAAGATTGTAACTGCGTTACATTTGTCAATAATACATTTTCGCCGTAAAATTGTTACAAACTGTTTAAATTTTTCACTTACGCCATGAACATTTTGACATAGTTGAAAATACACATTTTTGACGCAATGTTCTAGTTCGAACAGGAAGAGTACGGTTGACGGTTTCATGTACAAGTTGGTGCCGCACGACGTCAATTTTACAATATCTGCGTCACGTATTTTAACGAGCTCCAGATCTCGAAACGTTAGCGATGATGGTGCCGATGACTGCACGAGTCGCTGTATATCTGCACGTTTTTCGATGAATGTCACCCACGTTGCATGAGATAAAATTATCCGATTGCCTCGGTTATTGCCAATAAGTATATCCACAGAGGACATAGGTCCCGCGTTGATTCCAACATCCAAAAATTTATATGCTGTCGATGTCAAGGCAAATCTCCTTCCCAAAATACGTGGCGTGTAGCGGGGTTTATCAAAACTGTAAAAAATACAATTACGTTTAAAAAAAGTTTTTTTTTCACAATACGAAAATTAGCGGTACTTACTCATTGTGCTGTTTCTCGCACGCTTCATCCGGGATCGGAACGTAGTAGTTCGCACCGTGAGTGTTCATCGTATCTAGCTGTTTGCGACGTACTCGAACCGTATCGAACTCTCGACTGCGCTCTAGAATCCTCGTAGACCATTTATACATACCCAAAACTGCAAATCTTGCAAAAATAGCGCCAATGTACGGCTGCTGCATGGTGACCACCACCACAATCCACATATACGTTAAATGTGATATCTTTGTTAAGAACATTCGTGATGAGATCACCCCATCGGGCATCAAATATGATTTCTTTTCAAAAGCATACGTGTCTTGCGATGATTTCATCAAACACATGCAAAAGTGCAAATCTTGCATAGCGCCGATGTATGGCTGCTGCGATCATATAGATTAAATCCACAAAAGTCAATGGCGTGATACCTTTTTCAAAGACATATTGCGACGCGTCACGATAATTGATGATTTCATCGAACGTTCACAAAATTGCAATTGTTGTATTTTCAATTAGCGCGCCGATATACGGCTGCTGTAAGCATGATGTTGGTAGGGACGAAGTTAAATACAATTTAATTTTTGCATAAGCCAATGATGTGATATTGTTTTCAAGAACATGCCGCAACATGTCACACAATGACATCATCAAACACGTGCACTAAATCTGTACAGGTCAATGATATGATATCAAGGACAATGTCACGATGACTTCACTCAATAATAGTCGAGATCCGGCAATTGGTACATCAAATTTTATGTAAAGTAAAATGAAAATCGCACCTCCTAAAGAAAATTGAAATCAATGAAGAAATTGAAGTTGAAGTTAATGAAGAAGAAGAAATGTCTGATGAAGATGCAGTTCCTTCGGACTTAAAAGTATCGCTACGAGAAACTGTGAACTCTTTTGTACGTTCAATCTGCAAAAATGGTACGTGTTGCGCGTTATCTAGCCTATACTAGCATCGCTGGAGGAATTCCAGAAACGTAATAGCGAGTAAGCGTTATCACGTATACTTAATTTGACTGTTCACATAAACAAGTACAATGCATGCGAGGTGTTTTGTGGAAATACCGCGAGAAATTAAAATGAATAGAGCTGTGGTCAACGTCGCGCGTTCTCACTCTCGACCCCGTTCGCGCGCGTCTTTTCTTCACCAACGATATTTAATTGTTTAGATCTTCGCGATATTTAATTTTTAATAATACATTTAAGTAAACGATAAACGAAGACAGCTTAATTCTAATGACAGGGAATTGGATGAATGGTAAATAAAAAGGAAAAATCATTTAAACTTTTTACCATATTATATACTTATTTATTTGTCATGTGGCATGAATTTTGTGTCAACATGAATTCATATAAATAGGTTAGATTACTATGCACTTTATTCCCCTGATGGGGTTGAAAGGGCGTTTTTAGGGACGCCAACTTTTTACAAAATTATTTTACATTTACTCGCTTTCTGCCACCTAATTACTCTGCCTATACACACACCCACACATACATGCACACAACGCTCGCTTTGTCTTATCCTTAGAATCCGTACAAATATATATTGCTTATAGATAAGTTACAAAATTGGCGCGCCAAGTTTAAGAATCCTTATGCTATTTTATCTCGTGCATGTATATATGGTGCTAAAAACAGGATAAACAAAAATTTTAAAAATGTGAAATCTATGAAAATATTCATACGTACCGGATTGGGAGGGATCCGAATCCTCACCATATTATTTAGTTCTATTTTCAAGTGCGGGCACGTTGTCTACTCATATCCACTGTAACAAAAAGAATGATTATATGTGACAGGAATTATAATAGTTTACGTTTACGTGAGTATTACTTCTGTAGTAACTTATACGAACGATATCATCGTAGTTACTATAAAATCTTTCTCGTTTATGTGAAAGAATTATCGTATTGGGAAAGGTCCGCGTGCAACGGCAGCGTCGGTCTGCGGAGAAGGGGGCGGGTATCGCGTTTGCGTTTCTCCATTAACTCTTCACGCTATTACATGCAAGCTTAATTAAATAAATTTTTATTGTACTTAGAAAATTTGCCTACCACCGCTGGATTTGAACCAGAAACCTCCGGCTCTTGAGTCAGTCACCTTCAGAATACAGACCAAAGTCTCTTAATTTTAAACAATAATATGTATACACTAAAATACTGCAGGCTATTTACACAGTTAAAATTTACACAAAAACACACATAGGACACAGATTACACGGTGAAATAAGATATAATGAGTCTCCACAAGATGAACAGAAAAGACCGTCCATGAGAATATACGGACATGTGTCGTGTTTGCGATAAACGTATAACATCGAGAATAATCCACTGATTCTCACAATGCATGACGCACAAACTTCACCTGTCCTGGAGTGAAATAACAGTATGTGCAGCACATCTTTGTCAGAGGATTTAAGGGGTAAAACCACTCTAGGATTTTCAAAAAATCGATTTTTTTTTGCTTAAACGATACTTTAGGGTCATAAAAACAATAAGCCATTTGATTTATAGTGGAAAACAAATATTAAAAAGGTCAATTACCGATTTTTGCCGCAGCATCTCAGAGCGCGCGCTGAGCACTCACGCGGCGCGCTGTGATTCTTCGCTTTTGTACTACTTTCACCTTTCAAACTAATAAGTTTACCTGTTACCTACAAAGCAAACGGTTCTTAGGGTTCCTCGAGAGGTTACCAGGGTACGCTAATACTATAACAAACGTGTATGTGTGAGTCAGTACAGCTGACAAACCACGCCGTGCACACGCTTCGTTTGGCTTTCCCGTTCATTTCTCTGTTTCATATACATGTATATTATATATTTCGTTGTGTTAAAGTGTGAATAACAAAAACAATATGAGTGATGAAACGCCAGTGTACAATGAAAAAAAAGCCGCAGAATTTGGGTATGACAATTGGGCCGAACTGTTATAACTTCTGCGTGGAAACCGACCAGCGTCGCATCGACTTTTCCGAGAGATCGCTTAGCGATGCCGCAAAAAAGGCCCGAATATCCTTGAAAGCATCTAGGAAGGAAGAGGAAGAGGCGAACATCAACCTGGATGGCCAAATGTATGGTGCAGGCATCGCAGATTAGAGGTAAACAAAAATTTTACGGATTAAAGTATTCATAAAAGTTTAAACGCGTTTTTCTCGAAACCATTTTTTTCAAACTGGGAGGACGGATTTCTCGGAGACTATTGCATGGATTGATTTGAAATTTTTACAGTAGCTTCACAACAATATTCTCTTTGGAAGTACGTAGCCGTTTTTTGATTGAATGTAAACTTTTTTTTATATAAACAATGTAATGGTCATTTTTAGGGCAAAAAATCGATTTATTTCTTAAAAAATGCACCATTTCCACAAAAATCGATTAAAAGAAAAACCCCTACGTACTTCCAAAGCCAATTGTATATAGATTATAAATTTTTTTGGTTTTTTGTTCCAGGACTCATACATGCCGAAAAATCCGTCCTCCCGTGGCGGTGTTTTCAAAAAAGCTGTTTTCGACGACGGGCTCTGTCGCCGCCATTTTGTATGAAAATGATAATAACAAAAATTGTTTTTCATACTTCAATATGTGTTAAATAAACCCCCTGAAAAGAAATTCTATTCCGTTTGTTATACTCCCAAAATAAATTGTCAAATTTAGGTCTTTTTTTCTGCCTCTAGAGTGGTTTTACCCCTTAACGCATTTACTTCTGCATGATTCAACACTCTGAAAATTTTTTCCGTATCAGACATTTCACTATCATAACACGAATCGTCTGACAATATTGCATCTTCATCAGACATTTCTTCTTCTTCATTCACTTCCATTTCTTCATCGTTTGCTTCAACTTCCATTCTTCCTTCTCCTTCAAACAATTCTTCGAGATCCATTTTATTTTAATGATAAAACCGCGGTATTGCACTAACGCGTCTAAATCAATTAGACGTTATATTCTCCACCGTCTTCTCGACCGTCCCCTATTCTTTTCCAATATATTTGGTAATAGAGAAACATCCGGTTCGATTGGCGATCGGCGATTCCGATTTCGCGACGGATCAGGTATCTCGTTACGTCGACTGTCCACAAATCCAATCTGCAACAATTCCTCACGAGCGGTTCGCTGATTTTTACGATCGGTTTCCTGATTTTAGGATTGAACACCGGTTTGCAAAGTTCTTCGTATTCGTAGTTCATATCATGTTAAATTTGGTGGGTCTTGATATACAGTAGCATTAATATGGCCAGGACGAACCAATTTTCGTATAAGCCGCAAAGAGCATCGAAAAAGAACGTTGCAGGCCTCAAAAGGCACCGATACACGGTATTAATGTTGGAAATCACAATGCAGACAGCAACAGTCGCAACGCTTGAAAAAATTTTTTGTCAAGACAAACACGACCGAACACGATCAAGCACACCAACCGACTCTTACTTTCAGTTCTCGACTATTGAGCGTACCATCAAATTCATCCTTCTACATCTCACTATTGTTACATTGTTTGCTTTTTTTCATATCTAATTTTATTGTGATCTCAGCATCCATACTATTGCGCCTTCCGAAAAATCTACAATGTGCAGTTTTGCACGTGTGCAATGAAGTCACCGCGAGGCACGTAAGTTCTTGAAAACGATATCGCGTTATTGACTTTCAATGGTTTAATCTGTATAACTGCTATTGAACAGCTATCAAACAGCTATTGAACTGCTATGAAACAACTAAAAACAGCTAAAAACAGCTGTGAAACAGCTATCAAACAACTATTGAATCGCTATAAAACAGCTAAAAACAGCTAAAAATAGCTATCAAGCAGCTCTTGAACAGCTATCAAACAACTAAAACAGCTATCTGTATAACTGCGATCTGTATAACTGCTATTGAACAGCTATCAAACAGCTATTGAACCGCTATGACACAGCTAAAAACAGCTAAAAACAGCTATGAAACAGCTATTGAACCGCTATGGAACAGCTAAAAACAGCTATCAAACAGCTCTTGAACAGCTATCAAACAGCTCTTTGAACAGCTACCAAACAACTAAAACAGCTATCTGTATAACTGCGATCTGTATAACTGCTATTGAACCGTTATCAAATTTCTCTAAAACAGCTATCAAGCAACTAAAAACATCTTTAAAAACAGCTATCAAACAACTAAAAACAGCTATCAAACAGCTATCAAACAATTAAAAACAACTATCAAACAACAATCCACATCGCCGAATACCAGCTAATTATCCTGGGGTTTCACCCCCTTAACCAGCAGAAGAAGAACCCATTCGACGGAGACAATCAGGAAAAATCACAGCAGCGATCAAATGCGCTTATCGGACAAATTTTACCAAACCGAACAACATTGTATGAGTCATCCTGGTGAGTCATCCCGGTGAGTCATCCTGGTGAGTGAGAATAAATGGCAACAGGGGATACATGAACACACATATAAGCGAGCCGTTGATTTCGGGTAAAAAAGCTGGAAAAGTGAGAATAAATGGCAACAGGGGATACAAGAACACACATATAAGCGAGCCGTTGATTTCGGGTAAAAAAGCTGGAAAAGGTAGATTCAATAGTTGTTTGATAGCTGTTTCACAGCTGTTTTTAGCTGTTTTTAGTTGTTTCATAGCAGTTCAATAGCTGTTTGATAGCTGTTCAATAGCAGTTATACAGATTAAACCATTGAAAGTCAATAACGCGACATCGTTTTCAAGAACTTACGTGCCTCGCGGTGACTTCATTGCACACGTGCAAAACTGCACATTGTAGATTTTTCGGAAGGCGCAATAGTATGGATGCTGAGATCACAATAAAATTAGATATGAAAAAAAGCAAACAATGTAACAATAGTGAGATGTAGAAGGATGAATTTGATGGTACGCTCAATAGTCGAGAACTGAAAGTAAGAGTCGGTTGGTGTGCTTGATCGTGTTCGGTCGTGTTTGTCTTGACAAAAAATTTTTTCAAGCGTTGCGACTGTTGCTGTCTGCATTGTGATTTCCAACATTAATACCGTGTATCGGTGCCTTTTGAGGCCTGCAACGTTCTTTTTCGATGCTCTTTGAGGCTTATACGAAAATTGGTTCGTCCTGGCCATCTTAATGCTACTGTATATCAAGACCCACCAAATTTAACATGATATGAACTACGAATACGAAGAACTTTGCAAACCGGTGTTCAATCCTAAAATCAGGAAACCGATCGTAAAAATCAGCGAACCGCTCGTGAGGAATTGTTGCAGATTGGATTTGTGGACAGTCAACGTAACGAGATACCTGATCCGTCGCGAAATCGGAATCGCCGATCGCCAATCGAACCGGATGTTTCTCTATTACCAAATATATATATAAGGGGGAGGAAATGTAACTTTCACTTTTTCGACGCTGGCGACGCAGGTATCGCCAGTTTCGATATCGCGCGCGTATTTCGAACGATCTAGTAGGTAAATTATTAAAGGTCGATAGACTTATCGGTCAGGAGGAAGATTTCTATTTAGCTAAATTAAGTACCCGGGAAAAAATGGAAGAGATCTGAACAGATTTGAGCAGATCTCATCAGATCCAATTCACTCAGATCTGGTTTGATCAAAATATTGGCCCTATCTGATCAGATCCAATCAGATATGAGTAGATCTGATCCGATCCTAGAGGATAGAGTCAGATATGTCAGATATGAGAATAATCTATTATATTTGCTCAGATCTAATCAGACATGAGTAGATCTGATCCGATCCGGTGTCCATCCACTGCAGAAAATTGTTGTTTTTAAATGTTATTTTTTAAATGTGCCACTTTATTATAAAAGTGGACTCCATGCACGATACAAAAGTTGTGCCGTTCCACGATTTACATAACTTGGCGCAACTTAGCACGACATTGCCGTGTCTGATACCGTTCTTATACCACTGTTCATCAAATTTTAAATACGAGAATCAGATTCCGTCGGACGCCATCTATCGGATACTTTGAGATCCAACATTATGATCTGATCATATATAATCTTATATGACTATATAAGTTTATATGTGATTATATTATTTTATCAGTTTAAATTATAAGGTATGTTTGCAAAATAATTTAAAAGATTTATGTATTATATATACATATATACACATTAATCTTTTATATTTACCTATTATTAATTAATTTTGCACGGTACTTTTTTAATGGAATATTTATAATAAATTCTAAATATGGTGTCAAAATTAACAATTATTATCAAATTGGCAGAGACTATATTTATTATATATGTTAATGTTTCAAAATTGAGAAAACTGTTTTTAACAATTAAAGTAATTTAAATCGACCGTAACTGGCAATAATATATAACGTCTTTTACCGATATGAACATTGAAAAACCGTGAGCCAACTTTTTGTCAGATTCACACAGCACATTTTCAGATCATCATCGAGACATTATTAATTTCGACCATAGGTTTTGGTCAGTTAATGTAATTTCTAAATTAGATATATAGTTTAAATTTTTATTGCGAAAAAATATTCACTGGCGAAATAAATTTATTAAAACTGTTTTTAATATAAAAATTAATTGATTTTTTGACCAAAAATTATTTAAGCTTCCCCTTTACAGAGTTAATATTATATTTGATATCATGTCTAAAATTGGGTGTAAAAATTAATAATGGACGATTTGAGAACGAAATTTTTATAAGTTCTATACTGGCGAGATCTGCTCAGATCCGGCAAGATCGGAATAGATCAGATTGGATCAGCAACACAATTTTGTAAGCCAAGATTGGACTTATCTGGAGAGATCAAGATATGTCTGACTAGGTCTGCTCAGATCCAGCAAGATCGGAAGAGATCTGATTGGATCAGCAACACAATTTTGTAAGTCAAGATTGGTCTTATCTGGTGAGATCAAGATATATGTCTGGCTAGGTCTGCTCAGATCCGACGAGATCTAAGGCATAACGTCTGCTCGTACTTCAGGAGATCTGAAGCAATCAGATAATGTCCGATTAGATCGGAAGAGATCCGATTGGATCTGCGATTCAATATCGAACGGCAGCAATGGTCAGATCTGGTGAGATCGGATTATAGTTCAGCATATCTGGCTGCATGTGATTAGATATGGCCATCAGATCTGGCGAGATAAAATTATATCCAATCAGATCTGACTTTACTTGAATTTCAGATCTCGTTGTATCTCATTTTATCAAATCAGACATAGTCAGATCTCCTCCATTTTTTCATGGGTATATATATAATATATATTGATTCTTATGAATCAAGCTTGAATTCAATGTCTAGGTATCCCAGGTTGCCGATGACGAGGTACAGATAGTGCACTTCATAGTTTTCGGTGTCTACGTGTATTAATACCTTGAATTCGACGTCCACGTGTCCCAGGTTGCCGATGACGGGATCCAGATAGTGCGCTTCATAGTTTTCGGTGTTCAGGTGTAATCGTACGTTAAATTCGATGTCTAGGTGTCCCAGGTTGCCGATGACGAGGTCCACATAGTGTGCTCCGTAGTTTTCGGTGTCTACGTGTATTAATACCTTGAATTCGATGTCCACGTGTCCCAGGTTGCCGATGACGGGATCCAGATAGTGCGCTTCATAGTATTCGGTGTCCAGGTGTAATCGTACATTGAATTCGATGTCTAGGTGTCCCAGGTTGCCGATGACGAGGTCCACATAGTGCGCTCTGTAGTTTTCGGTGTCTACGTGTATTAATACCTTGAATTCGATGTCCACGTGTCCCAGGTTTCCGATGACGGGATAGTGCGCTTCATAGTTTTCGGTATCCAGGTGTAATCGTACGTTAAATGCAATGTCTAGGTGTCCCAGGTTGCCGATGACGAGGTCCACATAGTGCGCTCCGTAGTTTTCGGTGTCTACGTGTATTAATACCTTGAATTCGATGTCCACGTGTCCCAGGTTTCCGATGACGGGATCCAGATAGTGCGCTTCATAGTTTTCGGTATCCAGGTGTAATCGTACGTTAAATGCAATGTCTAGGTGTCTCAGGTTGCTGATGACGAGGTCTAGATAGCGCGCTCCGTAGTTTTCGGTGTCTAGATGTAATAATACCTTGAATTCGATGTTTACGTGTCCCAGGTTGCCGATGACAAGGTTCACATAGTGCGCTTCGTAGTTTTTGGTGTCTAGGTGTATTAATAAATTTAAATCTGAATGTAGGACACGTAGATATCGAATTCGAGGTATTAATACACGTAGACACCGAAAACTACGGAGCGCACTATGTGGACCTCGTCATCGGCAACGTGAAACGCCTAGACATCGAATTCAACGTATTATTACACCTGGACACCGAAAACTATGGAGCGCACTATGTGGACCTTGTTATCGGCAACCTGGGACACCTAGACATCGAATTCAAGCTTGATTCATAAGAATCGACTTAAAAATTTCCTAGCGGCAGAATTAAAATTATGTCATGACATAATAAAATTTCGTTGAATTAAAATTATGTCTAGACATAATAAAAATTGGACGAATAATAGTAACCTTTCGAAAGTAGAGGTTTTAAGCGGGGGGCACACATTTCTGCACAATGCATAATGCGTAAGCATAAGAAAATTGATTGGTCCATACACATGTGCATAAGGAAATAGACCAATCAGTTTTCTTATGCTTACGCATTATGCGTTATGCAGAAGTGTGTGCTCCCCGCTTTAAGCTTGAAATTTAAATTTTATTTATTTTTAACAAAGTTACAGCTGCTCGATATTTGCCTATTTTTAAAGATAAATTTAGTGTTCTTTTAATTTTTGTGAAAAATGTATAATTTACTTTTACTTAAATATTATTAATTTTTATGTATTTGTTGTTATTGCTAATTTTGTGAATAATTAAAAAATAAAAAATAAAAATGTTTTGCAGATTCTTGCTTAACACTACAAAATAGGTGATATTAGTACAAAATTACCTTTTTCAAAAAAGTTAAAAAAAAGTGCCAAGTACACGCATTCAAAAATCTAACCTAAGTGGTAGCTTTATATCTTTCTCACAAAATTATATTATCTAACTTAACTCAAGTGACATGTATTTCAAAAAAAAAGATGTGAAATTTTTAATTTCTTTTTTACAAAATTATATTACCTAATCAAGTGGCATGTATCTAACCAAAGTGGTAGCTTTATATCTTTTTCACAAAATTATATTACCTAACTTAACTCAAGTGACATGTATTTTAAAAAAAGATGTGAAATCTTTAAATTAAATTGTGCCAATTGTAAAGGATATATGTATATTGCTTTGAAAGATAATTGTTATGTAACTACTTTAAAAAAATAAAACCCAAGTGGTATCTTCGTATTTCTATTCAAGGGTCTTCTTCTTCTAAACCCAAGTGATAATAGCTTCTTAATTCTCTTTAACAAATTTTTAATATTTCAAAGAATCATTTTAATTACAAAGAATTAAAGAAGTAACAGTACAAAATAAAAATATTTAATTAAAACAAAATAAACAAATTTTTCTTGTAAAAAACTTGGCGCTGCTTTTTTACTCCTGTCGCATTCTTCCCTAAATTATGTTTATTGTTTTTTATTCAATCAAAAATCTTAGTACTAATGTTTAAATTTTAATGTTTAAATTTCAAAGTCTAGCAGCGCCAAGTTTTTTTACAAGAAAAATTTATTTATTTTGTTTTAATTAAATATTTTTATTTTGTACTGTTACTTCTTTAATTTTTTGTAATTAAAATGATTCTTTGTAATATTAAAAATTTGTTAAAGAAAATTAAGAAGCTATTATCACTTGGGTTTAGAAGAAGAAGACCCTTGAATAGAAATACGAAGATACCACTTGGGTTTTATTTCTTTAAAGTAGTTACATAACAATTATCTTTCAAAGCAATATACATATTCTCTTTACAATTGGCACAATTTAATTTAAAGATTTCACATCTTTTTTTAAAATACATGTCACTTGAGTTAAGTTAGGTAATATAATTTTTTGAAAAAGATATAAAGCTACCACTTTGGTTAGATACATGTCACTTGATTAGGTAATATAATTTTGTGAAAAAGAAATTAAAAATTTCACATCTTTTTTTTTGAAATACATGTCACTTGAGTTAAGTTAGATAATATAATTTTGTGAGAAAGATATAAAGCTACCACTTAGATTAGATTTTTGAATGCGTGTACTTGGCACTTTTTTTTACCTTTTTTGAAAAAGTTGATAATACTGGCACAGTGAGGCAATGACCTTAGGATTCTCTCTAAATAACTAAGAGTAGTTATTAATATATTTATCTGGAAAACTGTATAATCATTTACGTCGCGTAAGTAATTATTATTTTGTTTATCCTATACTAGAGATGGGTGATACAGTCTGAAAGTATCGTATCGATACGCATCATGAATGAAAATATCGTCCATGTCTATCCTATACCATCAATCACTTCCACTTAATTTCTATACACGGAAAACTAATATTGCAGACCAACATTTAAAAAATAAAACTTTTAAGAAAGGAAACATGTTGCTACAGCATCTCGACAATTATTGCAAAAAAACCAACATTTAAAAAATAAAACTTTTAAGAAAGAAAACTTGTTGCTACTAAACTGATCTGATGACTCTTACGCAAAAGATAAATATTCATATTAATTACTGCATCGTTTACAATCTAACGTACGTTTTCCAAAGGCACGTTTTCTTTTTCTTGTTCTTTGTTTTTCGTCATACGTTCCTTGGCATGGGCTAACCATATTTTAATCGGAGCTGAAATTTGGTCGTACAACTTTTTATCTAAATTGTAAATCAATCTCAAATTTAGCCCCGAATTTTGAAAGACAATATAGAATATGGTATATTTTCATTAACATCGTAGCATTTGCGAAAGGAATAAAATCGAGTGAGAATCTGTACAAATATTAATGTCACTCTTGTTATCATATTTTTCAGAGTCGACGATCGGCGTTTCCCCTGTTTATCTTGCACGGACGTACACGGATGTCTCGTGTGTCGTCTTGAAATATTTTTGAAACGTTGCTGACGCAACGTTTTGCCTTTTGTGCATTTTATTTCTACATTTTATAACGAACGAAGAAAGTAAGTTTGGATTGGTAAGTTTATTACGATAATACGTAATTATAGTAGATGTGCAAACTATTAAAAAAAGAATGAAATCGAATGAGAATCGGTATTGAATATTACATAATGTTATTGACTACAACATTATTTTACTTTAGTATTTATCGTTTTTTGCCTAATTATTTCTATTACTGCAGCATTAAATAAATATAAAAGTATATTTTATTATATATAAATTCTCGCTCGATTTTATTCCTTTCTTAACAGTTTGTGTTTAAAATAACAGCGTAAAATGAGATCTCGAGGAGAGGCAGAGAGCTATCATATCGACATCAAGTCTTTCGATAAATCTAGTATACAACGACTCGTGTCGTCAGAAACAAGCGGCGCTTGTTGTTATCGTCAAGAGCGCACTTCGGACTTCTGATTCTCGCGATGAAGAAGACGAAGTGACGATCATCTCTCGCCGCGTCAGTTTCGGTCATTCTCTCTTGAAAGTTCAAGATAACAACACGTTTTAACAGTCGTTCCGTAAATTTGTGTAACATCGGTATCATAAGTGTGATTGAGCCAAATACATTGTAAGCAGTAACGTTAGCTGCTCTGCGTGCGCTATTAAGCCATACAATCCTGATTGTGGACGGCGAATCCTTACGAGAAGTAGCAAGAGATCTCCTACGCATAGCAACAGTACATCGGTCCAGCCATAATTGTGGTCTCCTCTATACAACAGCGAAGGATCGTTGCCAGCAATCCTTTGAAATCTCATTGCAACGACGACGTGTCGTTATCATTCATGGTGACTGATATACCTAAAAGATGTGATGCCGACATGACATCGCAGGGATTTGAGCTAGTGCCAACACGACACTAGCTATCTCCGAGAGATCTTCTCTTTGCCTGTTCGATGAACAGCGCAGCCAGCAAATAGGTATTTAATAGTGTTTCATTGAAACCTGAGACGAGTTTGAGACGTAACTCTCTTGGTTTCAGAAACATCGCTCAATCAACGATTCGAGCCACGAGTTATGCGCATAACCTCGATATATATAAAGCCTTTGCGAGAACAAGACGTTCTCTTCATTGTAACTGACTTTCATTAAAACTGTCAAGTTCTTTTAGTTATACCTTGTTCGAGAGCGCGCGGTAGCGCGAGAGAGCGCGAGGAGAAGACGACCACACAAAAAAAAACAGCAAGTCCCAAAACACAATACAATAAAACAAGGTCTATTTTAATGTTTAACTATATACACTTATGTACAGAGAGCCGTGTGAGACAGCACGCACTGAAGCTATCAGCAAATGCAAGCGCGGGTTGCAAGGCGCGAAGCGGTGCAAAACGGTGTAACAAGCGGAAAACTAGCGGTGATCGATATCGATATACGAAGCGGGTGATCTGCGAGCGAACTTGAACTCGCGGCGCAGCGGCGGTTCTTTTATCGCCTCCGAGGCGAACTCCCTTCCCGGCAATTTTCTCCGAATTTCTGGAGAGTGATTGGCCGTCGGAGGCCGACGTCACCGTGCTGACGTCACTAATTTCACGTGGCGACCCGACGGGGTCGTCACCTGTTTTCGCGTGCTTTGTGTATAACATGGATCTTTCCTTTGTTCTAGCGTTGCCGTTTGACCTTATTTGCGCGGCCGGTGAGCCGGGGCTGTGTTGTTGTTAACAATCAGCGAACTTCTCGGAATGTACGAACGATCCATGTTATAACCTGACGAAGATAATTTTATTAGAAGCACAAGTATTGATGCGCTTAATTTTTGCAAAGAGTGCTTGCGCTTACATGCACTAGAGCGCGATTTATAATAGTCGCGATCTCAAACATTTTCGCCCGCCTCGTCATGCTTGACGAAACAAGACGGTGTGTTCGATGGCTCGCTCGATGAGGCGCCCGACGTAGCGGTAGACCGAATCGATATGCGATCGATCTACATGAACGCGATTTCGGCGCGTGGTGCAGGCGAGCACCGGCGGCGCGGTGCGCCTGCGCATTGTCACAACGTGCGGTGATCTCGAGCGAGACACATAAACATTCGCGATATACGTAATGGTGGGTACTCACTAGCGAAAACGAACGCCGAACGAACAGCGAATCGTGCATTTGTATACCATGTGTGCTTAGCACGAATGAAATACAAATACACGATTCGCTGTTCGTTCGGCGTTCGTTTTCGCTAGTGAGTACCCACCCTAACGCGAATTCGGTGCCTTGTGACAAGTGAATTCGTGTGTTGCACAAAACGTTAAGTTGAGGCGGAAAACCGAAATACGCGGTTTAACATTGACAGAAAGCCGAGACAGACGAATACAGGAATAAGTAACGCGAACGTGAAAAATTGCAGGAGGAAGGCCGATAAGACAATAAAGTGACAGCGAGTGTCGGTGATCTCATTTGTCGGCGGCGGCTTCGAGGCGATTTTTATGATCGCGGTGGATCGGGGCTCGCGCTCGCGGCGGCGCGACGGCGGAAAGCGACGACGCGCGAAGCACGTGGTGATCACGTGCATCGTCGCAAACGTAATTTCGTGCGTATCGAAAGTCGCAAAATTGCGAGTAAGTACGTGAGTGAATCACCGTGTTAAACGCGAATGCAGTAATCAGTGAAGAGAGCACAGTGCATCGTGATCGCAGGAAGTAGTGGCAGAAGGCCACGAACAATCGCTTGCCGCCCACGCAAACGACAACCGCGAACAGTAAACAGTGAATGAGTGAAATTCGGCAAGTGCAACTTGATATGACGTGAGTATCGCGATGAATGAGTAACGCAACAAGTGACATTTAGTAATGCGAGCAAACGGACGGAAATGCACAAGCGAAGACGAACTAAAATATGCGCGAGAAGCCGGACAGAAATGCAACGGTGCAGCGAGGAGACTCGACGGAGGGTGTAAGGCTCCGTCTCGATCCTCCCGACGGCGGATTGCACGCCGACTTTCCGCTCAGGCAGCTCGGCGTCGGGAATCTCGTCGCTCTAGTCCGGCCATCAGGTTCGGTTCCCCAGTGGTCAGGCTGGGCCCGTCCGTCTCCGGGGATGGCCGATCAGCTCGCTGGGAGCGATCCCTCGGGAAGCGCAGTTGGCCGGGTTGTCTCGTTCGGGGGGATTGGAGCTGTGGACAAACTCAACGAGTCGCGAGCAAGTCGTGATGACTTGGTGAGTGAGGTGGCAGTGAAGGTGAAGTCGCGCGGTTTCCGAGAGAACGTGTCTCTTAGTTTCAGTGACTGTGCGCGGACGAATCGAAACCGAAAGCTGACCGTCTGTGGGATGACAGCGGAGACCGAGTGTGGAGCGACTGTCATTCTGCCGAGCGTGTAAAGCGCGTCGAAGACGGTGTTTTTGAGGGATCTCGTCGCGGATATCCTCGGAGTTCGCGACTCCCTTGCACAGCGGGAGCCCGCCCGCCGTGCAGAGTTCGCGCACTTTGTTGTGCACGGCGGTCGCGTGGTCGACGGGCTTGCGGGTTTCGGCGAGATTTTTCGGCAGCGATGAGACCGGATGTCGGACGACGTACCGGCCAGTGGACGTGCGCTTGTGGGCGCGCATGGAGGGTCGCTTGCACTCCTCTGTCTCGGGAGTGAGCGTGGTGATCGCGCGCGGACGAAGAGGGTCCTCAGCGTCAACGGCCCCCTCGCGTGCTGAAAACCCGCCCGCCGTGCAGAGTTCCGGTTGCACGGCGACCGCGTCGTCGATGCATCGGTCGCGACGGAGAGCGAGCGCATCACGAACATGACGGGCTTTCTCGTCCTCGGCGGGCTCGCTAGTTTCGGCGAGGCTCTTCGGCGGCGGCGTTGAGACCGGCCGTCGGGCGACGTACCGGCCAGCTGATGTGCGCTCGTGGGCGCGCACGGAGAGTCGCTCGCACTCCTCTTCCTCAGGAGCGAGCCTGACGAAGGCGGAGTGAGCTTGGAGTGAGCGGCGGTGACCCAGACGAGAGGTCGCACCGCAGCCCCCTGAAAGAATCCATCCCAGGATGGTCTTCTGCGCGATCGGCGTGTGCGGTTGGCCTCGGCGGAGACCATCCTCCAGGATGGTCGAGCACATCTCAGCGCCAAGAAGCAGCTCGACGGGGTCGTTGGCGGCAAAGCGAGGATCGGCCAGCGGAAGTCCCTGCAGGTGAGGCCAAGTGGTGCTGCACGTGATCCCGGAGCCTTGATACAGGGAGAGACGCGGAAACACGAAAGCGACGGCGGTGAGCGTGGCTCCCGTGGTCCGTGACGTGAGGCGCAACGACACTTTGCCCCGAGTGGATCCGGATTGTGAGCCGCCGATTCCGGAGATCGACATTCGGGTACGCGATCGCGGCAGGCGCAGCCGCTGCACCACGACACGATCGACACTTTGGAGCCCTGGTCGATGAGAGCTCGCACCTCGTGTAGTTGCCCGTGACGATCGGCAACGATCACGCGCGCGGTCGCAAGGAGGATCGCTTTGCGGTCGTCGGCCTTTCCGACGGCGGAAAGCGCGCTGATTTCAGCGGTGGGAGGCGGCTCGGAACTGTACGCGTCGTGCAGCATCGTGTGGTGCCGCGAGTTGCAAGTCATGCAGTTCCTGGTGGATTGACACCTTGCCACCAGGTGGTTGCCGAGACAGTTAAAGCATAGCTTGTTTGTCTCGGCCACTGTCTTTCGCTCACTGGCCGGCTTAGCCTTGAAGTCGGGGCACCCCATGAGCGAGTGGTCCCCGTTGCAGAGCGGACACTGCGGAGGCTCCGTGCGTTTCGCGTTGTGCGTTTTCGCGGACCGTGATGGCTCACTCGCAGTGCTGACAGAGGTCTTCGGATTCGCGGCGTTCAAGGTGAGGATGCGTTTCGCGATAAAGTTAGTGAGAGTGTCGTGACTCGGCGGTTCGAAGGAGTCTCCCGCGGAGGTCTCCCATTCGAGGCGCGTTCGCGAGTTGAACAGTTCAACGACAAGGTTGTTGAACAGGTCCATGCCGTGCGAGTCGATGGGCCTTTCGATGCTCTCCTGCGCATTGACGGCGGACGTGACGGCGTTCTGGACGCGGCTGAGTTAATCGGCGGTAGCGGCTTTCATCTTCGCCACGGCGGTAAACGTGGCGAAGTTGAAGCGTATCAGTTCCCTCTTGTTCTCGTAGCGCTGGCAGAGCAGCGCCCATGCGCGATCGTAATTCTCGCTCGTAATGGTCAATGATTTTATCACGTTTTCAGCCGGCCCCTTGAGGCAGGAGCGCAGGTAGTGCAGCCGTTCGACTTTTGAGATAGACGACTGTTCGCCGATGACCGACTTGAAAAAATCACGAAAGGCCGGCCAAGCTTCATAGGCGCCCGAAAACTCCGGTAATTGTATACGCGGCAGCGTGGTTCTGGGCGCGCGGTCGCCCCCGTGCTCGGACGGCGCGGAAGGCGCGGAAGCTGGCGCAGGCTGGAGACGTTTTGCCTGTTCGGATAGGATGCTACGCTGCTGGACGTAGGCAATCTCGGCGGTGTCAAGTAAGTTTGACTTAGCGTACTCACTTTCAGCGTAGCGGCTCGAATCTTTGTAGCAGTTTCGTATCAGGTCGTGCTGACTCTCGAACTTTGCCCACAGGTCGTCGAGGATGCGGATGCGGGTCTCGATGGCCGAGAGGGTGATATTCGCCTGACCCATCCTCCTCAGGTTTTCGACGGCTCTGGAGATGCGTCCGAAGAGTTCATGTTGGCCGCTTATCATGGAGCTCTGGTCAAGACTCATGGTGTCTTCTTCTTGTGAGGCACTCCCGAATTCGCGGTTGCCGGTGATGATCCGGCTCGAAGGACCAAAAATGTTCGAGAGCGCGCGGTAGCGCGAGAGAGCGCGAGGAGAAGACGACCACACAAAAAAAAACAGCAAGTCCCAAAATACAATACAATAAAACAAGGTCTATTTTAATGTTTAACTATATACACTTATGTACAGAGAGCCGTGTGAGACAGCACGCACTGAAGCTATCAGCAAATGCAAGCGCGGGTTGCAAGGCGCGAAGCGGTGCAAAGCGGTGTAACAAGCAGAAAACTAGCGGTGATCGATATCGATATACGAAGCGGGTGATCTGCGAGCGAACTTGAACTCGCGGCGCAGCGGCGGTTCTTTTATCGCCTCCGAGGCGAACTCCCTTCCCGGCAATTTTCTCCGAATTTCTGGAGAGTGATTGGCCGTCGGAGGCCGACGTCACCGTGCTGACGTCACTAATTTCACGTGGCGACCCGACGGGGTCGTCATCTGTTTTCGCGTGCTTTGTGTATAACATAGATCGTTCCTTTGTTCTAGCGTTGCCGTTTGACCTTATTTGCGCGGCCGGTGAGCCGGGGCTGTGTTGTTGTTAACAATCAGCGAACTTTTCGGAATGTACGAACGATCCATGTTATAACCTGACGAAGATAATTTTATTAGAAGCACAAGTATTGATGCGCTTAATTTTTGCAAAGAGTGCTTGCGCTTACATTCACTAGAGCGCGATTTATAATAGTCGCGATCTCAAACATACCTTATTATAACTTTTCAATTTAGCCAAAACATTGTCACATTGTTTCATGATTGTAAAATTAATCAACGAGATTAATTAGAATACTCGATAATTCGTCGGCGTGAAGATATGATGTGCATGCTTTGATGTGATACCTTAATATATTGTGCATGCTCTCTCTTATGTGATACCTTAATATATTGTGCATGCTCTTATGTAATACTTTGATATATTGTGCATGTTCTGATGTGATACTTTTATGATGTTCATTCTCTTATTTGATAATTTAATGATTCTCGTGCTTTGATATGTTTAAATATATTCTGATAAAATAAAGTAATCCGTTTCTTCATAAGACACAAAAATAATACTTAAATTCTTATAATAAGACGCAATTATAATTAACAAGGTCCTTCAAGTTAATATTCAATTATAAATCCCATTCTTCTTTAAATTTAATGATTCAATGATAATTCGTTTGTCTAATTCATTATTTGTAATTATATAATTAAGAATCCAGAAGTATATCAGAACAACGATACTTTTTGATTCTTATTCATCTAAATAAGAACTTCCTGTTTGACTTATCAGAATATATCTATGTTATTTTATTAATGATATGTATTTAATTATGTATATTTCTACGTATTGAAAATTGATGCTGCTTTTGCGCACGAATATTTGAAAACCTGTTCAAATAATTATATAAATAACATAAACATTTCAATCAGTGTCGCTCTCTCATCCTTTCTTACAGTCCAATACATAGCTTGTTAACAGTTTGCATATCTACTAATTACGTATTATTGTAATAAACTTACCAATCTTCTTCGTTCGTTATAGGTAAATGAAATGCACAAAAGGCGTTGCGTCAGCAATAACGTTTCAAAAATATTTCGGGATGACACACGAGACACATCCGTGTACGTCCGTGTAAGATAAATAGTGGGAAATGTCGATCGTCGACTCTGAAAAATATGATAACAAGAGTGACATTAAATTTGTACAGAAAAAAAAATGAAATTGAATGAGAATCGGTATTGAATATTACATAATGTTATTGAATATAACATTATTTTACTTTAGTATTTATCGTTTTCTGCCTAATTATTTCAATTACTGCAGCATTAAATAAATATAAAGGTATATCTATCCATTATTAAAAAAGCCGTGTTACGGGTGAATTTCGTTTGTATCGAAAAATTGAAGCCTCTTTTCCGCGATGCCGATTGGTTTTCTTGCTGCGCTTACTTCATTTGCAGCTGTCATTGTATATTTTGACAGTTTTTTTTTTTTTAGGGTTATATCCCTCGGGTGAGGGATTTTATAGTGCCTTCAGCCCCACCTTTGGGCTATATGACACTGTGTGTGTATATGTATGAATGTCCGTTTAACTGTGTGTTTATGTCCGCGGTGTATTGAACTCGGTAATGCCGTAGGTTCGTTAAGCCCAAGGAACTGCGCGGATCACTTCCCCCTGCGGCCATTTTGACAGTTGTGTGTATCAAGGGTTAATAGTGTAATAGTAATAGCATATGTTAAAGCTAAATGGCGCGCGCGAAGCGCGCGCGTCTATAATGTCTAGTATATATAAAAATGAATGAATGTATGTATGTATGTATGTCCTTTATACACTCTTAAACTATTCGACCGAATTTCAACCAAAAGTATATAAAATAGGGGTAGAATTTTCCGGGGAGTGTTATAGGGTGTATAGATTTTCGTTACCGATCTTTTTGGGAACCGGTATCCGAAATCTTTCTAATTTTTCGGGAAATAATTGACCAAATCTTAAAGAATTGTATATAGAACAGGGGTAGAATTTCATGGGGATTGCCATAAAGTGTGTAATTTTTCGTTACCGATCTTTTTGGAAATCGGTTACAAAATTTTTCAAATTTGAATCTCAAAGAATTGTATACAACAGAATTGAACTTCAGTCGATAAAAAAGTAATATTTTTCAATTTATAGCATTTTTATGGATTGGTGTGTATGTATATTTGCTTAACTACTCATTCGTTAATGGATCAAATTTCTTAATCAGCCATTGCTTGATAAAGGAATTTTTTTTATTAAGGATATTGAAACACAAATGAAGTCGTTTGAAGAAAAACGGATAACCAGCCGATTTTCCGGGGAGTGCTATAGAGTGTATAGTTTTTCGTTACCGATCTTTTTGGGAATCTATATCTATAAAGAAAGATGTCCTGACTGACTCATCAACGCCCAGTCCAAACACCTGAACCGAATTTTTGTCAAAAGTATATGAAATGGGGGTAGAATTTTTCGGGGAGTGCCACTATGTGTATAGTTTTTTGTTACTAATTTTCTGGAAACCGGTTTTTTTAATTTTTTTTATTTTTCGGGAAATAATTCACCGAATCTCAAAGAATTATAGATCAAACAGGGGTAAAAATTTCCGGGGAGTGCTATAAAATGTATAATTTTTCGTTACCGATTTTTTGACGTAGAACTACGTCTTTCTCCGCGGTATGGGGGGTATCCACGGATGTAACGATGTAACGATGTAACGATGTAACGAAAATATGTCACACTTTGAACGTTTAGATCTTCGCAACTAATAATCGTAGAGTAATCATTGACATCTCATTTTAAAGCTTAAGAAGTCCCATTTATGATAAATCCAGCCCGAACTCTCTATTCCTTTCCGTTTAGATATAGTAGCGTTAGAAAGTTTAGCTAAATTTCTTAACGATGTAACGAAAATATGTCACACTTTGAACGTTTAGATCTTCGCAACTAATAATCGTAGAGTAATCATTGACATCTCATTTTAAAGCTTAAGAAGTCCCATTTATGATAAATCTAGCCCGAACCTTCTATTCCTTTTCGTTTAGATATAGTAGCGTTAAAAAGTTTAGCTAAATTTCTTAACGATGTAACGAAAATATGTCACACTTTGAACGTTTAGATCTTCGCAACTAATAATCGTAGAGTAATCATTGACATCTCATTTTAAAGCTTAAGAAGTCCCATTTATGATAAATCCAGCCCAAACTCTCTATTTCTTTCCGTTTAGATATAGTAGCGTTAGACAGTTTAGCTAAATTTCTTGTAGATGCAACGAAAACATGTCACATTTTGAACGTTTTTATCTTCGAAACTAATAATCGTAGAGTAATCATTGACATCTCAATTTAAAGCTTAAGAAGTCCCCTTTATGAAAAATCCAGACCGAACTCTCTATTTCTTTCCGTTTCATTATAGTAGCGTTTTAAAGTTTCGCAAAATTTCTTGTAGATTCAACGAAAACATGTCTCACTTTGAACGTTTAGATCTTCGAAACTATTAATCGTGGACTAATAAATGACATCTCATTTTAAAGCTTAAGGAGTCCCTTTTATAAAAAAAGAATGGGCACAGTAACAACTGTGCCGCAAGCAACACGTAGAACTACGTCAACTGTCACTGATGATGAACTCGGCGTTACAGCCCTGTGTGGGCCTTGGCCTCCCTTGATCACGAATACTTTAACATGAAATAGTGACAGTTGACGTAGTTCTACGTGTTGCTTGCGGCACAGTTGTTACTGTGCCCATTCTTTTTGGAAGCGGGTATCGAAATTTTTTCAATTTTTCGGGAATTTATTGAACGAATCTTAAAGAATTCTATATGAAGTAGGGGTAGAATTTTCTGGGGAGCGCCATGATGTGTACAGTTTTTGTTACCGATCTTTTCGGAAACCGGTTTTTTTAATTTTTCAATTTTTTCGGGAAATAATTAATTAAATCTCAAAAAATTGTACATGAAGAAAGAGTAGAATTTTCCGGGGAGTGTTATAAAGTGTACTATTTTTTGTTACCGATCTTTTTAGAAACCGGTTTCGAATGATCGAATCTCAAAGAATTGTACATAAAGTAAGGTTTGAATTTTCCGGGGAGTGCTATAAAGTATATAATTTTTCGTTACCAATCTTTTTGAAAACCGGTATTAGAAGTTTGACGAATTTTTGAGAAATAATTGACCGAATTTTAAAGAATTGTATATAAAATAGGGGTAGAATTTCCCGGGGAGTGCTATAAACTGTATAGTTTTTCGTTACCGATCTTATAGAGAGAGAGAGAGGGAGAGAGAGAGGGAGAGGGAGAGAGGAAAAGGGAGAGGGAGAGGGAGAGGGTGAGAGAGAGAGGGAAAGGAGGAGGGAGAGGGAGAGAGAAAGAGGGAGAGAGAGAGGGGAAGGGAGAGGGATAGGAAAAGGGAGAGGGAGGGAAAAGGAGAGGAAGAGGGAGAAAAGGGGGGAGAGAGAGAGAGCGAGAGAGAGACTGTTTGCGCGTCTTATTACACATGTCCTCCGGGGCGAGGCCCGGGTAACCAGCTAGTTTTATTATATATAAATTCTCGCTCGATTTTATTTCTTTCTTAACAGTTTGCATATCTACTAATTACGTATTATTGTAATAAACTTACCAATATTTTCCGTTTTTTACGAATGTAGAAGTGAACGAAAGGCAAAAGCGAGAGGCTGACGCAACGCGTAACCGACGTTTTGTTCCCCGGAAAAAATCTCCCAGAAATCAGTTCCCGGAAAAAATCTCTCCGGAAAAAATCTCCCGATCAAAAAATCTCCCCCGGAAATAATCTTCCCCGGAAAATATCTCCCCCTGAAAAAATTTCCTCCAGAAAATATCTCCTTCGGAAGATATCTCCCCCGGAAAAATTTTCCGTGCCCAGCAAAAGATAAGAAATACATGGTAGTCAGACAGAACATCCAAAAAAAAATTTCCCACGACAGAATATCCCACGACAATATGTCCAAAAAAATAATATCCCCGTGACAAAATATCCTGCGATAGGACGTCCACGCGAGACGAAGAGCCACATGGGTTTCATTTACAGCTTTCTTTATTTTACAACTTTTTTTATTTATTACATTACTTATATTCGAATAGGTGGCGATGCAGGGCACACACACCGTGTGTATGTCCTGCTTTAACGAAAATCACAACTTCTATAAAGCAGGACATACACACGTGTGTGTGTGCCCTGCTTTAACGAAAATTACAATTTCTATAAAGCAGGACATACACACGTGTGTGTGTGCCCTGCTTTAACGAAAATCACAACTTCTATTCTCTGCTTTAACAAATTATTTATGTTTCGTTAACTTCGACGCTTAATATCTGTCCTGTCCTTTTCTGTGCGTCTACGGAACATGCGTATGTAGCAGACTGATTACTGTTATTCGCGGTGATATTGCTGACGAAGAGTAAACTCAGCACAATCAGTTGACGGTTCCGAATAATAACATATACAAGCACCAAATAAAGTCGCACAGTCTAGTGTAACGGCTTTTAAAAATGCCATCTCAATTAGAAATACAGCTGTACTGGAATTTTGGATTGGGAGATTTTTTACGGGGGATATTTTTTCCGGGGGAGAATTCTTCCGGGGAAGATTTCTTTCGGGGGAAATTTTTTCCGTGGGAGATATTTGTCGGGGGAGATTTTTTCCGGGGAGATTTTTCCGGGAACTTATTTCCGGGGAGGATTTTTCCGGGGAGATTTCTTCCTAGAACCGACGCAACGTTTGAGCAACGTTTTAGAACGACACACGAGATAAGTCCGTGTAAGATAAACGGAGGAAACACCGGTCATCGAGTCTGAAAAATATAATAACAACAGTGACAATAATTTGGGCCGATTCTCGCTCGATTCACTATTTACAAATTACGATAATAAACTTACCAATATTTTCCGTTCTTTACGAATGTAGAAGTGAACGAAAGGCAAAAGCGAGAGGCTAGCGCAACGTTTCAGCAACGTCTTAGGTTAGGACGACACACGAGATAAGTCCGTGTAAGGATAAACGGAGGAAACACCGCTTCGTGATTCTCGCTCGATTCACTACTATTTACGAATCATGATTCGCACTCACGGATCGTTTCCTGTCCTCGCGTGCTTCTCGCTTGCGTGCACTTCTTCTTTTTCTTTAAGCTTAAGGAACTGCGCGGGCCGCAGATCACTTCCCCCTGCGGTCCGCTTGCGTGCACGACACGTACAACTCACAATAACTCACAACTTCGAAAAGACAAGATGACAAGATGTCCGACCGCCGACGTGTCCGACTGTTCGACTTCGTGTTCGTGGCTTCGTGCCCGATCGACTCTCATCGGGGCGACTTCGGCTCTCGCCCATGCGCGCGCATCACACGCCGCCTTCGGATTTAGCCGATTCGGCGTCGTCGGTGAGAGCAACATGCCGCGAGCGGAATTATCTTCTGATTCGTATTAATTAATATATTCTGAGTAGTATACGAGAATGTACAAAAAATAATATACTACTGTGAGATATTACAAGTACATCCTGAGAATTTATGAAAACTAATGTACTAATGTGAGATATTACAAGTACATCCTGAGAATTTACGAAAAATAATGTACTAATAGAGATGTTATAGAAATGTTCCAGGTATATTATATACGGTACGTATATGTACAGTACGAGTACAGAACATTCGAAAGATATCATGTGCTGTATGGGAATGGAGCGTTATTGTTTTGAAGAACATGTCGCGACGTGTCTCGCAATTATTTTATCGAACACGTGCAAAACTGCAAATTTTGCAATTTTGCATAAGTCAATGGAGCGTTATTGTTTTGAAGAACATGTCGCGACGTGTCTCGCGATGATTTCATCGAACACATGCAAAACTGCAAATAGCGTCGATGTATGTACGACTGCTGCATTGATACAGATCAAACCACCGAAAGTCAATGGCACGTTTTCGTGAACGTACGTGTCTCGCAATGATTTCATCGAACACGTGCAAAACTGCAAATTTTGCAAATAACGCCGATGTACGGCTGCTGAGATAAAATTAGATATGATAAGCAAATGATGCATCATTAGTAGAATATAAAATGACGAATCTGGGGGATACGCTCAATAGTCGAGAACTGGAAGTCGTGAGTGTAACAAATTGCGTTAGCAAGAGGATCGTGCAATAACATAGAGCAAGTGTTGTTGGTGCAATCCACCCTGTTAAATTCGAGGGAAGACTTTGCCGCGCGGGAGCAACGATGCGACAAGTTTATCGAATCGCTGGAAGAACAAAGCTGAATTAAACGGCCACGATTATATTATCGATCGATCAGTCATCGATCGGTCTCAAACAGTCGTTGGTCGCTTGTATCGCGCGACTCGAAGGTCTGAAAGACTCGGTACGTCAACGTTTCGTGCATGTGGGTGCGGGATACAGTGCGAGTGAGACAGGACTCAGATGGCGCGAGATAGATACGGCTTTTGAAAGCCGTATACTGACTGGTGCGGTAATAAATTCCAAACACATCGAAACTCATCAATTTCTCAAAAATGCGAGAGAAATTGTACTCGATCGTGTGCGGAACGTCATGCAATTACATGACAATGTAAAAATTAACACAGTATTTAATGGTGAATTTGTTACGGGTGACAAACGCGCGAATAAAAGTATTGCAACGAGAAACTATGAAGTCTTTCGTGAGTCCGATCTGCACGAGTGGTACAAGCGACACGTCATCGAGCCTACCTTAGCAAAGCTGGAGGAATTCCAGGAACGTGATAGCGGATGGGCGTTGTCGCGTATACTCAATTTAACGGTAAATGTGAAAAAAAATAATCCATTGCACGCGGGTGTTTTGTGATACCGCGAGAAATTAAGAAGAAGAGAGCGGTGATAAACGTGCAATCAAGAGACAATGCATGTTTCGCATGGTCAGTGGTGGCTGCTCTGTATCCAGTTGAGGAACACACATATCGGGAATTGTCTTATCCACATTACACGTCGGTGCTAGATCTTACGGACATTAAGTTTCCAATGACGTTGGATCAAATTAAAAATTTTGAAAATCACAACAACATCTCCATCAACGTCTACAGCATCGAAAAAAAACCAAGGAACTTGCAATCTTGCCATTACGGGTTACTGATCGTAAGATGGGCAGACACGTAAATCTGCTGTACGTGCATGACGACAACGTGGGACATTTTGCGTGGATCAAGAACCTATCCCGTCTTGTGAGCTCGCAATTGAGCAAGAATACGAACAAAAAATACTTTTGCGATCGGTAAGTACCTATAATTCTTTTAATAATATATGGAATATTTTGTGTATAAAAAAATTTATAATATTTGCATTTATTTTTGCAGATGTTTGCACTACTTCAGCTCCAACGAGAAATTGGAAGCCCACACCGTCGACTGTCAGGAGATGAATGACTGCGCGATCAAGTTACCGAGCGATAACGACAAGTGGTTGGCCTTTAAAAATCATAGCAGGAAGAAACGAGTTCCGTTTGTCGTATACGCCGACCTGGAATGTACCCTGGAGAAGATGGAAGCGGATCCAGAAACGTCCAGGTACACATATCAACATCATCGCGTGTTTAGCATAAGGTACTACGTGCGTCGCTCGTACGACGAGTCGTTATCTATGTATCGGTTTTGTCGCGATAAGGATTGCGTCGCGTGGTTCGCCGAGGAGCTAAGACGTTTAGCTCACGACGTAAAAACTATCTTGTCTACTAATATACCCATGGCAGATTTTACGCGAGACGAGTGGGAAAAATTTAACAGCGCAACGCACGTTGCGAAATACGTGTGCGAAAAACCGTTTGAGCCAGACGACGTGCGAGTACGCGACCATTGTCACCTGACTGGTCGATACAGAGGTCCCGCGCATTCTAATTGTAACTTAAATTATAAAGGTTTGCATTGCATTCCCATAGTTTTTCATAATTTATCGGGCTATGACGCACATTTTATTATAACTGAAATAGCAACAGCGTACGAAGGACATGTAGATTTACTCCCAATCACAAAAGAAAAATATATTTCGTTTACGAAAAACGTTCAAAGCACCAAAGATAAAGATAAGAAAACTTGCGTCAAATTGCGATTTATCGATTCATAATTCATACAAGTTTCTCACCGCTATAGTCTCGAGTGTCTCGACAAATTGGCATCTTATCTCAGCAAGGATAAACTGCGAATAGTGCAACGCGAATTTTGTGAATTATCCGCAGAAAATTTTGATTTGCTGACACGAAAAGGCGTATATTTCTCTATGAGTACATTGACTGCGTCGAAAAATTGGAGGACTTGTGTTTACCACCGCGCGACTCGTTTTACAGTTCATTTTGACAGGTGACACTGTATCCGAGAGCGATTACGCGCACGCCGTCGACGTCTGGCAGCGGTTCTCCATTCGAACGCTCGGTGATTACAGCGATTTATATCTCAAAACCGATGTCTTGCTGTTGGCCGACATCTTTGAAAATTTTCGCGATAGTTGCGTCGCGAGTTATGGACTCGATCCTGCGTATTATTATACTCTACCGGGTTTTACGTGGGATGCTATGTTAAAGCATACACACATCGCAACCTACAGCAGTGTACCCGTCACGGTCTCCGCATAGCAAAGATTCACCGCATACTGAAATTCGCGCAATCACCATGGCTTCGCGATTATATAGAACTTAATACGAAATTTAGGACATTGGCCAAGAATGATTTCGAAAAAAATTTATACAAATTGATGAACAATGCCGTGTTTGGTAAAACAATGGAGAATGTGCGCAATCACGTTGACGTGCGACTTGTGACTCATTGGGAGGGTAGATACGGCGCGGAGGCACTGATTGCGAAACCAAATTTTCATAGCCGAAGCGTCTTTTCGGAGAATCTTGTAGCAATTGAAATGCGAAAACTCGAGGTGAAGTTCGACAAGCCAATCTACGTGGGTATGTGCATCCTCGATATATCCAAGACATGTTTGTACGAATTTCATTACGAGTACATGTTACCGTTGTATCGCGATAAGTGTAAAGTCACGTACACCGATACTGACAGTCTCATTTATCACATCGAGTGCGACGATGTGTATGATACCATGAAGCGCCATATTCATAGATTTGACACTAGCGATTACGCGAACGATAATACATACAGTATCCCACTCGCCAATAAAAAAGTACCGGGCTTAATGAAAGACGAAAACAACGGTACGATAATGACCGAATTCGTCGGGCTTAGAGCAAAGATGTACGCTTTGCGAGTAGACGGTAAAAAAGATACGAAAAAGGCTAAAGGTGTTAAGAGTAACGTCGTAGCTAGGTCGATAATGTTCGACGACTACACGCGGTGTCTGCGCGACGAAATTGAAATGACGCGACAGCAGGCTTGCATAAGATCCAAACTACACGAGGTATACACCATATCCAAAACAAAAATAGCTTTAAGTTCGTACGACGATAAGCGCTACATTATACCCGGTTCTACCGAAGCGCTGCCATGGGGACATTATAAAATACCATTGTAAGGAGAACAAAAAGTCACGAAAACGTCAAAATGATGTCAAAAAGACGTCAAAACAGCGGAAGTCAAAATGACGTCAAACCGGGAAAAAAATGACTATAATTTGACTCATTTTTATGTCATTTTGATGTCATTTTGACTACTGCACCGCTGATTTGTATTTAGTATTAATTAGGAAAAGCAGTCGCAAATTCACAGATGAAGAAACAATACAGAAATAAATTATAATTACTTTTTTATTGCAGTGTCTTTGTAGTACACATTGTTTAGCCACAAGAACACATATATATTATATAAACTAAGTATATCGATAATAACCCAAGGAGAACAAAAAGTCACAAAAACGTCAAAATGATGTCAAAAAGACGTCAAAACGGCGGAAGTCAAAATGACGTCAAACCGGGAAAAAGAATGACTATAATTTGACGTCATTTTTATGTCATTTTGATGTCATTTTGACTAGTGCACCGCTGATTTGTATTTAGTATTAATTAGGAAAAGCAGTCGCAAATTCACAGATGAAGAAACAATACAGAAGTAAATTATAATTACTTTTTTATTGCAGTGTCTTTGTAATACACATTGTTTAGCCACAAGGACAAATATATATTATATAAACTAAGTATATCGATAATAACTAAATCAGAAACTGTACTATATGCTACATTATAAACTATATATATAAACGCTATATTAATATTTTATATAAACTCTGAGGACGGACATCAGTCTTCTCAAAAACATATAAAAATGCAGAAAAAAATTAATAAAAGTCCTCAAAATATAGTACTCCAAATAGCATTTGTCAACAAGACTTAGAGAGAGTTAAAGATTTAATCTCAAACATAAGCACAGCCAGTTCAACTTATAAATATTTTGCATTTCAAACATCTGACCATTATAAAGAAATCTTGTCACTTTAACCAAGAGATAACATAGAAGATTTCTTTTAACTTGAAGGACATTGTTTTCTTAAAAACGCCAACAAACATTGTAAACTTTACAAAATTATGGCAGTAGATTATGAATTTATTTTAAATCAAAGACAAAACAAAAATAATAGCCTCAAAGGCGCACACAAATATATAAACTATGCAAAACAACTCAAACCAAAAAATAAAAGACAAATAATAGAATTCATGAGAATCACGCAAGTTTTCAATATACAAAAGCTTTTATGAAGCTCACAAACGGTAAAGTCGAAATACAACTGTAGTCGCCCAACCTAGTTGATCTAGTCTGACCGTTGCATGGAAGTGTTGAACCATCGTTTTCATATGGTCTTCAAATACGGAAATCTGTACCTTAGGAAACTTCTTCAAGCAAACACCTATTAGAGAGAAACAAAGCAGGAGTAGTTTAATGTATGTGTATATACATAATATATATATGAATTATATGAAAAAACAAAGTTAATAAATGTGAAGATAATTGTTTAAAAACAAGATGATACTCACCTTCTACTAGATTTTTTACTTTGGACTTCTCAAAACTGAGCTCGATTCCTCCAGAACCTTTCCAACTAATGAGTCGTGCCAAGTTATTCCTAAGTAGGGTCGACAAAATAGAGTAAGTGAAGAGAGAAGTTGTCTCTCTTTTTCCCTTCCATAACAGATACTTGAGCTACAACACAAAGAAAGCCAATCAAAGTACTTAATAAACACATGTTAGTAACTGCATTATTGTATATAACACTGTGGTAGAAAACTCACCATATGACCATACAGTATTTTATCAGCTAAGTGACCGTCAAAGCTTGCAAAAGATTTCTCAGTTTCTAATGGCAAGGAAGGGAACCCTTCAGGCCGATCAAAACCATCTTCATTGGGAAACAACTCGTTCAAAATTTGAGCAATCCCAATGTTCTGCCAATCTATCTTGGCTGACAATTCTTGCATATAATGTAGCATTACTTGATCTTGAAGCTTACCTATCAAAAAACCATATGAATCAAATGACAGCTTTGGACTGATCGATGTAATTTGCTCATAATATAAAAAGTTATCATAAAAACTGCCAATTACCAGTGAAAACAGTTTTCATTACTTCAAGAATATAAGAAAATAGAGAATATAAGACTTACTGCCAGTTGATCCAGAGCATGTTGATATGCAGCTTCTGCATCTTGTTGTTGGCCGTGAATCTATGAACAACAAAACCAAATGTTTAATTCGGAAATAACTGAGCAATCATTTATTACCACAAAAATACGGCAATCAATAAAAATACCGTCTGACGAGCTTTTTGATGGTGGTGATCTGTCTAGAAAATCTCTTTTTTTATTCATTCTGAACTCATTATTGCGGTCACACACACAGACTTCAGTGTGCTCACATCATGAGAATTTTGAGATTGCTCACAAATGCTAGTCTCTTCCGCAACTTTAGGTAGCTCAAAATTGTTAAAAAACTTTTTAGATCTCAAAGAAGACCCATCATTTATAGAGACTGACGATTTTAATTTGGAAAGGGAACAATTATCTTCATCTAACATCTCAGGTAAGTTTTCATCATCAGTAGTTTCTGGAAAATAAATTACAAGGAAAGGCATAAGGGACAGTCCTATTGCTAAGTACTGAGGTTAAGTTCCAGTATAATAATTAAAAGTACAAACCAGCCTGTGCAGACTCTTCCTGTAATAATTGACGGACAGGAGTTGTATCTTTCTTTGATGATGTAGAAAAAAACTTCGAAATGGCAGAAGATTTTTGCTTGGACTTAGCTAAATTTTTTGTTTTAGCACTATCAAGTAACTTTTTGAGGTTTGAGGGCAGAGTTGAGCTGGGTTCCGGAATAATATGACTTCCCACAGGTTTCTTATTTTTTCTTGGTTCTTCATCTGAATCCGAACCTGATGCAATTAGGCGTTTAGTCGGCTTTTTGTTGTGTGGTTTGCTGTAGTTTGTATCAACATCTGTTGCAACAATTGTGTCCTCCTTCACGGCCTTGTTTCTAGCTTTTAGGGCAACATTGAAAGTAGCTATATGCAGGGACCACAAAACAGTTTAAATTAAGAAGACAAACTTGCATTATAAAAAAACGGATATAAACACCTACAATAACTGTGATGGTATATAATGCGGAGGAGTTTCCACTCGGACGAGTCATAGTCCGCTAGACTCATCACTAAATTCGTACATTTCCCCCTCATGGAATGTGGCGGATAATAACAAAATTCTCTATCCTCGCTAATTTACTTGGTTGGTACAACTTCCACAAGGTGTTCCTCTTTATCATTCCCAGGGTCAGACACAAACTCTACTACAGAATACTGTAAAAAATAAATTTTAAGTTAACATAAAGAAAGACAAACAAAAGCAAGGGCACAAATTAAAAATAAGATCTAACCAAAAATTTACTGAGGACCACTGTGAAGGAGAGGAATGCAAAGAAAACTGTCTCCATCAGGGATAATAACACATTTTTGAAAAAAATCTTGCAACCTACATGTGCTTTTTACAGGATCCACATGTGATACTTTAAAAATTCCAATGGATGAGGAAGGAAGTGGGTAGTCATAGTAATCTGCTTTACAAAGAAATCTATAACCTGCTAATAATACATCACCATCCGGTGAAACTACAACTTCGGTTAAAATAAATATGTTTCCGTCTTTTGATGAGAAACAGCAATTAGCTTCATCAGTTTTAAGAGTTACACCTTTCACATTTATTTGTGCATAACGGTCTCCAGGAATTTCTGGAACAATATTCCTAAACAACTGCTTCTTTAATGTAACTTAATTAGGATTTGGCCTCCTTGACTCTGTAATAAGTTGCCCCTCTGTCTCAATGTCTCTGTTAGCTAACTGCTGAAGAGGCTTATAAGTTGAACGCAAGTTATGTTTAATCACAGCCATAAAAGACTCGTACTTAAAGGCACTAAAATCCAAAATCGTCCCATGCTTCCGGCATTCATCAGACATGTGACTCAGACAATGTACATTGTATACCACAAATGATTCATCAAAAACATCTATGGAATGCCTGATTGTGGCGGTTGTAAGCGCCCGGACAAGCGACGCCGCAACCGCCACACCAATTACGCACCAGCATAACGACAACCCGTTACACGCGCTCTGCCGAGAGCGAGCGCACCAGCCAGCCGCACATGTGAACATAACGTCAAGCTTTCGCCACCAGGCGGCTGAGCTTTCTCGCATTTAGAATTCTGCGACGACGGTATAAAGAAGCCAACGGCGAAGGCATCGGCGAGCATTCTCCCGCAGTGGTTCTCCTACCAAAGGAAGTCACTACTATCGAGAGGAAGCATTTTGAGTAACCCACGTTGGAACGCCGACACAGCCATACCAGGCCACCGACTTCCCGTCCATCGCTGCCGCCGAAACACTCGGAGCAGCCACAGGCCGCCGGTCCTGCGACGTGGAAGCTGATACGCCTGGATACACCGCCAGGACCGCTCACCAGGCCGCCTCAAGACCTGCTGACAACGTGGGACATTCGCCTACGAAGGTACACGTCGCCTCGCTTCACCGTGCCTCCACTGCTCTCACCGCTCCCGCCGTCGCCAAGCGATCACAGAGCACAAGGTACGCAGACCATACCACGGGCCAAGGTCCACCGAGGCCTTCAGACCTGCCCTCGGGCCAACGACGCGGAGGCACAAACCTCCGGGAGTGAGTGGGAGACGCCGATCACCCGCGAGAGCAGCGCAGAAGCAACGTGCGCCACAGGGACGCGGGCTACGCAGACGGACGCCCCGGAATCTTGCACAGCGAGTCGTACACACCGCCCGTCACACCTCCGGCGTGGAGAAGGTGGGGAAACACGCAGCCACTCCATCGCACTACGACGAGGCCTTGTCTAGTGTGGAGTGAGCGCCTCCATCAGTAGGAGGAACCAAACGGCCCTTCTCAGGGCCACATAATATTTCACAGAACGGTCCTTTTCAGGACCACATTGAGCCTATCAAGGCGCTTGTAAATAATTGTACATAGAAACCAAGATCCTGAATAAATACTGTGTCTACCAGTCAGCACGCCTCTCGTCAATTGCGACCTCGCACTCTGCGTTTCCTTTCCCAGCGAACGAACACGGCACACGGAGCCGTTACAAAGTGGCAAACGACGCCATACTGATAAACTCACGATATATATTGTCAGCAATAACAATCTAATGATTGCTTTTGACAAATTCAGGGGATGACAGAATATAAGATGCAGAATGAATTAATAGAAAGTTCTTGTAAGTATTTTCATGAATCCTGTATCGAAAAATGCGCACTCCATCATACAAAAGAAGACGCCTCCACTCAGTTGCTTTGAATTTGGCCTGATAATACAAAGATCTCGGTCTTTGACTGAATTCCACGGGAATCCAAGGAGCAATGTCAATCATATCAGAACATACATTGAAACATGTTAGCCTTGAAATTTTACCATATGTGATAGCTTGAGATCTACAGAGATACTGAACCCATCTTTTAAAAGCTCCTTCAAATAATAGATGCATTGGATCTAAACGAAACTGTAAAACCATTCCATTGTTGTCACTTTTCATGGCTTCTAGGGGCGAATCTCCATCATGGTGATCAGGCTTATCCTTTCTCCTAAAGGATTCATCTGTGCGCAATAGTGCATTGAGATCCAGAAAGATTTCACGATTTCTAAAACGCGCACCTCTTACTGTGCACTTTTCACATGCATAAGTACTATTGTGGTTTGAAATACATTTTACACATTGTCGTGCTACAGCATTGAGTATGTAACTTTTGATTTTAAAGGAAAAGCGGCTGCCATGAAAGGGTGACCCCTCATTTTATCTCAGCCCAAAACATCTCAGCAAAAATATCTCGTTTATAATATCTCAGTCCAAAATGTCTCAGTTCAAAAATGTCTCAGTCTAAAATGTCTCAGTTCAAAAATATCTCAGTCCAAAATGTCTCAGTTCAAAAATATCTCAGTCCAAAAATATCTCAGACAATAATGTATCGAACAAAAATATCTCGAATAAAATAATAATGATGGGACGGAACGTCTGGTGGATTCATCAACGTTCTAAATCGTCGATTTAAACGAGACACATGTTTCTATTGTTGGCTTATAATAACAGATGGCATTAGATGAATGTGTATACATGATGGCTGGTTGATTCGCTGTTGATTGGGTGGTTCGTGTATTATTGGCTCGTTAAGTATGTTGAAGCTCGTTAACTAATTGCTGATTTTTATGGTTAACATGCCGTTACACTTAGTACAAAATCAAAAGAAAGGATATAACCTTATCTGGAATATTTTAATATCAATGTATGGCTGTTCATTAATGTGATACTAATTAAATGTAATATCATTTTTATGTGTCTAGTTTAACAATAGTGGAGCCCCCCGCAGGGGGGCGGAACCTACTGCCTCCACGCATATACTTTCCACGCCGAGACAAGGTGCTATATGGGTTTACAACTTTCTACGCGTGGAAAGCCCACGCATGTACTTTGGGGGCACACTATGTGTCTAGTTTAACAATAGTGGAGCCCCCCGCAGGGGGGCATAACCTACTGCCTCCACGCATATACTTTCCACGCCGAGACAAGGTGCTATATGGGTTTACAACTTTCTACGCGTGGAAAGCCCACGCATGTACTTTGGGGGCACACTATGTGTCTAGTTTAACAATAGTGGAGCCCCCCGCAGGGGGGCGGAACCTACTGCCTCCACGCATATACTTTCCACGTTGAGACAAGGTGCTATATGGGTTTACAACTTTCTACGCGTGGAAAGCCCACGCATGTACTTTGGGGGCACACTATGTGTCTAGTTTAACAATAGTGGAGCCCCCCGCAGGGGGGCGGAACCTACTGCCTCCACGCATATACTTTCCACGCCGAGACAAGGTGCTATATGGGTTTACAACTTTCTACGCGTGGAAAGCCCACGCATGTACTTTGGGGGCACACTATGTGTCTAGTTTAACAATAGTGGAGCCCCCCGCAGGGGGGCGGAACCTACTGCCTCCACGCATATACTTTTCACGTTGAGACAAGGTGCTATATGGGTTTACAACTTTCTACGCGTGGAAAGCCCACGCATGTACTTTGGGGGCACACTATGTGTCTAGTTTAACAATAGTGGAGCCCCCCGCAGGGGGGCGGAACCTACTGCCTACACGCATATACTTTCCACGCCGAGACAAGGTGCTATATGGGTTTACAACTTTCTACGCGTGGAAAGCGTGGACTGAGATATTTTTGAACTGAGACATTTTGGACTGAGATATTTTTGAACTGAGACATTTTAGACTGAGACATTTTTGAACTGAGACATTTTGGATTGAGACATTTTTGAACTGAGACACTTTGGACTGAGATGTTTTTGAACTGAGACATTTTGGTCTGAGATATTTTTCCCGAGACTTTTTTGTATGAGATCATTTAGGAGAGACATTTTGACTGGGAACCCCATGATAGTTATAACCATTCAGTGCTAATTCATCAACTTCTTGAATAAAGTCCGCTAAAAAAGCATTATTATACTGTCTGGTTTTCCAAGACCATGCCACACACCTATGATAAATGGTACAGTTTCTCCTATAAGGCAACCCAGTATAGGCCAAAAATTATCATCAGTGCTGCTAAATAATGCCAAACCATCAATGTTCACATCAATAATAATTTCTTTGTGTTCAAGCAAGTACTCATCTGTGACCCTTTGATTTAAATTAATAATGATACCTTTGTACCACATTAAACCTTCACCATTACGTTGCAATTCAACTCTGCGTGGGGTTTGCAGTAAAGTCTTATGAGTCTTCGGTAAAGAGCCATGGAGAAGTTTTAGTCCTGCAAGAAGCTCATCAACTTTCCTATGTGCAACACCCCTTATTGCCCATTCCTTTAAAAACCTTGACAGGTATTTATCAGGATCCTCTATTGACGGAATGTCATTCTGGTCCTGGATATTGATTGCAAACTCTTCATCTGAATCAACATCAGCGGCTTCAGCCTCCGATTCTTGTTCAAAATTAGCATTGCAATCATTGTGATCATCTAATTCATTATCATCACTGGAAAGGCTGTTTCAACCTTCCTCTACTTCTGAATAAACTGATGAATCATTCCTGTCTAAATGTTGATTATGGTCCCCTAGCTCAAAAACTTCTAATGCATCATCAACTTGTGCCAAAGTCTGTCTCACTTCTTCGGTATAAAGACGCTTCCTGACTGCTTTTACAGATGCAGCATGCAATTTGCGTTTCATACTTTACTTTACAATAAATTAGACTAAAAAAGCCAATCAACGGCCACTCAGGGAACAATGAAGGTCAGCGAAACCCGCGTAGGTTGTCTTATATCGCGTCGATATTTCCTGATATCTGGTCCGGGGAAAGGAAAAGAACTTGATGGGAAATGCAGAATTTCAACTGATCGTAGAATGTGGAGGAGACATGCGACTAAAAAGGCCAATACCTGAATAATAAAATATTATAGCCAGCAAAGTTATTGCGGTAATTATTTAGAATAACAAACCACCCTTCGATGACCTTGACCTTGACATATATTGTCAAGCTCATGACCTTGAATAACAATCAAAAGATTTTAGCCGTTGGCCGTTGTTCGTTAAAAAGTTATTAACAAAAAAAGTTTGAAGAATATAGCAGTTACTTTGAGTATTAAAAGGCATCAATAACTATGTAAATGGAAATAGTACATGTATGAACGAAGGAAAGTCATTTATAAAGCAGCGAATCGTTAGTATATTGAACAATCTTTATTAAAGCAGAGAATAGTTGGTATAGAAAAGTTATATACAATTTTATGTGTTAGAAAGCATAAATATAAAGTATTCTCTGCTTTATCCATAATTGTATTATTGTAATTGTAAACTATCTTTAATTGTGCAATTAGTATCATAAAATTATTATCATAGATAAAATTGTATATATACTTTTCTATACCAACTATTATCTGCTTTAACAAAGACTGTTCAATATATACTAACGAATCCGCTGCTTTAAATAACTTCCTTCGTTCATTATACATGTACTATTTTCATATACACATATTAGTTATTTATGCCTTTCAATACTCAAAATAACTGCATGGCTATATTCTTCAAACTTTTTTGATTAGTAACTTTTTAACGAACAACGGTTGACGGCTAAAGCCTTTTAATTGGTGTTCAGGGTCATGACCTTGACAATATATGTCAAGATCAAGGTCATCAAAAAGTGGTCCGTTATTTTAAATAATTACCGTTATTGCAAAATAGTCCACAAAGATAACATCGCAACAGCATGATAACACAACACATGTAAAGGGAAACGATTCGAATCATCTAGGTAGGATAGAAAATTCCTTTCCACTCTTTAGCTTCATTTTCTTGTTCTCTACAGGACTTTTCTAATGTCAAACCGTGCAGTGCAGATCATGTCCTCCCTATAACTTTATAAATTAAAGAGTGAGGTTAGATGGGCCGGCACATTACGCCAAAGTAAACAGCTGTATTCTACATCTAAATGTTGTAAATACATAAAAATCCGTAAAATCTAAAACGAATACAATAAGAAAAATCTTAAAAAATACTAAAAGCTCGCACTACACAACCCCCTAATATAACCTTATTATAACTATCCAACAGAACTTTAAGAATCGAGGGTTTAATTATTATATAGTTAGCAATTATACATACCTTCTTTAACAAAGTCGACATTTCCTTATACTTCTAGGCAAACCACGTCGAACGTTCACAACACAAAACTGGCAGCGAAAACGCGGGTAATCCGTTCTCTTCTAGATCCTTCTCTTCTGAAATTCTCGCGATCTTACTCTGAAGCTCCTCGAGTAACTCTCGATCTCGATGTTATTCGATATACCGTCAATATATCGATAGATATATCGATGGCGTCACAATGACGTCATTTTGACGTCACTGCAAGGAGCCTTGATGAAAAATTGACCATTTAAAGTCAAAATGACATCATTTTGACGTTTTCGTGACTTTTTGTTCTCCTTGGGTAAATACATTGTAAATACATTTAGGAAAATAAATGACTCATTTGTATGTATAATATATAATATATGTTAATATAATATATGTTTTTATATTGTAATAAATATTTACAATACATTATTCTTGTGTATCCATGAATTGTGTGAATTATCAAAATCCTAACAACTTTACATAAACCTCATCCCCTCTTTTGCGCAAAACTTTTTCAACGAGATACACGTCGGGATTAGCAATGTAACTCGTATTCGTCGAAGCTGCCGGCGATGGGTTTTCCGCAGGAATCTTCCAACAGATACGTCACGGGATTAGTTTTCTGCACTTTGACGATTCTAAACACCTCCGTGGTCCAATTTGGCGTGTATTTTTTCTCGAAGATTGTTTTGAATTTACTCACGCGTATCAAGTCGCCCACTTTGAATCGCGCGGGAGCAGCGATCTTTACGTGGCTGTACACCGTTTTTAGGAGCTTGTCGGCGATCGCGGGGGTAACATCGATGAGTCGCATGCCGATAGTTCGATGTTTTTGCGCGTTGTAATCCGATACGAGACCCGGCAGCGAATCGATCTATTTGTAATTTCCATTGCGCGTAAACATTTTTCACATGTCGTTCTTGAGCGTGCGCGATTGAATCGTTCGACGACCGATGCCTTCATTACGGAATAGGTCGAATAGTGATTGATATTATGTTTCTTCAAGAGTTTCTGCACGTTTGCGTTGTAAAATTTTTTCCTTTGTCAGTCTGCAGATTTTTCGGGCATCTTCCGCCGTCTCGAATTATTTTCGCAATCGCCGCAGTAACCTCGATTCCGCTCTTGGCCTTGAGCGGTATGGCCCATGCGTGCTTGCTCAGCACGTCAATAACGGTGAGCATGTAGTAGTAGCCTCTGTTGAATCGCGTGTATGGACGCATCTCGACCACATCTACCTGCCACAGGTCATCGTATCCGCGCACTATAACGCGTCTTCGCGAAAAATTTCTTCTCGCAGGAGCGTGTAATTCTTCCACCAGCCTCCGTTTCTCAGTTGATTGCTTCTTACCAGCCATGACGATGACGCGCAACTGACGCAGATATCAGATGTACGTTCTTATCTATTCGCGATGATTCGCAATTACATCTTGAATCATCTTTTGACGTTCGTTTAAGGTAATTTGCACGTTATTCTGGAATGCGGCCATCTTTCTTTCGATTTAATCCTGTCGATCTTTCAAAATTTGCACGCTCTGCTGCACGTAACGTTTATTGGCTGCATCGCCATCATTTACAGACGGCGCTATTCGCCGAATCTTGCGCAATTTCGCGTCAAAGTCGGTGGCGACCATGCAAAGAGCGTTATCGCGCACGTAATTTCTGATTAATCTGCTCCATTGATAGTACGGTTCCGCACCGCCTCTTCCGAGCGATATACCAAACTTGTTGATCAGCATTTCGATGTTGATTGAACGGATCGCTGTCGCGCCATTTAATTTATAATAAGTCCAGCCTCGCGAAGTTCCTCGATAATCGACAGAATCTCGTTATTGAGACCGGTGTGACCTGCTAGGCGGGAAGCTTCGAGCAATCGGAGGCGATCTACGAGCTCGTTGGGATCGTCCCAATGAACATAGTCGATCTTGTTGTCTTTTAATGTCATGGCACGCGGTATACCTTTTCCAGCTTTTTTACCCGAAATCGACGATGCAATTATATGGTCGATCTTATTGCCTGTCATGGCACGCGGTATACCTTTTCCAGCTTTTTTACCCAAAATCAACGGCCCGATTATATGTGTGTACTTGTATCCCCCGTTGCCCTTTATTTGAGCGTGAGCATCATAATTGCGTTTATGAACATTCGTCATCAACAGAATGCTCTTGTATGTTTGCATATCGTTCTCCGTGTAGATATCGTCATCGGGATATTTCTTAAAGATTAATTCGAAAAGACCGCGTGTGCCAGCGTATCGTATGCCGTCGATAATTATGTTGTCCTCGTTGTTCACGTCAAAACGTTTATTACCGAGCATCATTCCATTATCGTTGGTGAATTTAACACCGTACGCGATGTCCATACCGCTTTCTTCATCGCCGCTCAGAACTGCCCCGATGTACTTTTGGCTCAATGGACCAAAGTGATCTCGCAACGTACGTTTCTCGACCCTCAGATGTTTGCAACTGCTGTCGAACGGACGTCACGAGTGAGTCATTCGTGGTTTCGAAAACATCTTCGTTTGCGAGCACTGTGGGTTGTACGGAAGGCGCAAAGGTTATCAGTGGTTCATTCAATGGACCTTTCGATCGTTTCGCTTTACGCGGCTGTAAAATTTTGGTTATTTCGCTCAAATTAGATGGCACATTTATCGATCTTTTCAATGTAACCTGAGTTGAAGCCATTACAGAGTCGTTAAACGAGGCGTTTGGTCGTTGTCGTTTGATCTTCGGCTCTTTGTCTTTCCACGCTGTTTCATTCTCAATCTTTGACACATCAGATTTTTTGCCAACGGTGTTTTCGGCAATCTGCCTTAGAGGCTCGATGATGGGCTTAAAATGTTTCTCCAACGCGACATCTTCCTCCACTTTACCAGTTTTCAAGGCGTGATACTTTTTGCGAATCAAATTGCTCGTTTTCGCAACATCTTTTACGATCTTCTCGCGCTCGCGAATTGTCTCGCTCCTGTCGATCGCAGCCATCGCGGGGAAAAAAACAAAGCAGAGTGTCGATCTTTCTCTGTAACGCTAACGTTGTTTCACCTTCGACGACGTATCGGCGACGACTGACTGCCTTTACGGTATCGCGAACGCGTTAAATCCTTTTTTGTATCAACCGTACGAAAGCGCGCTGTCCTTGTCTCGCGTACGTCTGACAGAGATAAAAGCAGTCGACGCATGGAAAGTCATCGCTTTCATCACTTCCGGCACCCACGAGCGATTATTGTCAAGCGTCATTTCTTCTTGCTCACTGTTATGAAAAAATAAAAATGTTCACGTCGCGAAAGCTAATGTTTGTTTCGACGCTTCGCAATTCGTCTCGAATTCGCGATGTAGTAGAAATACGGAGCGAGAAAATGGGATGGGCCGCGCTGTTGAACGGATAGCGACTCGATTTTCGCGTCAGCGACGCTCTCCGTTGGCTCCTCTTTCTTCACCGCCTTCGCAATTTGTCTCGAATTCGCAATGTAGTAGAAATACGGAGCGAGAAAATGGGCTGGGCCGCGCTGTTGAACGGATAGCGGTCTAATTTTCGCGTTAGCGACGCTCTCCGTCGGCTCCTCTTTCTTCACCGCGGTCAAGTTCGAGTTGTCGACGATCTTTTTAAACGGCTCGATGGGAGGTTTAAAGTGCATGTCCAACTCAATGTCCTTCTCGATCTTACCGGTCTTCAAAGCGCGAGGTTTTTTGCGAATCGAATTACTCGTTTTCGCAATATCTTTCACGATCTTACCGGTTTTCAAAGCGCGAGGTTTCTTGCAAATCAAATTACTCGTTTTCGCAATATCTTTCACGATTTTCTCGGGCTCTCTAATCTCCTCGCCGCTGTCCATGTTGCGATAACGTTGTTCAATCGACGCGTCGACAACTAACCGCGTTTCGGTATCGCAAAGTCGTTAAATCCTTTTCTGTATTGACCATTTGAAATCGCACTGTCCTTGTCTATCACCACGAATCCATACTTTTGTTGCCAACACGTATGACACAATTTACTGAAATCATCGTAAGACATATCTGTGTTTACGTGATCATTGTACACGTGTTTCAGATTGGTACCATCCTGGTTAAACAAAATCAATAAATTCGCGTTGTCGCGTATATATAAGATGCTTCGGTATCTTTGCATACGTCTGACAAAGATAGAAAGAGTCAACGTCCGCGTGCCTGCCCATTGCAAAGTATTCTCTTATCGTATCCTGCTTGTCGCACGCCACGTCATCAAAGATAAAAATAGAATTCGGGAGCGCCTCGCTCGGCGGAATAACGTCACTGTTATTCGAGAACGTAAAGTAGCCAATCTCTTTTATCGGTGTTAGTATATTCTCCAAATATCGATATTTCGGTTGTTGCAACGATTTCGAGTACACATACACGTTCTCGAAACGTACACCGTGCGGACTTTACAGCAAGTTTATCAAGACGTTTGTCTTGCCGCAATTCGACGGACCGCAGATGATACCGCGTATAGAAATCGGTAGCATGCCTCCATGTTTGCGCACCTCTTTCGTTAACGGCATCCTATCGTCAAAGTTTGTCACTTTGATCGTCCGCGATTGTCGTACGAACCGCATTTTACCTCCCCTCCACTTCAAATAAAAAACAATATCGAGAAAGCTTGCCTATTTATAGAGGCGCGTAGAGCTGAGATGCTCAGTGCTCAGTCGTTAAAATGTTTTTGCTCGTGTCGGATAACAGCGATATTTACGATTTAACCGCCGAGCAGTTAAAGTATATACCAAAGGTCATTCTACTGCGACAGTTTTATAATCACATAGATTATTTGTGGGATAAGCTTCCCGAACATATCAAGGCAGATTCGGAGGTTCAGCAATATCGGCGCTGTTTAATACATTATAATTTGCCGTGTCAGCAAACGCACATCGACGGTCCGCCACCGTTGATAAAAAAACTGTGGCGAATGCCGCCGAAGATAGGCCGAAATCTGGTGAATCGCGCGATAAACGCGCTTCCGATCGAATTACACATCCCCGGCTATCAATTTTGCAGACCGGGAACTCGCTTAGAAACACGATTAGCAAGAGGTGATCGGGGTATTAATTCATTGGACGCAGCGTGTCGCGAGCATGACATAGCCTACTCGCGTAGCAACGATCTCGCAGAACGACACGTGGCAGACAATATACTCGCCGCGTACACGCGAAAACGTGTCACCGCGAACGATTCGACTCTCGGAGAGAGAGCTGCGGCTACAGCCGTCTGGGCGGCCATGAAGGCTAAAACGAAACTCGGTATGGGTTTGAAAACGAAGAAAAAGAAGAAGACCAAGCGAATACTTCCGGTAGCGAAACGCGGCGGTATCCTATCGATCCTGCCGTTATTAGGGGTTCTCGGCTCGTTGGTCGGCGAAGCGGCGGGAGTCGCAAAGGCCGTGAATGATAATAAAGCCGCGCGGCGTCAGCTGGAAGAGATGCAACGTCACAATCGCGCTATGGAAGGTCACGGACTTTATCTTGCTCCGTACAACCGCGGACGGGGAGTCTCGAGAAAAAAAAACGTCAAAAAGACGCTAAAAATTCCCAAGGGTGTAACTAACAACGTACAACTGCAACAATTGGCAAAACGTATGCGCATTCCATATTTTAGAGGTATTTTCTCTGTAGAGACTCAGAGAGACTCTGTAGAGAAACCACCAGTTCTGATAAAAAAATTCTTCGACAATGAACTATCAGAATCCTTCATGTTCCTCATTCACTCGACTATGAATATATTCCATACAAAAATCGAAAAATTAGAAAAAGATAATAATTCTATTAACGAAACAAAAAAGATACTGCTATCTATCACTAAAAATTTGGAAGACAGAATAACAAATAATTTCATACCGCTCAAAGTTCAAGATATTTTGAAAAAGTTCTCAGATCCATCCACTTTTAAAAAAGGCGTGTTAACTGAGTGAATTGCGTTTGTATCGAAATTATTGTTGCCTCTTTTCCGCGATGCCGATTGGTTCTCTCGCTGCGCTTACTTTATTTGCAGCTGTCATCGTATATTTTAACAGTTGTGTGTATCAAGAAGTTAATAGTGTAATAGTAATAGCATAATGCTAAAGCGAAATGGCGCGCGCGAAGCGCGCGCATCTGTAATGTCTAGTCCATTATTAAAAAAGCCGTGTTACGGGTGAATTTCGTTTATATCGAAAAATTGAAGCCTCTTTTCCGCGATGTTGATTGGTTCTCTTAAATTGCTGCGCTTACTTCATTTGCAGCTGTCATTGTATATTTTGACAGTTGTGTGTATCAAGCAGTGGTATCAAGGGTTAATAGTGTAATAGTAATAGCATAATGATAAAGCTAAATGGCGCGCGCGAAGCGCGCGCGTCTGTAATGTCTAGTTCCCTCTCTAAAAGAGGCGTGCAAAGTCGATACTCGAATGTATCGCGTTATTGTTGCCTCTTTTCCGCGATGCCGACTGGTTCTCTCTCGATTGATTGCCGTCGCGCCGTGACTTGCTTCATCCCGTGAGTGGCTGTCATCGCGGAGTGTGTCGTACGTTTTGACAGTTTGAACGTTAGCCTATATTGTCGTGTGAGTGTCGTGTGAGTATATTATAATTGTTTATTATTTTTATTTAAATCTCTCCTTTCTCAATGGAAAAATAAAAAAGACTGGAGATTAAAGCTATCATTACATCATATCATTGTACCTAGCAAAGAAGTACCGTTGAAATACAAATGTAATATTTATTATAATTATTATAATATTATTACTGTTTCTTTTCTACAGGAAAATAACTGGAGAGGATATATGATGCTATTTTAGGAAAAAGGACCTGATCCACAGTTGAAAATAATAGTTAATCAGTTATATTATGTTAAAATTATATGAATTTTCAAGTTTTGTATATCATGTCAGAAGAACTGTAACAAAAGATTTTACATTATAGATTATATATGATAACAGATTACATGATCTTTATTAATGTTTTCTATAGAAAGAAGCTAGAGATGAGATACTTATATTTTGTACGTGTTTTACTGTGTTAAAACACTTCCTAATATCAATTTAGTAAGAAAAAAGCAATATAATTTATAAAAATAAAATAATTAAATTAAATATCAAAGTAAATCATTTTTTACATACTGACGATATTTTAACGTTATAGATCTTTTCTAAATCACATCAAAGTAAAATTAACATTTATTTTAAATGAAAATTTAATTAATTTAAATTTATTTTATTTTTTTCATTATTTTTCTTTTTGTTTATAAATACAGAAATTTTCTTTTTTTCAACATTTATTTATATGTTTTGTTCATATCTAATATTTGGCTTACAAATATTTATATTTATTTCCATGAAACTATATAGAAATACCTATTCGTTAATTTTTAATTGTTATTATGGTACAAAAATTTTTGAGAGAAAAATTAGGTATAGTAAAAGGTTATTTTCTGCTATTATAGTTATTTTATGTTAACTTTTAATTCTTGACACGTGTCTCAAGATATGTATTTTTCAACACATTATATAAGAACTTGATAAGAACTTATAATTTTAAAATTTATTTTATTTTTATTTTTAATAAATGTAAATGTAAAAGAACAATACATTAACAATACAGCGTTACAACACATTTAAAAAAACTTTGAAACGTTATAATCTACTAAATTTTACTGGAAATTATGCATTTTTGCAACAAAATATAATTAAATGTAATTAACGTAAATAACTGCTGTAACTAATATTATATTGATAATATACTTCATTGATTATGCCATTCTCATATTTTTTTCTGGTTTTCCTGGTTATTCTGATTCTGTAAAAGAAAATTACTCATTAATTTTAAAAAAGTAGTTATGAAAGTAACTGTAACTAATATTAACTATAATTTTTTAGTTTAATATTTTTTTAGTTGATATACTTTTATTTTTTTATGTACCTGTGGTATTGCGATGCTATTTACCTGATTATCTTCTAGCTTTCTTTTTTTAAGTGTTTGGACGGCTTTTATTAATTGTATTAAAGACATTTTTCCTTCTTTGGGATGTATATCTTTAATGTCATTAACCACCAAATATGGTGGAACAGCTATTAAATTAATATATTAATTAATAGATTATATAATAACATAATTAAATATGAGAAAGGGATAAGAAAAATAAGTTAAATGTAAGAATCATAGAAGAAAGAAATAAAAGTTGACATAAAATAACTATAATACCAAAGAAAATAATCTTTTACTGTATCTAATTTCTTCTAAAAAAATTCTTTGTTTAATAATAATTTAAAATTAGCAAATATAAGTATTCTATAAGTTTCGCGGAAATAAGCATAAATATTTGTAGGTAAAATATTTGATGTTAACAAAATGTACAAATAATTTTTTATTGTTGCAAAAGAAGAAAGAAATTTTATAATATTTACAGTAAAAAAAAATATTGGAAAAATTAAATAAATTTAAATAGAAATTAATTAAATATTAATTATTATTTTAATGTTACTTTAATTTAGAAAAAATGTTAAAATAATAGTATGCATAAAAAATTATTCATATGATATGTAATTTAATTAGTTTATTTTTAAGTTAATTTGCTTTATTTTTCTTACTATAACTAAATTGATATTAGAAAAGTGTCTTGTATAAACATTTAGAAAAAAAATATAAAATTACCTGAATTTTGCATAGTTCCAATTAATTCAATTTTATCCCCTTTATTTAAATTTAAATTTAAACATTTATCATCATCAAAATTTAGAATGTTGACTTCTAATTTAAATGTGCCGTCAGTTATAGATCCACATACTGTACTTTTGTTTAGTTTATTATTAACAACGGATCCAAAATTTGTTTTTATGTATGCTTCTAGAACTGTAAAAAATATATATATATATTATATATAAAAATATGTCATAATTTTAAAGCTTAAAGTAATAGATGTACGTAAAACTCACTAATACATTGTGAAGTATTTGCAACTTCATTCAATAAAACTCTTTTTGGATTTATTTGCTCCAGTTTAGGATAATATTCTCCCAAGTTAGTTATTACTGTATTTTTTCTAATTAATAGTTCATACCGTACATTACCGTTGTTGTATATATTCATTTTAGGTTCTCTAGCTTGTAGTCCGTCTAAATGAAAAACATATTTAAATGTAATTTAATGTTATAATATTACATTTAATTATATTTTTAAATTAACATTAAAATTATAAGTTATACAAAATTTGTTTTAATGAGTTTCTCTATCGGTTTGATGTCGTCGTTCCAAGCAACAATCTGAATCCTTCTTCCATTTCCATTATTAACATAAAACTTGAAGAATTTGTATTTTGTGTTTGTACCAACAGTACGAAATGCCTCAATGCCATCCACATAGCCAATTATTTCACTACAGTAATATAGAATTATAGAAGAATCATAGAATTTTTATATATTATATTTTTTGAGAGACAAAGAAAGAGAGAGACAGAGAGAGAGAGAGAGGGAGGACGGGAGAGAGAGAAGGAGGGAGAGAGGGAGGGAGGGAGAGAGAGAGGGATAGAGGGAGGGAGGGAGGGAGGGAGAGAGAGAAAGGGAGAGAGAGAGAGAGAGAGAGAGAGAGAAAGAGGGAGAGAGAGAGGGGGAGAGAGAGAGGAGGAGAGAAAGAGGAGGAGGGAGAGAGGGGGGGAGAGAGAGAGAGAGAAAAAAAGAGCGAAAAAGAACTATATAACTTATAGCGAAAGCGAAATAACCTATATAACTTACACTGTTGAATCGAAGAATTGTATGTCGTCCAATACTTCATTCGGTGTCAACATATTTATCAAATTTTCATTATTTTCCTTCAGCTCATTAACAATATTTACACCTTTTTGAAAAGCCTCTTCAAGTGCCATTTTGCTGTTTAATACATCTGCAGTTGAATATATTGATTTAAATTTAAAAGTTCTTTTATTTATTTATCACCATGGAATTGATATTCTTCAACTATTTTATTTGTAGGGGTATAATTCATGAAAATCAATTAATCGTTCCCACGATACATATTTAACCAATATATATTCTAAGGACAGAGTTATTTTGTGAGTAGTTTTATTTCTTTCTTTATTAAATAACAATAATCTTTTTTGTTCGTATTTTAATATACATATATCTTTTTCCAAGATTGTTTTTTTTATTTTTGTTCTCAAAAATCTCTCTTTTTTCTTTAAGACATATTCCTTTTTCAAGAATATTCTGTGATGTAATCTTATTCTGATATATTCTTATTCTAAGAATATATAATATTTATTTCAGATTATCTACAGAGTCGTTCAACCTATTTCCTTTTCCCGTTTCTTGCCCTCTCTTTCTAAGTTTGATTGTACGTGTTACTTGCATAGAAATTATAAGCATTCTACAGTTGGACAACAAGTAAGAATAAGTCTTTTAATAGAACAACATATATATATATATACATATTCTCACGACAGAGTTATATAAATCTGTAAAAAATTACCTTTTTTAAAAAAAAGGTAAAGAAAGGCGCCAAGTACACGCATAGTAGTGTGTATGTTGTTACCTCGAAAAAAAAACAGTGGTAGTATTATACCTCACAAAAATCTAAGTAACAAGTGATAGACGTAATCTTTGTATTTCGAAAAATCTCGAAAAAACCTAAGCAGTAGTATCTTTACCTCGAAAAAACCGAAGTAACAAGTGGTAGACGTAATCTTTGTATGTATCTCGAAAAATCTCGAAAAAACCTAAGCAGTAGTGTTTGGCGCTCGCCAAATTGTATATATAGTTCTCCTTAGTTTAGTTATGTACATACTATTTTGATTATCTCTCGTTTAACGTATTTCGGGACTCGCGCGAAACGTCGGCGGATCGCGATCGACACGCGTAATCGATGTTTCCGCGACTCACCAATCGGTGCTGCCCTCGTTCACCCCACGAGGGCACCCGTCTAACGAAGAGCAAGTACTCCCGCTCCCGACACTTACAGCGCCGGAGCACGAACACTCTCTCACAAGAAGTCCTTCGTTTAACACGTCTCGGGGTGCACACGCACTACGCTATACCGTCGGATTCCGAGATCCAGAAGGTTCGCCAGATCGACGGCCTTCCGTGCTTGCTTGCTTTGCTGCCTGCCTTGTTTGCCCCGCTGTTTGCTTGCTGCCTGCCTTAGCCCGCTGCCTTGCTGCACGTGCCACCACGAGCTTGCACGAGACGGATCCTCGAGGAGACGACGGCATCCCGAATGGTGAGTCGCATGCCTTTTACATCGATTCTCGCTTTCTATTCGCTTTGGGGAGGCATTACACACCTCCCCTGGTCCTTCGAGTCACGCTTATCGCAAATCCGGGGACAGCTCCACCGCCCCCCGAGCATTGGTCCTTCGAGCCGGATCGTCGCGTCATTGAATACCGCCGACCTTTCGCTATAGTACCTCGTTAAATGCGTTAAAGAGCTATCGCGCAAGGCTTCCCTAGACGTGGAACGCTTTCGTGAAGTTAATTCGCTCGCGCCTTTGCATCTTTATAATCGGAGTAGCTCGCCCGCCACGATATCTCTCGACCGCAGGATCGCTCAATCGCAGGATCGCTCGCGACGGGAATACACGCGCGGAGCCGTGTGCGCCATTATCGCTGATCGCTCGACCGTCGAATTGACGGCACATAATTAAATCGTCATTGTCGCCCAGTTAGCAATACGATTGAATATACTAATTAAGGAATATTCCTTCGCGAATATTCCATCGTGCCATCGCACATACATTTCAAACGAGCCATACGTTACTCGCCACCTTGGCGGGCGGACGCTATTGTTTGTCTCTTTTTTTTGCCGTCGGAATTCAGAGTCTTCGTGCCTCGTTGTTTTCGTACACCGTGTGGATCGTTCGAACTGCCATCGACTCAGAATAATATTTCGCTGTCCTTCGATCGTTCTGACTTGTATACGCTATTATAATTCTCTATTATAATAAGTACTGGTCGTTCCTCTTATCTCCTTCGCCTCTTCGCGGTGAAGATATTCAAGTTCTCGCAATTATTAGTCGCTAAATTGCACCATGTCAAAGAACGCACAACCTCGTCGTGAATTGTGCATTCGTCGTATGCGTGAGATCCATGATCTCTCCCTACAAGCCGCAACCGACGCGGCAATGCGCGCAAACTTCCTCGGCCGCTACTCGAGCGTGGCAAAACTCGCGGATGATTTTGAGAGTGCGCATCTGAAAATCGTGCAGGAAACCTCGGATTTCGACGCCGAGGACGTGATTCGGGCCGAGTTCGATAAGATGCACTACGCTGTAAAGGGCCGGTACCACGTGGTCACCGGCGCGCCGCACGGAACCGCACAGACGCAGCCCTCGGGCCAGACCTCGGCTATCAAATTGCCGAAGATCTCGCTTCCGCAGTTCTCGGGCGATCTATCGTTATGGCCTTCTTTCATCGCGTTTTTTAATACGTCGATACATGATAACCGGCAGATTTCCGCGATCGAGAAATACCAATATCTGTTGGCATCGCTGAAGGACAAAGCCCTCAACGTAATTAAAAACTTGCCGTTCGCCGCGGAGTACTATCCGATTGCTTACGACGCGCTCCTCGCTCGATATCGGAACAAAAGGAAGCTTGCGGACTATCATTTACGCTCCATGTTTGAGGCAACACCGCTGAAGACGGAGTCGGCCGAGGCTCTCCAAAAATTGTTAGACGCGTTTACCGAGAATACGCGCGCGCTCTCTCTGATGAAATTCCCGACAGATTCGTGGGATTTTGTTCTGCTGACATTCTTGTTGGACAGGCTTCCGCGTTCCCTTCGGGAAAAATTCGAATCTGCTCACCGGGCTGAGGAAATACCGCGATATGCTCAAGTCACGCAGTTTCTGTCAGAACATTGTAAGGTTCTGGAGGCCGCCGCGGGCCCGTCCACTACATCGATCAAACCTAAGCCTAGGTCGGTCTCGTCGTTCGTTACTCATACGGCCGACTGCCCGATTTACAAGGAACAGCACTACATCTCAAAGTGCCCGCGATTCCTAAAACTCTCGCCGAGGGAGAGACAGTCCCAGGCGCGCGATTCGAAACTGTGCCTTAACTGCCTGCGATCGGGGCACGGAATGAAGAACTGTCCTTCCGCGTGGACGTGTCGAACATGCGGCGCGAAGCATCATACGCTCTTGCATCACGAGCGGAGCTCGGACTCTAACTCTACGACCGAACCCGTGACCGCGACTCCTGTCGCGCAGGACCTCGCGGACGCTCCTCAATCGGAGGAAAAACCGATCGTCACAATGACGAGTCGAGCCGATAGGGTCGTGCTATTATCCACCGTACGAGCTGAGGTGATAGACGCCCACGGCAACGCGTTACCTGTCCGTGTGCTATTGGATAGCGCGAGTCAGGCTAATTTTGTTACAGAAGGCTGCCTTCGGAGAGGCGGCTTCCGTCGAACGCGACACAGCGCGACCGTATTCGCAGTAAATGAGGCTAAGGCGGCCACAACGAGGGGCCTTACCTCTTTCGTAATTCGTGCGCGCGGTCAAGACGATACTCGATTCTCAATCGAAGCTACGATCCTCCCTCGCATCACCTCGCCGTTGCCTAACGAAAGGATTGAAGTCCAATCGTGGACTCATTTGAAGGGATTGACGCTCGCGGATCCCGAGTATTGCTTGCCCGGTAATATTGACATTTTGTTGGGAGCAGAGTGGTTTGTATCCCTACTGCGTGACGGTCGTCGTAAGGGAGGGAAGGGAGAACCCGACGCTTTCAATACAATTTTCGGTTGGGTGCTCACTGGTGCGGTATCTTCGGTGCAAGCCGCACCCCTGCGTTCGTTCGCGACTACACTCGAGTCGATCGAGACCTCAATCGGCCGCTTTTGGCAATTAGAAGAGGTGCCGGACGACACTTCATGCTCGGAGGAAGATCGTCGTTGTACGGATTTCTTCGCTAGGACCACGTATCGGGATTCCTCGGGTCGGTTCGTGGTTTCGTATCCATTCGCGACAGATCCTCCTACATTCGTCGACTCGCGTTCCATCGCCGTAAGTCGTCTCCGTGCGCTCGAGCGCCGATTCCGATCTAACCCTGAGTTTCGCGTCAGTTATAACGAGTTCATGCAAGACTATCTCGACAGCGGTCATATGAAATTGCTACGTAATCCATTCCCGGCGGATGGACACGTTTATTATTTGCCGCATCACGGCGTGTACAAACTCGATAGCACTACCACAAAGCTGCGGGTAGTTTTCAACGCTTCGTCGCGATGCGCTAACGGACTGTCGCTGAACGACACGTTGCTTAGCGGCCCGAAATTGCAGCAAGACTTGCTCGCAATCTTAATTAGATTTCGCGCCGAACCGGTGGCCCTCACCGCGGATGTGAAGCAGATGTTCCGCCAGATCTGGATAAACCCAGCGCAATGCGACTACCAACGCATTGTCTGGCGTTTTTCAGAGTCAGATCCTATCTTGGATTATATCCTCCAGACGGTTACCTTCGGCGTAACTAGCTCACCGTTCCTGGCGATCTACTGCTTACTCCAGCTCGCGATTCTATATCGGACAGAATATCCCTTGGCCTACGCCGCTTTACTCGAGGCTCTTTACGTCGACGATGTCGTGATTAGCGTTCGTACCGTGGAGCAGGCTCGCGCATTTCGTGACCAGCTGCTATCGCTACTCCGCCGCGCCGGCTTCGAGCTTAGAAAATGGGCGAGCAGCCATCCCGCCGCGTTGGATGGGCTCGACCCTCAGTTATGCAATCAAACAATGTTGTCGTTTGAATCGAGCGAGGATCATTCCGTTAAAACCTTAGGCCTACGATGGCACTCACAATCCGATAGTTTCGGACTTCACGTCAATCCGTTGGACCGCAAGTGCACTAAACGTACTATACTCTCGGAGGTGGCGCGTATCTACGACCCCCTGGGATTGCTGGCTCCACTCACGTTCAGCGCGAAATGTCTCATCCAGCGCTTGTGGAAGCTCAAGCTGGAATGGGACGACGAGCCTCCGACCGATATCTGTCGCGATTGGGATCGTTTCCAGGCGGAAATCGACGAGCTCGCTTCCCTACGCATTCCTCGCACGTTTGACACACGCAATGTCATTCGCCGTGAACTGCATGGCTTTTGTGATGCCAGTGAACTGGGCTACGGGGCCGTGATTTATTTACGTTTTGTCACCCGGGATGGTGTAGTCGTTCGTTTGCTCTGCGCGAGATCTAAAGTGGCACCGCTCCGGTCCGTCTCTATTCCACGTTTAGAGCTCTGTGCAGCTTTGCTACTCTCTAGACTCATCACTTACGTGCGTCAAGTCCTCAAGGGACACCTCGAGATCGACGCCGAAAACGCGTGGTCGGATTCCGAGGTGGCTCTTGCGTGGATTCGCTCGTCTCCACACAAGTGGAAGACATTTGTTCGCAACCGTGTCGCTCTTATTCAAGGGAAACTTCCGGTCTCTGCTTGGGGCCACGTCAATACGGAATCCAATCCGGCGGATCATTGCTCCCGCGGACTTTATCCCCGAGATCTGGTAGCTAATACGATGTGGTGGACGGGCCCCGAATGGCTCGTGCACTTCGAGCCCCAAAATGAACCTACCTCTCGTTTAGATATTCTTCCTACGGAGGAGGAACGAATCGCGGTTCTTGTCGCGCTCGATTCACCCGACGTGGTTTATACGTTATTGGATAAATTCTCGTCGTTAGACAAAATCTGTCGAATAATCGCGTATATGTTTCGCTTTGTAAATAGGTTTCGCGTCAAGTCGACTCACGCGTCCTTGGCCATTGATCAGCTCGAGCTGCATTCCGCACTACTGATCATAGTAAAATTAGTGCAAGCGGATGCATTCCGAGAGGAAATAGACCGGCTTAGGGTCGGGAAGGGGATTCCTAAGCCTCTTCTCAAGCTCGCTCCCTTTCTCGATCCCTCGGGCGTCCTCAGGGTGGGCGGTAGACTCGTGCAGTCAGCGCTGCCGTTCGAGAACAAGCACCCCGCACTCCTACCTAGCAAACATCGACTCACGGAGCTCGTGATCGAGCAGATGCACTACGCTCACCTCCACCCGGGTAGACGCGCGATGCAGTACTTATTAGCTCGCAGGTTTTGGATTCTCGGAGTACACCGCGCAATTCGACGTGTGCTTTCGCGATGCCATAAGTGTTTCCGAGCCAATCCTCGCGCTACTCCACCTTTCATGGCGACCCTGCCGGCTGAGCGAGTCAGTCAGGTCAAGCCATTCTCGATTACAGGAGTCGATTTCGCGGGACCATTCTCGTTGGTCACCCGTCGAGCCCGCGGAGTCTCCTCCTTCAAAGCATATGTCTGTTTGTTCGTCTGCTTCGCAATCAAAGCTATTCACCTGGAGGTAGTACTTTCGTTGTCTACGGATTCATTCCTAGCTGCGTTGCAACGATTCGTGGCGCGACGCGGACGCTGCTCGCTCCTTTATAGCGACTGCGGCACTAATTTCGTGGGGGCCGCGCGCGAACTCGAGACTCACATGAGCCTCGCGGCGGAGCGAGAGAGAATCAAGTGGACATTCAATCCTCCCTCAGCGCCCCACTTCGGGGGCCTCTGGGAGTCGGGCGTCCGGTCTTTCAAAACCCACCTGCGACGAGTGGTGGGCGACCAAGTCTTGACGATCGAGGAGTTTACTACGGTTCTCGCACAAATCGAGGCCGTCTTGAACTCTCGTCCCCTCTGCCCCGTGAGTACCGATGCGTCAGACCTTGAGGTCCTATCCCCGGGGCATTTCCTTACCATGGAGCCCCTGGTATCCGTTCCCACGCACGACGTGACTCCCATGCCTGTTAATCGTCTGAGTCGATGGCAGCTCATTCAGCGAATCCACCAGGACTTCTGGAAACGCTGGCACCAGGAGTATCTCAACACGCTCCAACAGCGTCCCAAATGGTTGAACTCCGTGAATCAGATCGCTGTCGGCTCGCTGGTCCTCATCAAGGACGCCAACATGTCCCCGTTACGTTGGAAACGTGGACGCGTGGAGGCGCTACACCCGGGTAGCGATGGCGTCTCATGTGTCGCCACGGTGCGGGTGGCGGATGGCTCGGTCGTGCGTCCCTTTGTGAAATTGTGCCCCCTACCAATGGACACCGTTCCACAGGCGACTGTCACCGTTTAAATTTTAAAATACAACACATTGTATTTTGGTGGGCGGTATGTTTGGCGCTCGCCAAATTGTATATATAGTTCTCCTTAGTTTAGTTATGTACATACTATTTTGATTATCTCTCGTTTAACGTATTTCGGGACTCGCGCGAAACGTCGGCGGATCGCGATCGACACGCGTAATCGATGTTTCCGCGACTCACCAATCGGTGCTGCCCTCGTTCACCCCACGAGGGCACCCGTCTAACGAAGAGCAAGTACTCCCGCTCCCGACACTTACAGCGCCGGAGCACGAACACTCTCTCACAAGAAGTCCTTCGTTTAACACGTCTCGGGGTGCACACGCACTACGCTATACCGTCGGATTCCGAGATCCAGAAGGTTCGCCAGATCGACGGCCTTCCGTGCTTGCTTGCTTTGCTGCCTGCCTTGTTTGCCCCGCTGTTTGCTTGCTGCCTGCCTTAGCCCGCTGCCTTGCTGCACGTGCCACCACGAGCTTGCACGAGACGGATATCATTTCTTTTTTGTAATTGTAAAATAATCACTTGAGTAATAATTTTTTAGAAATAAAAATACTACTGCTTAGGTTTTTTCGAGATTTTTGGAGATACAAAGATTACGTCTACCACTTGTTACTTCGGTTTTTTCGAGATTTTTCGAGATACATACAAAGATTACGTCTACCACTTGTTACTTCGGTTTTTTCGAGGTAAAGATATTACTGCTTAGGTTTTTTCGAGATTTTTCGAAATACAAAGATTACGTCTATCACTTGTTACTTAGATTTTTGTGAGGTATAATACTACCACTGTTTTTTTTTCGAGGTAACAACATACACACTACTATGCGTGTACTTGGCGCCTTTCTTTACCTTTTTTTTTAAAAAAGGTAATTTTGTACAGATATCACGCTTTTTTGTAGTATTACGCATTGTATAAACTATATGTACAGAGTGTTATTTCGAGGTATTAATAATACGACATAATCTTTTTGATCATGAAACTTACAAACTAACGGAAAAAGATTCGTATCCTAAATGCTAATAATTTTTTTAATAATACTGAAAATATATAAATAAAAATATATATAATATCTAAATAATAACATAATTAATTATATACAAGAGCTTTTGTCGCGCATATCGATTTTCAATAATGAATAGATATTGTAACAAATACGTTTTACGTTCATTCGAAAACAAATTATGTGTACACATAATAAAAATTGTATGAATTAAAATTATGTGTATACGCATAATAAAAATGCGGAATTATTTTTATGTCAGACATAATTTTAATTTATCCAATTTTTATTCTAGACATAATTTTAATTTGTCCAGTTTTTATTATGTCTAGACAATTTTAATTCAACGAATTTTTATTATGTCATGACATAATTTTAGTTTTGCCGCTAGGAAATTTTTAAGTCGATTCTTATGAATCAAGCTTGAATTCAATGTCTAGGTATCCCAGGTTGCCGATAACGGGTTACAAATAATGCGCTCCATAGTTTTCGGTGTCCAGGTGTAATAATACGTTGAATTCGATGTCTAGGTGTCCCACGTTGCCGATGACGAGATCCATATAGTGCGCTCCGTAGTTTTCGGTGTCTACGTGTATTAATACCTCAAATTTGATATCTACGTGTCCTACATTCGGATTTAAAGTTATTAATACACCTAGTCACCAAAAACTACGGAGCGCACTATGTGGATCCCGTCATCGGAAACCTGGGACACGTGGACATCGAATTTAAGAAATTAATACACGTAGACACCAAAAACTACGGAACTCACTATCTAGACATCGTCATCGGCAACCTGGGACACCTAGAAATCGAATTCAAGGTATTAATACACGTAGACACCGAAAACTACCGAGCTCATTATCTAGACATCGTCATCGGCAACCTGGGACACCTAGACATTGCATTCAACGTATTATTACACCTGGACACCGAAAACTACGGAGCTCACTATCTAGACATCGTCATCGGCAACCTGGGACACCTAGACATTGCATTCAACGTACGATTACACCTGGACATCGAAAACTATGAAGCGCACTATCTGGATCCCGTCATCGGCAACCTGGGACACGTGGACATCGAATTCAAGGTATTAATACACATAGACACCGAAAACTACGGAGCGCACTATGTGGACCTCGTCATCGGCAACTTGGGACACCTAGACATCGAATTCAACGTACGATTACACCTGGACACCAAAAACTATGAAGCGCACTATCTGGATCCCGTCATTGGCAACCTGGGACACGTGGACATCGAATTCAAGGTATTAATACACGTAGACACCGAAAACTACAGAGCGCACTATGTGGACCTCGTCATCGGCAACTTGGGACACCTAGACATCGAATTCAACGTACGATTACACCTGGACACCGAAAACTATGAAGCGCACTATCTGGATCCCGTCATCGGCAACCTGGGACACCTAGACATCGCATTCAACGTATTATTACACCTGGACACCGAAAACTACGGAGCTCACTATCTAGACATCGTCATCGGCAACCTGGGACACGTGGACATCGAATTTAAGGTATTAATACACGTGAACACCGAAAACTACGGAGCGCACTATTTAGACATCGTCATCGGCAACCTGGGACACGTGGACATCGAATTCAAGGTATTAATACACGTAGACACCGAAAACTACGGAGCGCACTATGTGGACCTCGTCATCGGCAACCTGGAACACGTAGACATCGAATTCAACGTATTATTACACATGGACACCGAAAACTACGAAGCGCACTATGTGGACCTCGTCATCGGCAACCTGGGACACCTAGAAATCGAATTCAAGGTATTAATACACGTAGACACCGAAAACTACGAAGCTCACTATCTAGACATCGTCATCGGCAACCTGGGACACCTAGACCTCGTATTCAACGTACGATTACACCTGGACACCGAGAACTATGAAGCGCACTATCTGGATCCCGTCATCGGCAACCTGGAACACGTGGACATCGAATTCAAGGTATTAATACACGTAGACACCGAAAACTACGGAGCGCACTATGTGGACCTCGTCATCGGCAACCTGGAACACGTAGACATCGAATTCAACGTATTATTACACATGGACACCGAAAACTATGAAGCGCACTATCTGGATCCCGTCATCGGCAACCTGGGACACCTAGACATCGTATTCAACGTATTATTACACCTGGACATCGAAAACTACGGAGCTCACTATCTAGACATCGTCATCGGCAACCTGGGACACGTGGACATCGAATTTAAGGTATTAATACACGTGAACACCGAAAACTACGGAGCGCACTATTTAGACATCGTCATCGGCAACCTGGGACACGTGGACATCGAATTCAAGGTATTAATACACGTAGACACCGAAAACTACGGAGCGCACTATGTGGACCTCGTCATCGGCAACCTGGAACACGTCATCGAATTCAACGTATTATTACACATGGACACCGAAAACTACGAAGCGCACTATGTGGACCTCGTCATCGGCAACCTGGGACACCTAGAAATCGAATTCAAGGTATTAATACACGTAAACACCGAAAACTACGGAGCTCACTATCTAGACATCGTCATCGGCAACCTGGGACACCTAGACGTCGCATTCAACGTACGATTACACCTGGACACCGAAAACTATGAAGCGCACTATCTGGATCCTGTCATCGGCAACCTGGAACACGTGGACATCGAATTCAAGGTATTAATACACGTAGACACCGAAAACTACGGAGCGCACTATGTGGACCTCGTCATCGGCAACCTGGAACACGTAGACATCGAATTCAACGTATTATTACACCTGGACACCGAAAACTATGAAGCGCACTATCTGTATTTCGTCATCGGCAACCTGGGATATCTAAACATCGAATTCAAGCTTGATTCATAAGAATCAATATGTATTATATATATACTTAATTTAACTAAATAGAAATCTTTCTTCTGACCGATAAGTTTATCGACTTTTAATAATTTACCTACTAGATCGTTCGAAATACGCGCGCGATATCGAAACTGGCGATACCTGCGCCGCCAGTGTCGAAAAAGTGAAAGGGACATTTTCTCTGATCACGTGATATGGCATGAGAGACGGTCGACGTGGAAGAAGAAGAAGAAGAAGAAGTAGTATCTTAAAAATAAATTTTCCCATTTGGACTTTGCGTCGCAATATCTCCGCTCGTAGGGCACGTAGCGGAATATTATGAGAGAAACCCCCCCTAATTGGACCCCAAGCTATCGATCAAGCCTACTTAGAACTTGATCCGTTCACTCGTTAATCGAGATCTCAACATCTCGGGTACTCGCAACCCGTCGCGTCGCGTAAAAGAGTCACGGTGCAGTCTCGCTCCGCGTGTACTTGGCGCGAGACACTACCGTGTCTCTTGATAATTTTATTTCCTTTTTTATTAAATACAAGAATTTTTTTTTCTTTTTTATTCGTACTTTAAGGTGGTTCAGTTGCTTCATCAGGGGAAGTAGTGGGACGCGGGGATTCTAGCAACAGTGTACTAGCCTTTGAAGTAGTGGGAGTGAAGGAGATTGCTCTGATTGGTCGCCGCGTGTATTGTGCGTGCTGCTGCTCATGACCGTGGCAGTCTAGCAGACGAAAAATCAAGCAATTTATGTTTTAATAATTAATTTTTTTGTGAAATGTGCGGTAACCTTCCCCTTTCTTTTACTCATTTATTTGTAAATTATTAAGTTTCATATGTATATGTTTTTCCTTATTATTTGCATTTTTTCTTGCACTTATTTCATTCTGAAGGTGTGCAATATGTCATTTTCCATAAGAACCTATGCTAAAAAGTACAATTTTTAGAGTGGATTTTTTTCAAAATGAGACGGTGAAAAATTCCTAAAAAATTCACATAATTTTATTTTGCATTCCAGAACAACATATTAAAATTTTATGAAACTGACTGCATTTTTTTGTAGTGACGGAACCTCCTTATTAATATATAACTCTTTCCAAGAATTTCTTTTAATTCCTGTTCTCAAAAATCTCTCCATTTTTTTTCTTTGACATATTTCTTCTTCAAGAATATTCTGTGATGCACTTTTATTCCGATATATTCTTATTCTAAAAATATCTAATATTTCTTTCAGATTATCTACAGAGTCGTTCAACCTATTTCCTTTTCCCGTTTCTTGTTACTTGTTTATAAGTTTGATTGTACGTATCGCTTGGAAATTATAAACATTCTACAGTTGGATGACAGGCAAGAATAAGTACTTTTAATAGAACATTATATATGTATATATATAATATTATTATATACATATACATGTACACGTATACGCACTTGCACTTGCACATACATATATACTTAGTATCAAATATTTTTTGTTATATTCTTTTATTATAATACATATATTCTTAGGACAGAGTTATGTGAGTAATTTTATTTCCTTTTTTAATAAATAAATATATTAATATTTTTTTTCTAAATATACCTTTTTTTATTTTAATTCTCAAAAATCAGTTCTTTTTTTCTTTGATATATTCTTTGTTCAAGATTGGTTTGTGACGTATTCTTATTTTGATATATTCTAATTATTCTAAAAATATCCAATATTTTTTCAGATTATCTACAGAGTCGTTCAACCTGTTTTTTACTCCCAACTTCTGCCAGCCGAACAAGGGAGTATTTCCCTATTTTTTTACCTCTATGAGTTTGTGTTAAATGTGTTGTTTCGTAACGTTTTTGAAAATTATAACATTCTACGGAGTTAGAGGGAGTTAGACAGAGAGGTAAGAATAAGTACCTTTTATTAGAACAATCTATACATAAAAATATTACACACATTCAGAGTTATATGTATATATATATAGTATAGTCATCTGTACACCCAAATGTGTTGTTTTAACGATTTTATGTTTTGCGTAAAAGAAATTATATTATTTTTTTGACATATTTTATACAAAATAATAATATTTCACAAAAATACGTCAAAAAATAGCAATTTAGATTAATACTCTAAACACAGTTTTTTTACTTGGTATATGTATTTTATACCTACTGCATAAAAAGTGCTTGTATTTAGATTGTGATTATGGAAAAAAGACCGTGTAAAAAGGATCACAAAATTATATTACCTAACTTAACTCAAGTGACATGTATTTTAAAAAAAGATGTGAAATCTTTAAATTAAATTGTGCCAATTGTAAAGAGAATATGTATATTGCTTTGAAAGATAATTGTTATGTAACTACTTTAAAGAAATAAAACCCAAGTGGTATCTTCGTATTTCTATTCAAGGGTCTTCTTCTTCTAAACCCAAGCGATAATAGCTTCTTAATTCTCTTTAACAAATTTTTAATATTACAAAGAATCATTTTAATTACAAAGAATTAAAGAAGTAACAGTACAAAATAAAAATATTTAATTAAAACAAAATAAATAAATTTTTCTTGTAAAAAAACTTGGCGCTGCTTTTTTACTCCTGTCGCATTTTTTCCTAAATTATGTTTATTGTTTTTTATTCAATCAAAAATTTTAGTACTAATGTTTAAATTTTAATGTTTAAATTTCAAAGTCTAGCAACGCCAAGTTTTTTTACAAGAAAAATTTATTTATTTTGTTTTAATTAAATATTTTTATTTCGTACTGTTACTTCTTTAATTAAATTCTTTGTAATTAAAATGATTCTTTGTAATATTAAAAATTTGTTAAAGAGAATTAAGAAGCTATTATCGCTTGGGTTTAGAAGAAGAAGACCCTTGAATAGAAATACGAGGATACTACTTGAGTTTTATTTCTTTAAAGTAGTTACATAACAATTATCTTTCAAAGCAATATACATATTCTCTTTACAATTGGCACAATTTAATTTAAAGATTTCACATCTTTTTTTAAAATACATGTCACTTGAGTTAAGTTAGCTAGGTAATATAATTTTGTGAAAAAGATATAAAGCTACCACTTTGGTTAGATACATGTCACTTGAGTTAAGTTAGGTAATATAATTTTGTGAAAATACATGTCACTTGAGTTAAGTTAGGTAATATAATTTTGTGAAAATACATGTCACTTGAGTTAAGTTAGGTAATATAATTTTGTGAAAATACATGTCACTTGAGTTAAGTTAGGTAATATAATTTTGTGAAAAAGATATTAAAGATTTCACATCTTTTTTTTGAAATACATGTCACTTGAGTTAAGTTAGATAATATAATTTTGTGAAAAATATATAAAGCTACCACTTAGGTTAGATTTTTGAATTTACAAAATACATTGCGTGTACTTGGCACTTTTTTTTACCTTTTTTGAAAAAGGTAATTTTGTACTGATATCACCTATTTTGTAGTGTTAAGCAAGAATCTGCAAAACATTTTTATTTTTTATTTTTTAATTATTCACAAAATTAGCAATAACAACAAATACATAAAAATTAATAATATTTAAGTAAAAGTAAATTATACATTTCTCACAAAAATTGAAGGAACACTAAAATTATCTTTAAAAATAGGCAAAATTCGAGCAGCTGTAACTTTATTAAAAATGAATAAAATTTAAATTTCAAGCTTAAAGCGGGGAGCACACACTTCTGCATAACGCATAATGCGTAAGCATAAGAAAACTGATTGGTCTATTTCCTTATGCACATGTGTATGGACCAATCAATTTTCTTATGCTTACGCATTATGCATTGTGCAGAAGTGTGTGCTCACCGCTTAAAACCTCTACTTTCGAAAGGTTACTATTATTCGTCCAATTTTTATTATGTCTAGACATAATTTTAATTCAGCGAATTTTTATTATGTCATGACATAATTTTAATTCTGCCGCTAGGGAATTTTTAAGTCGATTCTTATGAATCAAGCTTGAATTCGATGTCTAGGTGTCCCAGGTTGCCGATGACAAGGGCGGCCTCTCCCCTCCTCACCCGCTCGTCCGCCTCCTTCTTCCGCAAAACTGCGTTAGCGAAGGAGGCGAACGCCCTCCAGTTATTTGACCCCTCCTCTCCCGGCCTGACCACTTTGGCCACGATCGCCGGGAGGGAGAGGTCCTCTCCTATCTGAGCCCGGAGGGCACGGCGCTCGTCTGCCCACGCTGGACAGACCTCCAGTGTGTGTTGCGCCGTGTCTGCCCCCTCCGGGCAATGCCAGCAGCGCGTGGTGCGTTCCTTCCTGATTCTGTGCAGATACGAGCCGAAGCAGCCGTGCCCCGACAAGATCTGCACAAAGTGGAAGGTCAAGGCTCTTTCCTTGATACCTTCCACCCACTCCTCAAATACTGGCTGGACCGCCAGAGCGACCCTCCTGCCATACAGGCGGCAGGGATCTGCCACCCAGTTCTTCCAGCGGACTAACAGGGCCGTCCTGGCTTCGGACCTCAGCGCCTCCCTCATTCGCGGGGTAATCTTCCCCAACCTGCCGCGGATCTCGCGGATCCTGTCGTACGTCTCCGCGTACGATCGCGCGAGCAGGTGTACTGGGGGGATTCCCGCGAGGATGGTCGCCCCCACGTGGGCGACGGTCCTGTACGCCCTAGCCGCTCTGAGGGCAATCACACGTTGCGTGGCCTCCAGTTTCGCCCTCAGAGTGCGAGAGCTCTCGGCTCTCGCCCACCACACGGGTGCGGCGTACATAAGGATCGAGTGGACCGTCGCCGTGTAGAGGCGACGCACCCGACCCCCGGCGCCCCCGAGATTCGGCAACAGCCTGGACAGGTTGTTGGCAACCTGCTTGGCCCTCGGGGTAACGCTGTCGACATGCGCGCCGAAGTCCCTTTCAGTGTCCAGCCACATCCCCAGGTACTTGATTTGAGGAGTAGTCGGGATCTTTATCCCTCCGACTCGGAGGCTGAGTCCTTGCGGCGGTGGGCCCCGCTTCCGTCTGTTAAAGAAGACGGTAGCCTGCGTCTTCTGCGGGGCCACCTTGAGACCCAGCCTCTCTATGGAGCGCACCACGCTCGCTGCCGCCACGTTGGCCAGCCTGAACAGCTCCTGCCATCCCTCCCCGCTGACTCCCAGGTAAACGTCGTCGGCGTATCCTGAGAGCCAACACCCTGCGGGGAGGGGTGTCCCAAGGACCCTGTCATAGGCGATGATCCACAGCGGGGGCCCCAGGACTGACCCCTGAGGGACCCCGCACTCCATCAACCTGATCCTTAGGACTCCGTCCCGGTCCGTGTAGGACAGTCCCCTGTCCACGAAGTAGTCCCTGATGACCATGATCAAGTACATGGGGACCCCGAAATCAAGCAGGGCCCCCATGATCACGGGCCAGGGGAGAGAGTTGAAGGCGTTCTTGACATCGAAGCCAACACCCATGACAACTCTCCCCCCGGCGATCTCAGCCTCCGTCCGGGAGAGGACAAACTTAATTGCGTCCACGGTCGATCTCCCGGCACGGAAGCCAAACTGGCCATCAGAGAGCCCTCCTCTGCCCCTTTGGGACAAGTGCTGGACGAGGCGCTCGGCGATTATTCGCTCGAGAATCTTGCCCGCCTCGTCCAACAGGCACACGGGCCGGTAGGAGGAGGGCAAGTCAGGTGGCTTGCCCCCCTTCGGCAGGAGCACCAGGCTGGCCTCCTTCCATCTTCCGGGGAAACGGCCGGCTTTCAGACACGCCGTGAAAACCCTGCGCATCCGGCCGGCCATCTCCCCGGCGGCCAGGGGCCACGCCCGCCCGGGTATCCCATCTGGGCCAGGGGCCTTGCCCTTTTTTACCCGTTTGAGCGCCCTCGACAGCTCTTCCTCTCCAACCCCCCACTCCTCGCGCCATTCCGGCTCGGACTTCGGAATGCCAACCTCCCCCCCGTTGCAGCGGGGGAAGAGAGTGTCGACAATTTTGTCGACGAATGGGGGGTCGAGCGTCTCCGTTAGTGGGGGCGTCCAGGGTTTTAGCTTGTTTTGTACAAGCTTGTACGGACGCCCCCACGGGTCCTCCTCTACGCTGTCGAGGAGCTCGTCCCAGGCGAGCCCCTTGGCCGCGCGTATGGCCTTGGAGAGGTCCTGACGGGCGGCACGCCAGGCCTCTCCCGCCTCCTCCTCCGTGGGGCCGCGCCTGCCTGCGCGGGCCCTCTGCCAGACCCTTCTGGCACGGACCGAGGAGCGCCTTAGCGTGGCTAACTCCTCGGACCACCAATACGCGCGTTTTCGGGGGGGGGAGAGGGCGGATCCGGGGCATAGCCACGTCGCACGCGTCCACTATAGTGTCGACGAGCCCTCGGACCTCCCTCTCTAGCTCCCTCCCCTCTATCGCACCCTCTTCCTCTCTGCCCCAATTCAGGGCCAGGACCGCCGCTTGGTAGCGGTCCACGTCCATCTTCTTAATGGCCCATCTCCGCTTGGACCTTGCTGCTTCGCGCCGGCGGGTGAGCACCTCCGGAGGGGTGGCACAGACCGACCACTCGATGTAGAGATGGTCGGATAAGGTTTCTTGGTCCGTGACCACCCTCCAATTGCGTATGTCGCAAGCGACCGGGGGGGTGGCCCACGTTAGGTCCACCACCGAAGTCCCCTGCCGCCGCACGCAGGTGCTCTCCCGGCCCGAGTTAATCAGACTCAGGCCGAGACTTGCCGCCCAGGCCTCGGTGACGGCACCCCTCCAGTTCGCCGGCGGGGGACAGTTCCACAACGCCGATCTTGCGTTAAAGTCCCCCGCGACGATTACCCGCCCCGACGGGCAGCCGCGGACACAGTCCTCTAAATCGGACAGCAGCTGCTCGTATTGGGGGCGAGTCCAGCTCGGAGGGGCGTACACCGCCACTACGGAGATGGGCCCACAGTCGACGTACCCCGTCCCGGCACTTCTCGGCGTGCACGGTGGGGACGTCGGCATCGCCCTCCATGTGATCGCGACGGAGCCCCCGAGGTCCGTGACCCAACAAGGATTACTCCCCCGGTAAGGCTCCGCCACGATCCCCAACCCACACCCGCGCTCGGCCATGGCCTGACAAAATAGGTCCTGGGCCGCGCGGGCGTGGTTGAGATTGGACTGGAGGATCCTCAGGGCCATTTACATGTATCCTGGCCCCGGACCCTCCAGTCCTTCCTCTTCCTCGACGACCTTGTCCTGCGGGGCGGTTTCCCCCGTTTCCTCTCTGCCGTCCGTCGTTGTCGCCTCGACTCCCTCTTCGTCCGCTTGCTCCGCGAACGGGCCCGGCGGGGGAATCTCCGCTCCCTCTTCCACCTCCATAGCCATCGTGGTGGCTTTCGGGTTCTGGAGTGCCTTATCCCCCTCCTCTCCTCCCTTTCTCCTTTTCGGGGGCCTCTGCTCTTTCGGTGGCTCCTCTTGAGTCACCACCCCGACCGTACGGAGGGCGTCTGACTTCACGAGTCTTTTTCCGCCCTCCGTCTTCCTCTTCTGCGGTCTCTGCTCCTTGGGAGGGGGCTCCTGCGCTGTCTTCACGCCGGCTATCAATTTGCCTCCCTCCGTGACCCTGAATCCGCTGACCTCAAGGTTCAGGATCGCTTTGGGCTTCTCGTGCCCTTTTCCCTTGGCCTTCTCCCCTCCTTTCTTGGCCGCGTTACCTACCTCCTTCTTCTCCGCGGTCCTTCCTTTCCTGCCTGGCTTGCAGCCTTTGCAGGCGGGCCCCCCGATGCGGTGACCATGGGGGAGCCCCTTGTCTCTGCACACCGTGCAGCACACAGGGGCCTGGCACTCCCGGGCCGGGTGACCGTGTTCCCCGCACCTGTAACACGCCCCGGTGCGGTCCTTTTCACTGCGGCATGTGGCCCGGGTGTGTCCCATCTCCATGCATTTGTAGCACTGGAGTGGCCGCTTCTCGAGCATCTCCGTCTTCGCGAGCGACCACCCCAGTGCCAGTTTTCCGTCCTTGACGAGGTCGTTGGCCACCGCCAACGGGCAGCTCACCACCGTCGAGCACAGCCCGTTGGCCATTTTTCTGATGGGTCCGACCCTAAAGTTGACGAGACCGGTGTTGCCCCTCTCGGCTAGGGCCTCACCGATCTCGTCCTCCCTCACCGACTCCTCGAAGCCGGTGAGTCTGACGTCGGCTGTCATCGTCGGGCGGCCTACTCTCACCCCTTCTCTACCGGCGAGAACCTCCGACATTTTTCCCGCAAGGGCGTCGGCTTTTTCGACCTTGCCTAGCCCCGCGATCTCCAGGCTTATCGCCCCCGTCGCCGTACGCCTCACGTTGGGGACCCTAGTTATACCGAGGGTCTCCAGCTGGATCCTCCTCCTAATGGTCCCCATACAATCGGCGTACTCGCCGTCAGGGCAGGTGAGCGTGACCGCCGCCGTACGCGGTTCCTTCCTCTTCTTCCCCGCTCCCTGCTGAGGGGGCGTGGAGCGCGGCCGAGCGACGCCCCTCACATCCCCCGACTTCCCTTCTTGTCCCGGTTGAGCTGCCTTTCCTCCGCTCCTCTTCCCTGTTACTTGGGTCCACCCTTCTCCTTTCCCTGACCCGGTAACGGCGGCCTGCGTTCCCTCGTTCCTCGCTATTTGAGGTCGCGTCTTCCCCGTTCCTTTCGTGGGGGCAGGGGTGGGCGCAGGAGCGGACGCAAGGCCGGCCCTACGCCCTGGTACCTGCGACCGGAGGGCTTTATTGCCCCCGGTCGACGTGGGAACGGGTGGCGTCGCTTGCGACTGTGCCCCAATTCTGCGCCCAAGTACCTGCGACCAGGGGGTTTTATTACCCCCGGCCGACATGGGAACAGGTGGGGCCGCTCGCGGCTGCGCCGCGGGTCTCTCCTTCCCTCCTTTATCCTTCCCGACCACCTTTCTCCCTGTAATGGCGGGTGCCTCCTTCCTCAGGGGAGGAGGGATCCCCAGATCCTTTTCCCCCTCCTTTCCCGACAGCTGTGGGGCCAGATCCGACCGGATCCTCTTCTCCATCTTTCCTACGGTGTCCCTGACACACTCGACCAGCATGGTTGCCAGCCTTTGCTCCATGCTAGGGTCCCTATCCGCTTCCATACGAGGGGTCTGCTCCGCGGGCGGCACCGCAGGGTCCAAGACTGCGCTCCTCCCTCGTATGGTAGGTCTCCTAGCTTCCGGCATCCCCTCCCTTTCTATCTCTTCCATGACCCTGTTCTTTGAACTTCCGGTTCCCTCTCCCACCTCTTCCATCAGTGCCTCGGATTCCAATCCTGTCCTCTCGTTGAATCCCGTGTGCCCTTCCTTACCCCTGTCGCGATCCCCGCCTTCCGAGGAAGACGATTGGATCGGGGGCAGTGGTCTTTTCCTCTTTCCTCCCCTCTCTCCTAGCCGCATTGAGCGCGTCACCATGCTCCTCTCCTCCTGTCGGGTCTGCAGGTTCTGCAGTTCCTCCACCCTTCTCTGCAGCTCTTGCAGCTCCCGCTGCATCTGCAGGTTTTGGGAGCGAAGCGACTCCATCTCCACGTCTCTCTCGAGGCCGGTATTGGGATCCTCGTACCGCTGGACGAGCAGGGTTGTCGCCGCCTTAATCGCGGCGGCTGACCTGCTCAACCTGCTCCTATACTCGTCCTTCAGCGAACCGGACCCCTCCGACACCAGGTCCAGTCCGTTAACCGCCTCGAGTATTACCGCCGGCAGGGTCACCGCCGGGGCATCCTTCAGCTCTCTCATCACCCTAACCTCCTCCGTCCTCCTTTTCTGGGAGAGGTTGGCCGGGACGGTCGCGTCCCTTAAGACACGCAACTCTCGAGCCCTATCCAACAGCTCCCTAGACGCTTTTTGGAGCTGCCGGACATAATGCCCTCCCGTTTCGGCTGGGCGGCCGAAACTCCCTTGACTCCCAGTTGCTCCACCATCGCCTCTGTCTCAGCCATCACCTTCCTGGCCTGGGCTAGCTCCTTCTTATCGAGCCGCGGGGGCCTTACGTCATCGTCTACGACGATGATGTCCGTATCCCTCTCTCGCCTGGCAATTTGGGCCTTCTTTACTTCGTAACCGCCCGTGGTAACAGGTCGGCCCCTCTTCCTGGCGCTTCCCTCCGACTGCATCGACACATCGGATGCGGCTGCGTCGGACGCGACGGCTTCGTCATCGTTGGGAGTATCATTAACCGCCCTCAGAACTGATTCGGCCCTCTTTAGGGTCGCCTCAGCTCGATTGAGGGCGTCGTCGCATCTCCTCAGTCTCATGGTGGGGACGGGGATGGAGCTAGTCCTATCTCCGTTTCCCCGGCTGGTCGACGCAGCCCCCTTGTCCTGAGCGTTGCTCGTAGACTTGGCGGACTTAGCGGCTCTTTCTTGTGCACACTTAGGCCCAGGCTTCCTGAGCCTAGGAGTGTTTGCACCCTTCTTACTGCGGGTCGCAATCGTATATTTGCCCAGCTGGCTTGCGCCGCTGGGTGGCCCGTCGTGGGATGACGACGAGAAGGGAACCGGGACAATATCCCCCTCCCGCCGGGCCATGGTATCCGAACCCATGGAGTTCTTCTCCTTTTTCGTGTGCATCTTCATGTTTGTGTGTAAGTTGGTTTATTATTCGGGGTGGCCTTCCCCTAGGTCGGTTGGCTTTCTGGCCTCACGAGCCCGACCTGCCCGAGCTCGGGTACCCCGGGTGCGCCAAACCCGTACCGAGGACGCCCACCCACGCCAGCCTTGACGCGGGGGCCGCCCCCGGCCCGTGGGGTCACCGCACGCCCGGCTGACGCCCGCCGAAAAGCCCCAACCCCGCCCCAGCGAACGACGGCGGGGACCGGCCGAGCGAACTCGATCCCAGCCCCACCGCCGCCCGCCAAGGCGAGGAAAGAACCCCCGACGATCGCCCCCGGGCGGCCTCACCGGTGTCAGACTGACACCGGTGATCTTCCGTGACTGGGGATTCCCGCCGGCCCCGGCCCCGAAATACTTTCGGGCGGCCCGACGGGTTTCTCCCCTCCCTCCCACCCGGCCGTACAGGGACGGGACCCCCCCCCGACAGGGGGAAGTGGGGCCTCGCGTACTGCGGGCCGGGTATCCTCTCCTCGTCCGACCATACAGGGACGGGGTCCCCCCCCAGCAATGGGGAAGTGGGACCACCGCGCACTGCAGGCCGGACTTGGACCCGCCGGCCCCAACCTCGGAATACGTCCGAGCGGCCCGACGGGTTTCTTCCACCCAGGTCGCCCCGGCCCCGACCTCGGAATACTTCCGAGCGGCCCGGGACGACCCTCCACGCCAGCGACACCGTGGGTCCACGACCCTGGTGTGCAAGCCGCTGACGTGGGCCTACCCTCCGCCCTCGCCGGCACCACGTACCGGGTCGGACGGAAGGTGGTTACCCTCCCCCTCTCTCTCCCTTCCCCTCCGCCGGAGCACCGGCGTGCAATGAGGGGTCGGAGGATCGAGAGAGAGGGTCTTCCCGCTCCCGAGACGAGACGGCATCCCTGCCCGTCCCGGGAAGCGAGGGCCTTCCCACCCTTGGGGAACCCCAGGCCCTCGAAGGGACCTACCCCGGGATGGGGGTGGCGCAGGGAGGGACCTCCCGTCCCCGAGGCCGCAACGGTCGCCGGGCCGAGCCGTACTCGAGATCCCGGCGGCCGCGCCTGGCCCGGTTTCGGAGGAACCCTCCCATGCCCCAGTCCCCAGGGAAAAGACAAGTCCCCCGGCCTGCCGGAGCACCGGCGTGCAATGGCCAAGGGACCCCCCCTCCCCCCTTCCCCGTGGCCGGCGGGAGGAGTAGAAACTCCCCCCTAACGGTACCGGCCGACCGGGCGTTTGCAGTCAGGGCCGCCATCCCCTACCGGCTGTTGGAGTCTGGTTCGCCGAGGCTAGCCAGACTCCTAAGCAGGGCAGCCGGTCCCCCGGTTTTCTGTCTGGGTTTTCCTTCCCATAGGACGGTTGGGCAGCGAGCTAGCTACGCTAGTTCGTCCCTCACGACCCCGTCCTGTCCGGGCGGACTTTTTATAGAGGCCGCCTACCTCGCGAGTCCTGAAAAAGGACTCCCCGGCCCTCGACAGTCGTTAGACTGCCGTGGGTTACGGTGCTGATGTGCTCGGGTACCTCGGGTTCGCAAAACCCGTATCTGGGAGGGCTCCTAGGGGCCCCTAAGGGTCCCCGGTGGCCCCCCCAGACCCCTGAGGGGAACCTGGGATACCTAGACATCGAATTCAAGCTTGATTCATAAGAATCAATATATATTTTATATATATATACTTAATTTACTTAAATAGAAATCTTCCTCCTGACCGATAAGTCTACCTTTAATTTACCTACTAAATCGTTCAAAATACGCGCGCGATATCAAAACTGGCGATACCTGCGCCGCGACTGCAGCCAATGACATGAGAGATGAGAGACGGTCGACGTATAAAAAATTTTCACATTTGGACTTTGCGTCGCAATATCTCCGCTCGTAGGGCACGTAGCGGAAAATTATATAGGAAATACCCCCCTTATTTTGACCCCAACTATCGATCAAGTTTACTTAGAACTTGATTTGTTCACTCGTTATCGAGATCTCAACATCTCGGGTACTCGCAACCCGTCGCGTCGCGTAAAAGAGTCACGGTGCGGTCTCGCTCCGCGTGTACTTGGCACGAGACACTACCGTGTCTCTTGAAATTAAATGTTGGATTTTAATCTATTATTTCTTTTATCTTTACAAAGTTAGGTTTAAACACAAAATATGTTCAGACAAAAGTTGTTTGGCATTAAGGTGGCTCTATAGTGACATCGTTAGTCAATAATACAACTCACATAAAACTTGATAAAATACATTATGATTTTTCCTAAACATCTTATCTAAATAAAAATTATTAATATTGATAATGTTCCCATTGATTTTTATAAGTAGTTTATAAATTTATAATAATTATAAAAGGTCGATTGATTAATGTTGTCTTGATCCTAGCAGCCGACTCGCCGTCACCCCGCTGGCGTATCTAACCTCTTAGCGTGTCCGTGACATTTTACTTCCGTGACACGCACATGCATCATCACTTTCTCGATCAAATATTTCTTAAAAATCCATGGCAACACACAACCTTTCATATACCACTGGAAAGCTTGTGATTTCATCTTTCAGTGATCAGTTTTTTATTAACATCTCTAGTTTTTCTTAAAAGATATCATATCATTTCCGGTAAAAATTCAATAACCTCCCATAAGAGCTATGTTAAAAAGTGATTTTTTATATTGCTCGTTTGCAATAATTTACATGGCAACAGGGACTCAAATTTTGAGAGATGGTTTATTATATGTTAAAGAATAAACTCCCAAAGTTTTATTTATGTGGCTAGTCTTTTAGTTTACTATAGAGCCACCTTAAGCGAGTCATACGATGGTGGATCTTTATTTGACCTTGAGTCAAGGTCTGAGCATTATTTCAAGGTCAACTTTATTTTTTTTTAAATAAAAGTCCCTATTTTTTATATATTCTTGTAGTTGATGTTCAAATGTTTTTAAAACACCACATAATAAAGCTATTTTTGATGAAAGATTTTCTGAGATATTTTAAATTTTGTCATTTTTTAATATATAATAAAATATAAAATATTTTGTAAAGTATTTACTTTTCAATGGCTTTACCTTGATCTTTTATATTTAGATAATTAAAGAAATTGATTGTTGTAAAAAAATATAAAAATTATTTTAAAAAATTTTATTGTACTTTGCAGACGCATTAATAAATTTTGCAAAATTGTAAATGTAAAAATTAATATACTAATAATAAAAAATACAAAAAAAAATACTAACTAGATAACAAAACAAAAAGTATATATGTAGACTTTAAAAGTAGCAGTTGTTTTAATTTTGTTAAAAAAGATATAAATAAACACATAATAGTTCAAAAATAGATATAAAATCAATTTAATTAGCTAAGTATTACTGAGATTTTAATCTAAAAAATTTTAATCTAAAAAATATTTTTTAATATACTACATACATTTACTTAATAAAAATTTTATTTTATTTTTTTGTGATTTTTTAAAAAACTTTGTTATTATGTTTTTAATACGTTTGAGTTGCAAGAATATATGCAATAAAAAGTAAGAGTTTCTATTTGGAAAAGTAAAGTTAATTTTGAAATAATATTTTGACTTTAACTCAAAATTATAAATAAAATAAAAGTCAACATCATATAACCTCCTCAATGCCCACCGCAACTTTTTGTTTAAACATATTTTTTATTCAACCAAACTGCAAAAATAAAAAGGATAATAAATTAAAATAGGACACTCTGTATGTGTATGTATGATGTGTGAATGTGTATGTGTATATGTGTGTATGTACGTATCAGGCTGTATCATGACGATACAGAGCAGTACGACGGGTTGCCCATTCGAGCAGGCGCGCATGGTCGTTCACAATTGCGTTGACTTCGGTGCATCACCTATAATCACTCGCATATCTTTTTTACAATAAAATGGACTTTGTAGCGCCCGAAGTTGCAATAAAATTGTGACGGATTTCCGCAGAAGTAACGTAAAAACAGAAGTCGAGATGACAATACAGGTTATGACACGGTAAAATACGGTGAAATAAAATCAAAACGGTAAAATACGGTGAAATAAAATCAAGCACGGTAAAAAACGTTAAAATAAAATCAAATACGGTAAATTATGGCAAAATAAAATCAAATACGGTAAAATACGGCGAAATAAAATCAAATACGGTAAAAAACGTTAAAATAAAATCAAACACGGTAAAAAACTTTAAAATAATATCAAACGCGGTAAAATACGGCGAAATAAAATCAAATACGGTAAAAAACGTTAAAATAAAATCAAATACGGTAAATTATGGCAAAATAAAATCAAATACGGTAAAATACGGCGAAATAAAATCAAACACGGTAAAAAACTTTAAAATAAAATCAATCGCGGTAAAATACGGTGAAATAAAATCAAACACGGTAAAAAACTTTAAAATAATATCAAACGCGGTAAAATACGGCGAAATAAAATCAAATACGGTAAAAAACGTTAAAATAAAATCAAATACGGTAAATTATGGCAAAATAAAATCAAATACGGTAAAATACGGCGAAATAAAATCAAACACGGTAAAAAACTTTAAAATAAAATCAATCGCGGTAAAATACGGTAAAATAAAATCAAGCACGGTAAAAAACGTTGAAATAAAATCAAATACGGTAAATTATGGCAAAATAAAATCAAATACGGTAAAAAAACGTTGAAATAAAATCAATCGCGGTAAAATACGGTAAAATAAAATCAAACACGGTAAAATACGATAAAATAAAATCAAACACGGTAAAATACGGCGAAACAAAATCAAATGCGGTAAGAAAACGTTGAAATAATATCAAACACGATAAAATACGGCGAAATAAAATCAAATACCGTAAAATACGGCGAAATAAAATCAAGCACGGTAAAAAACGTTGAAATAAAATCTAATTCGGTAAAATACGGCGAAATAAGCGAAAAACCATAGTCCATTATAATCATTATATGTTATAATTTTATTACTTAAATTATTTTTTGCACACAATGTTTATGCACAGGGCAAAAGTCAGCAATTAGCATATGTGTGCAAATTTAAATCATAAGTCGGCTAATAAATTTTATTCAATGTAAGTTTAAATAATGGCAGAAATCACCATTAACAAATCTTACAATATTCATTTTGTTTAATTAATTAATAATTTATCATTAAATTGATAATCAATTTAATATCTCAATGCTAATGAGCATTATATAATTCTTTAATTATCATAATATTTAATAAATACTTTTCAGTAATAAATTCCTTGTAGATTTAAATGAGATTCAGTAGCATTATTTACATAAAGATGCTTATTAGCATCAGTATATTGAATTAATTATTAATGTTAATGATGAAATATTAATAATCTCAAATAAATGTTGTTAGACATAAGATCCGCTGATAATTGTTTTTATCGTTATAAATAACGATGGTAACGGTTATCAACTCGTGCCTAATAACATTTATTTCAAATTATTAATATATATATATTGTCACGTCTTTTTCACTCCCGGAGCGGTCCGGGCCGTTTGACGGATCAAAAGGGGAAGGAGAGAAGGATGATAAGCCTCTCCGGTAGTTCTCTCGCACCCCCGACACTCCACTAACCGAATTTTATTGTTGGGCGCCAGACGCGTGAATTCGCGTCCGCGAAATCGCGAGAAACTAAAGAGAGAGACGCAAGGCGAAATAAGTCGGTGATCATTAGCAATAATTCTGATATTGGTTGTTGTATGGATAGCCAAATCTTGAAATTTTAAGTAATGCCATTGATCAGTGAAATTAATTTTATAAGCATAGAAATGAGTATTAAAATTTACTGTGGTAAGTTTTTTAAGTAAAAAAATATACAATATTATCTCTGGATACAGATATTGTATAATCATAACCAAATTGAGGATTTTTACTTCTTTCCCAATCTACAACAACCAACATGCCATTCTCATAATGAAAGTCATTAATTTTAATCCATTTAACAATATTCCATTTTGCAAAACATATATCTTCAGGTAATATATAACAAAAACTACAAAATTCTTTTACCTTAGTCCTATATAGACTGCAGTCTGAACGGATGAAAATGATATTTTCAAGGATAAACCTCTCCCAGCCAGTAACCGACAGCAAACTTTAAGTTATATATATACTTATACTAGTTATATATACTAGTTATATATACTTATTTCGCCTTGCGTCTCTCTCTTTAGTTTCTCGCGATTTCGCGGACGCGAATTCACGCGTCTGGCGCCCAACAATGAAATTCGGTTAGTGGAGTGTCGGGGATGCGAGAGAACTACCGGAGAGGCTTATCATCCTTCTCTTTTTTCCCTTTTGATCCGTCAAACGGCCCGGACCGCTCCGGGAGTGAAAAAGACGTGACAATATATATATATTAATAATCTGAAATAAATGTTATTAGGCACGAGTTGATAACCGTTACCATCGTTATTTATAACGATAAAAACGATTATCAGCGGATCTTATGTCTAACAACATTTATTTGAGATTATTAATATTTCATCATTAACATTAATAATTAATTCAATATACTGATGCTAATAAGCATCTTTATGTAAATAATGCTACTGAATCTCATTTAAATCTACAAGGAATTTATTACTGAAAAGTATTTATTAAATATTATGATAATTAAAGAATTATATAATGCTCATTAGCATTGATATATTAAATTGATTATCAATATAATGATAAATTATTAATTAATTAAACAAAATGAATATTGTAAGATTTGTTAATGGTGATTTCTGCCATTATTTACACTTACATTGAATAAAATTTATTAGCCGACTTATGATTTAAATTTGCACACATATGCTAATTGCTGACTTTTGCCCTGTGCATAAACATTGTGTGCAAAAAATAATTTAAGTAATAAAATTATAACATAATGATTATAATGGACTATGGTTTTTCGCTTATTTCGCCGTATTTTACCGAATTAGATTTTATTTCAACGTTTTTTACCGTGCTTGATTTTATTTCGCCGTATTTTACGGTATTTGATTTTATTTCGCCGTATTTTATCGTGTTTGATATTATTTCAACGTTTTCTTACCGCATTTGATTTTGTTTCGCCGTATTTTACCGTGTTTGATTTTATTTTATCGTATTTTACCGTGTTTGATTTTATTTTACCGTATTTTACCGCGATTGATTTTATTTCAACGTTTTTTTACCGTATTTGATTTTATTTTGCCATAATTTACCGTATTTGATTTTATTTCAACGTTTTTTACCGTGCTTGATTTTATTTTACCGTATTTTACCGCGATTGATTTTATTTTAAAGTTTTTTACCGTGTTTGATTTTATTTCGCCGTATTTTACCGTATTTGATTTTATTTTGCCATAATTTACCGTATTTGATTTTATTTTAACGTTTTTTACCGTATTTGAGTTTATTTCGCCGTATTTTACCGCGTTTGATATTATTTTAAAGTTTTTTACCGTGTTTGATTTTATTTCACCGTATTTTACCGCGATTGATTTTATTTTAAAGTTTTTTACCGTGTTTGATTTTATTTCGCCGTATTTTACCGTATTTGATTTTATTTTGCCATAATTTACCGTATTTGATTTTATTTTAACGTTTTTTACCGTATTTGATTTTATTTCGCCGTATTTTACCGCGTTTGATATTATTTTAAAGTTTTTTACCGTGTTTGATTTTATTTTAACGTTTTTTACCGTATTTGATTTTATTTCGCCGTATTTTACCGTATTTGATTTTATTTTGCCATAATTTACCGTATTTGATTTTATTTTAACGTTTTTTACCGTGCTTGATTTTATTTCACCGTATTTTACCGTGTTTGATTTTATTTTACCGTATTTTATCGCGATTGATTTTATTTTAAAGTTTTTTACCGTGTTTGATTTTATTTTAACGTTTTTTACCGTATTTGATTTTATTTCGCCGTATTTTACCGTATTTGATTTTATTTCGCCGTATTTTACCGCGTTTGATATTATTTTAAAGTTTTTTACCGTGCTTGATTTTATTTCGCCGTATTTTACCGTATTAGATTTTATTTTACCGTGTCATAACCTGTATTGTCATCTCGACTTCTGTTTTAACGTTACTGCTGCGGAAATCCATCACAATTTTATTGCAACTTCGGGCGCTACAAAGTCCATTTTATTGTAAAAAAAATATGCGAGTGATTATAGGTGATGCACCGAAGTCAATGCAATTGTGAACGACCATGCGCGCCTGCTCGAATGGGCAACCCGTCGTACTGCTCTGTATCGTCACGATACAGCCTGTACGTGTGTATGTATATGTATGTGTGAATATGTACGTATATGCGTGCCTACATAAGTACGTATATACGTACGTATCTGTGTGTAAAGGATGTGTATTATATTATTACTAGCGTTTCGGCCCGCGCTTCGCGCGGGAATTATCATCTCATACTATTATATAAAACGCTACTGTTTGTCTGTCTGTAAGTTTTTAATATTTTGTGTTTAATAAATTATATTTATCTCATTGGGAACAGAAACGCTCGTAGAATATATTTATAAAATGACATTAATTATTCTAATTTCTTCGAAACTATACTTATTACTCTTTTTAATACTTTTTATACTTCCAAAAATGTTATAAATGCCGTAAATTGTTATAAGCTTAGAATTTGTTTGTGTAATTATAGAAATGCAATATATTATATTATAAAAGAATTAAAATCCTGAAAGGAGATTTATTCTTCTTAATCTCTTTTTCGAGTTGTTTTTCTTGAACGGTCGCTGCCCTAGATATAGAGGTCGATGTTTTAAGCTAATCGGCTTCTCACATTCAAAATTCAATCTCTTTTTCGAGTTGCTTTTCTTGAACGGTCGCTGTACAAAAATGCGAGCGAGCAATCTCAAAATTTCCTAAAAAAGTTAGAGCAACCACGGACATTTTTAAAAAAATTTGGTTAATTAATCAATAATTCTTTAAAATTTCTGCAGAGCGAGAGCGAGAGCGAGAGCGAGAGCGAGAGCGAGAGCGAGAGCGAGAGCGAGAGCGAGAGCGAGAGCGAGAGCGAGAGCGAGAGCGAGAGCGAGAGCGAGAGCGAGAGCGAGAGCGAGAGCGAGAGCGAGAGCGAGAGCGAGAGCGAGAGCGAGAGCGAGAGAAAGCGAGAGAGAGCGAGAGAGAGAGAGAGAGAGAGAAAGAGAGAGAGAGAGTTTCATATACAATTCTTTGAAATTCGGTCAATTATTTCCGGAAAAATCGAAAAAATTGAAAAACCGGTTTCCAGAAAATCGGTAGCAAAAAAACTATGCACATTATGATACTCCCCGGAAAATTCTACCCCTGTTTCATATACAATTCCTTAAGATTCGGTAAATTAATACCCGAAAAATTCTCGTAAAATTTGAAAAAATTTCAGAACCGGTTTCCAAAAAGATCGATAACGAAAAATTAAGCACGACATTTTCATCCCCGGGAAATTCTACCCCTATTTCATATACTTTTGGTAAAAATTTGGTCCACTAACGAATGAGTAGTTCGCGTACATACATACAGACAGACAGACAGACGGACGTGACTTATATATATAGATATAGAATGTCCTAAAAGGAAAGATTAATATTCTATGAAGTCATATTACTGGTCAATCTAAAAAAAAGTTTATACATATATATATATATATATATATATATATATATATATATATATATATACATATATATATGTAGGTCCAGAGGTATGTTCCGGGACTGTTTTTTGAAATGTACAGTCCTGGAATATAACGCATATAATGTAATCAGATTCAAAAAATTGTCCCGAAAATTGCCGTAAGACATGAATTTTTTCCAGGACAGTCCTGGAAACTGCCAAATGTCCCGAAATATATCGATGTAAAAAATAAAAGTCCCGGAACATACTTCCGGACCTATATATATATATATATATATATACTAGCTGTGGTGTCCCGGGCTTCGCCCGGGAGTCGTTTTTCTTAAAACGACTTTATTTATGTTTCAATATCTTAATGAGTAGGTGCACGTAGGTGCGTATGTTGCATGCGTAGGTGAGTTGGGGGGGGGGCGTAAAACAAAATAAAGCCGCGACATTTTCATCGCCGGGAAATTCTACTTCTGTTTCATATATTTTTGGTAAAAATTTGGTCCACTAACGAATGAGTAGTTCGCGTACAAACAGACAGACAGACGTGACTTATATTATATTACCCTGGCGTTTTTTAGGGAATTTTGAGATTGCTTGCTCGCGATGAACACATAACCTTAAGTACATTATTGTTTTTATATATATTTATATACTTTGCCTAGTATGTAGTATATAAATCTACGTTAAAATTTGTAACTTATAAAATTCTATAAAAATTCTATACAAAAAACGTTCTATATTTTTTTCTCAAGATCAATCATTTTCGTGTTCTACATTTTATAAAGTTTCAAGTTTTATACATCTCAGAGATAATACACTATTTTCTACACCACCTCGGAGGTATAGTGTTAGGCGCGTTTTTTTAACGTGGTGTTCCTAGTAGGCCTAATCCACTGTTTTTTTATATAACGTTTTTTGGAGAGAATTTTTTAAGTTCCATTTTTTGTATTAACTATTTTAATTAATTTTTTACTAATTGTAATGCAGATAGGTGAACTAAACATGTATTTTACTTGTATATTATAAACTGTACTCCGACTGAAATCACATTTCAATGTTACTTTAATGCTTGTTTTCCATTATCTATATTTTTCTATATATATTTATTTATCTGTCTTCTATAATAACGTTGATTCTACTTGTTTATTAGTTGATCATTGGATTTGTTTTTTTAATCATTAAAAACCTCTGTGAAAACAACATTGCGAGTTTTATTGCTCTCATCAGAAATCAGTATTATTTGCTCCTTTGGTGAACCAATCCGTGAGAGTCCTACATGTAATTGACCGTGTGAAAAGACTTCGTTTCTGAGGTCTACGCCAACTGCTGCTTTGAAGGTTTGTTCTTGGGACTTATTAATCGTCATGGCGAAACACATTCTAACAGGAAACTGCAGCCTTTTAAACGCAAATGGCAAATCCGTAAGGACCATTGCTGGTTGAAGTTTGAAACGTTCCTGGAGCGATTTTTTAAAATCAATTTGTTCCATTCCTCCTCTTGCACAGAGTTAGTTTTAAGCGTCAGACAAACAACAAAAAATAGTAGGAGCGAATACAGGCGTCGGAAAGCACCCTTACGCACGATAACCTACCCTTCAGATCACTAAAAGAATTCTTGCGTCTCTAAAACTCATTTGTTCCATTCCTCCTCTCGCACAGAGTTAGTTTTAAGCGTCAGACAAACAACAAAAAATAGTAGGAGCGAATACACGCGTCGGAAAGCACCCTTACGCACGATAACCTACCCTTCAGATCACTAAAAGAATTCTTGCGTCTCTAAAACTCATTTGTTCCATTTCTCCTCTCGCACAGAGTTAGTTTTAAGCGTCAGACAAGCAACGAAAAATAGTAGGAGCGAATACACGCGTCGGAAGGCACCCTTACGAACGATAAACTACCCTTTAGATCACTAAAAAAATTCTTGCGTCTCTAAAACTCATTTGTTCCATTTTTCCTCTTGCACAGAGTTAGTTTTAAGCGTCAGACAAACAACGAAAAATAGTAGGAGCGAATACACGCGTCGGAAAGCACCCTTACGCACAATAAACTACCCTTTAGATCACTAAACGAATTCTTGCGTCTCTAAAGCCGATTTGTTCCATTTCACCTCTCGCATACAGTTACTTCTAAGCGTCAGACAAGCAACGAAAAATAGTACGAACGAATACACGCGTCGAAAGGCACCCTTACACACAATAAACTACCCTATAGGCTACTGAAAAAATTCTTACGTCTCGAAAGCCGATTTGTTCCATTTCTCCTCTCGCACAGAGTTATTTCTAAGCGTCAGACAAGCAACAAAAAATAGTAGGAGCGAATAAACGCGTCGGAAGACACCCTTACGCACGATAACCTACCTTTCAGATCACTAAAAGAATTCTTGCGTCTCTAAAACTCATTTGTTCCATTTCTCCTCTCGCACAGAGTTAGTTTTAAGCGTCAGACAAGCAACAAAAAATAGTAGGAGCGAATACACGCGTCGGAAGGCACCCTTACGCACGATAAACTACCCTTTAGATCACTAAAAAAATTCTTGCGTCTCTAAAACTCATTTGTTCCATTTTTCCTCTTGCACAGAGTTAGTTTTAAGCGTCAGACAAACAACAAAAAATAGTAGGAGCGAATACACGCGTCGGAAAGCACCCTTACGAACAATAAACTACCCTTTAGATCACTAGAAAAATTCTTGCGTCTCTAAAGCCGATTTGTTCCATTTCCCCTCTCGCATAGAGTTACTTCTAAGCGTCAGACAAGCAACGAAAAATAGTACGAGCGAATACACGCGTCGGAAGGCATCCTTACACACAATAAACTACTCTTCAGGCTACTGAAAAAATTCTTACGTCTCGAAAGCCGATTTGTTCCATTTCTTCTCTTGCACAGAGTTATTTCTAAGCGTCAGACAAGCAACAAAAAATAGTAGGAGCGAATAAACGCGTCGGAAGACACCCTTACGCACGATAACCTACTCTTCAGATCACTAAAAGAATTCTTGCGTCTCTAAAACTCATTTGTTCCATTTCTCCTCTCGCACAGAGTTAGTTTTAAGCGTCAGACAAGCAACGAAAAATAGTAGGAGCAAATACACGCGTCGGAAGGCACCCTTACGCACGATAAACTACCCTTTAGATCACTAAAAAAATTCTTGTGTCTCTAAAACTTATTTGTTCTATTTTTCCTTTTGCACAAAATTAGTTTTAAGCGTCAGACAAGCAACGAAAAATAGTAGGAGCGAATACACGCGTCGGAAGGCACCCTTACGCACGATAAACTACCCTTTAGATCACTAAAAAAATTCTTGTGTCTCTAAAACTTATTTGTTCTATTTTTCCTTTTGCACAAAATTAGTTTTAAGCGTCAGACAAGCAACGAAAAATAGTAGGAGCGAATACACGCGTCGGAAGGCACCCTTACGCACGATAAACTACCCTTTAGATCACTAAAAAAATTCTTGCGTCTCTAAAACTCATTTGTTCCATTTTTCCTCTTGCACAGAGTTTGTTTTAAGCGTCAGACAAGCAAAATAGTAGGAGCGAAAAATAGTAGGAGCGAATACACGCGTCGGAAGGCACCCTTACGCACGATAAATTACCCTTTAGATCACTAAAAAAATTCTTGCGTCTCTAAAACTCATTTGTTCCATTTTTCCTCTTGCACAGAGTTAGTTTTAAGCGTCAGACAAGCAACGAAAAATAGTAGGAGCGAATACACGCGTCGAAAAGCACCCTTACGCACAATAAACTACCCTTTAGATCACTAAAAGAATTCTTGCGTCTCTAAAGCCGATTTGTTCCATTTCCCCTCTCGCATAGAATTACTTCTAAGCGTCAGACAAACAACGAAAAATAGTACGAGCGAATACACGCGTTGGAAGGCAACCTTACACACAATAAACTACCCTTCAGGCTACTGAAAAAATTCTTACGTCTCGAAAGCCGATTTGTTCTATTTCTCCTCTCGCACAGAGTTATTTCTAAGCGTCAGACAAGCAACAAAAAATAGTAGGAGCAAATAAACGCGTCGGAAGACACCCTTACGCACGATAAACTACCCTTTAGATCACTAAAAGAATTCTTGCGTCTCTAAAACTCATTTGTTCCATTTCTCTTCTCGCACAGAGTTAGTTTTAAGCGTCAGACAAGCAGCGAAAAATAGTAGGAGCGAATACACGCGTCGAAAGACACCCTTACGTACGATAAACCACCCTTTAGATTACTAAAAAAATTCTTGCGTCTCTAAAACCGATTCGTTCCATTTCCTCTCTATTAATTTTGTCAGCGCTTAGAACTAACCCTATGCGAGAGAGGAAATGGAACAAATCGGCTTTAGAGGCGCAAGAATTTTTTTATTGGTCTGAAGGGCAGTTTATTGTGTGTAAGGGTGCCTTCCGACGCGTGTATTTGCTCCTACTATTTTTTGTTGCTTGTCTGACGCTTAAAACTAACTCTGTGCGAGAGGAGAAGTGGAACAAATGAGTTTTAGAGACGCAAGAATTCTTTTAGTGATCTGAAGGGTAGTTTATCGTGCGTAAGGGTGCCTTCCGACGCGTGTATTCGCTCCTACTATTTTTCGTTGCTTGTCTGACGCTTAAAACTAACTCTGTGCGATAGGAGAAATGGAACAAATGAGTTTTAGAGACGCAAGAATTCTTTTAGTGATCTGAAGGGTAGGTTATCGTGCGTAAGGGTGCTTTCCGACGCGTGTATTCGCTCCTACTATTTTTTGTTGTTTGTCTGACGCTTAAAACTAACTCTATGCGAGAGGAGGAATGGAACAAATTGATTTTAAAAAATCGTTCCAGGAACGTTCCAAACTTCAACCAGCTAGGACCATAGGTATTCTTGGAAATAACGCTATTTCACCGGCTGCAGGTCTTGTCAGAATGATTGCTTCTATGATGTAAGGCATGAGACGCTTAACTTGCAGTCTCGTGCCGTTGGTTTAAGATTCCGAAGCAGCATTATCGGGGTACCAACTTTTAATCTCAGTTTATGTGGAGGCAATCCTGCAGGGTTAAGAGAGTTGAGAAACTCAATCGGATAGTGGATGACTTCATCTCCATTTACCATTGTGTCTATTGACTTATATGTTTTACATTTGGTGGTAACTTTTTGTAAAACTATTTCATTAATCTCCTCTGCAGCTTTATTTTTTGCAGTTACGATTGCACGTTCGCAAAGCCAATTTGTTTCCTTTTGTGTTAAATTCTGAATATCTGGATAAACATTGTCAATAATTTGATCAATAGTTCGGACGCAAGTTCCTACAATATCAGAAATGTTAATGTAGCCATTCTGCGTTATAGAGATAGAGCCGTCACCAATTTTAAGCAAATACTCTGCAAATTATTCTAAATTCTTGTCTCCTCGTAAATGAACTCGCATATTAATAGTCAGTCGAAGTTTTTTTACATGCTGCCAAATTTCATGCATACTTTCATAATATTCGCACGTGTTCCTTTAGGCACCACTGGCAAAGTTTGCCTGAAATCACCGGTAAAAACAAATGTTACCCCACCCATTATACCTTTTCTGATGTTCTCAAGTCTTTAAGGGTTCGATTCACGGCATCTATATGGAACTTGTGCGACATCGTACATTCGTCCCATACTATCAAGAATGCCTGTTGGAGAAGTTTACCAGTAACACCATTTTTTCTCACGGAACATACCGAACTTTGGTCAAAAGACACATTCAGTGGCAACTTAAAAGTAGAGTGGGCAGTTCTTCCACCACTTAGAAGAGTCGCAGCTATGCCTGATGAGGCAACTGCAATAGCGATCTTCTTTTGACTTCTTATTTTTGCCAAAATCAATGAAATGACAAACGTTTTGCCAGTACCTCCTGGCGCATCTATGAAGTAAATGTTACCCTTATTATCTTCGACATTATTTATTATCTCATCGTATACCATTTTTTGTTCTGTATTCAGTTTCACTTCGTTTTCTTGCAGATATACTTGTAAGTCGTCGATATTGTGTACTGTTTCTTGTAAGTAAAGTAGGTTATCTATGTTTGAATCATTGCGCTGAGGTTCTGGCAAACCAAACTCTTTCAAACACTTTTCTCCATGAGTGAACACTATGTCCTCAAGAAGAATCAACCCCTCATTGAAAATTTCCTCTGTAAACTAAACCTCATTATTCTTACTTTTCTGTCAAACCCGATGTAAAATATCATCGCATAGGTGTGTCCGGTATGCATTCCATAATTCTAAAGGATTAGACATTTCACAAAACATTAGCATAATGCTAAATAACTCTCTCATTTTGTGCGCACTTTCTGAAATAGCTGCATCTGATAGTGTATCTCGTCAGTGCATGTCAATCTCAAGCAAATTCCGGGCTTGGCACGCCGCGCGATAAGTGGGCATTATTTCATCATTCCCCGTCTTTAAGTCATTAAAAGACGTCGGTCTTCTAACGTGATGTAAGAGTAGTCTGAGGTAAAAGCATTCTGAATAATTAGGGTGTATAGTATACACTCGCCCTAATACTGTGTCCCGCTTTATACCTGGACAATCATCTACATCTTGGTCCCGTTTTCTCCGTTGTCATTTTTTGTTAGACCATTTATAATAAGCCGGTACTTGGTGATAAAGCAAAGTCTGTGCAAATTTATCAACTGCACACAGAGCAAAGAAAGCTGTCAGAGTGGTCTGAGGTGGATTTTCTATAACTTGCTGTAGATTTCTTTCAGTAAAATACACTCTTTGCCCATTTTCTAAATGGACAGATAAATGAACAACTGGAGGATAGCGCTCGTGAATAGAAAATCCTAGTATTCTCCAGATACTTTCAGAAGTACTCAAATATCTGCCATTCAAATAGTTCTGAATCTCATCTTTTTTATTTTCAACGGCAAACGTAGTCGCATCGTTACCTTTATTAATATACTTACATATATATTTGATTGCTTGCACAGAATGGCAATATTCAACGTTGACGTGTGCAACAAAGCATCTGGAGAGAATCGGACAATATGGGACTATCCATTTATTATCAACAATGAAGTTACAATGCGATATAGTATAAATGTTTCCACCGTCAGCCGGACATCTTCTTCTGTACTTAGGGTATCCATCATCGCCAGTTTGTGTATACTGAAGAAAATCACGGGGATATCTTTTTGAACATGTACCGTTTGACATGCAAGGTGATGAGGAATTGACGGTTCCACATGGACCGTGGATCATATTCTTGCATACTATGTCGTAAAGTAATGGATCTTCATCCTTATTGGGGATTTCAGCTGAAATAATGCTATCTATTTCATCAGATCTTATTTTGTCGACTAACCAAATTAAAATGTGGGCATGAGGCAAACCTTTTTTCTGCCATTCCATTAAAAATGTAGCATCGAACTTTACCAAAAATGTCCCTCTTTGTTATGGTTATATTTAACTTAAAAACTATTGGACCGAATTTTTAACACAAATATATGAAATAGGGGCAGAATTTTCCGAGGAGTGCTATAGGGTGTATAATTTTTCGTTACCAATTTTCTGAAAACCGATTTTTTTAATTCTTTATTTTTTAAATATTAAAAGAGTTACTAATATATAAAATCGTTACGGGTGTTGTATATTTGAACGTTTTTAAACGTTAACAAATTAAAAACTATTGGACCGAATTTTTACCACAAATATATGAAATAAGGGTAGAATTTTCCGGAAAATTTTTGCCAAAGCGCATAGAAGTTAATCAAAAAATATATGTATGTATTAAAAAATCTTTTGTAAGCTGGTAAAGTAAAATTATTAAAAGAATTAAAGAAATATGTTTCCAGAAAATAGATAACGAAAAATATGTATTAAAAAAGTTTTTGTAAGATTATAAGGTAAAAATATTAAAAGAATTAAAAAAATATGTTTCCAGAAAATAGATAATGAAAAACTATACACCCTATACCACTCCCCAGAAAATTCTACCCCTATTTCATATACTTGTGGTAAAAATTCAGTCAAATAGCTTTTAAGTTCAAACATACGTTTGGGTAATGTACGTTTGAACGTTTTTAACTTAAAAACTATTGGACCGAATTTTTGCCACAAGTATATGAAATAGGGGTAGAATTTTCCGGGGAGTGCTATAGGGTATGTAGTTTTTTATTATCTATTTTCTAGAAAGAGATTTCTTTAATTATTTTAATATTTAAAAAATAAAGAATTAAAAAAATCGGTTTCCAAAAAATTGTTAACGAAAAACTACATACCCTATAGCACTCCCCGGAAAATTCTACCCCTATTTCATATACTCGTGGTAAAAATTCGGTGCAATAGTTTTTAAGTTAAAAACGCACAAACATACACCACCCATAAGGATTTTATATAATAGTGTATATATATATATATATATATATATATATATATATATATATGGAGCATTCTTTGTCAACCGGACACCCCCTTTTGCCCAAAATTTGTGTCGACCAATTGAGGTCAATGAGGGCTTAAATTGTAGATAATGATATGTAGTTTTTTGTACCGTGTGGCCTTTTTGAGAATTCAAGATGGCTATCAAGGGGTCACGATGATAATCGGAGAAAACAAGAAAAAAATCAGTAAACAACTTTCCGTATGCCATACAATCAATCAAAGAAGCTCTAAAACTATTGATGGAATGGTTTTTAAGGTTGTTGATTACGAAACTAAAGTAAAAAATTTAAAATTTAAGATGGCGGATTAAATATGGCGACCAAAACCGCAACGGCACTTTTCTATGTTTCGTAAGGCTGCTCGAATGGGCACTGGTTACGAATCTGCTATCAAAATTAAAAATTCAAGCAATTTCCGACCAGTTAAAGTAAGACTAAGCGTTGTCCGACCAATTAAGGCAAGACTGAGGGACGGTCCAGCCGGTTAAGGCGAGACCAAGCGTTGTCCGACCAGTTAAGGCAAGACTAGGGAACTGGATAAAGAATTTTACTTTATATACTCCAAGGGGCTTTAAAGGGCGTTTTGAAGGGACGTACCCAACCCTAACCTCCAATTCATCCACTACCTTACTGTTTCCTTCTTTTGGACCAACGGTTTAACGTCTCTTCCGAAAGACGGAGCCCAGTTTTTTCCGCATCTTGCACGGAGGGGCGCGGTTTTGTCGGAAAAAAACTTTTCCATGATTTATGGCTCTAGTGGACTCGAACCTGGTTCCTCAGATTACGAGTCTGGCGCTCTACCACTAAACCACACCGCCGCTCTAAGACTAGGGGACTGTTTAGCCGGATTCACATCAAAAACAGGTGACCGCTTCACTAAGCGGTCTTAGTTTTCAGAATGTTCACTTTTACTCCATCTGCAGCATTCGAAAATCTTCTTATGATGATCTCTTGCTATTACGATATTAGAAAAGCATGGTTTTTGAGGATCTCTGGAACTCCCGCTCGCTCCGCCAATGTTGGGCATTAGCCGGGCCAAGGCGTTGGCCGCGGCCTTGGCCCTCGGAACTACGCGAGCGAAGTGCTCGCCGAAGGCCCAGCTGCCATCCAGCTGGAGGCCCAGCACCCTCATGCTGGCCCCCACGGGGACGCGGACCCCTTCGACCTCTATATGGGCCCTCGGTGGCTTCCCCTTTTCCTTGCCGTGGAAAAAGACGGCTTCCGTCTTTTGGGGAGCCACCTTAAGGCCCAAACTTCTCATTTTGGCTACCACTGCCGCCACTGCAACTTTTGCCTTCGCAAGGCACTCACCCCAAGTGTCGCCCTCGACTCCCAGGAACGTGTCATCAGCGAACGCGTTTAACCAGCATCCTGGGAGGAGGGCGACCCGGAGAAGGGCATCATAGCCCAGGTTCCACAGGAGTGGCCCAAGCACGGACCCCTGTGGAACCCCCCGCACGACCAATCGGACCATTATATTCCCGTCCTGATCGGTATAGACCAAGCCGCGGTCCCGGAGGTAATCGAATATGACCTCGATTAAATAAGGAGGGACGTTATGCTCAATTAACGCCCTCCTTATTACAGGCCACGGCAGGGAGTTGAAGGCGTTGGCTATGTCGAAACCAACGCCCAACAACACCCCGCCGGCCCCCGTCACGGCCTCCGAGCGGGCTTTGATTCGTTGGACAGCGTCAACTGTAGAGCGCCCCACTCGGAAGCCGTATTGGTCCTGACTTATGTCAGGACCCCTCCGGGACAAATGTTGGACGATTCGGTCGGCAACTATTCGCTCAAAGAGCTTGCCGACCTCGTCCAGCAGGCAAATTGGTCTATACCCGGACGGGAGGTCCGCGGGCTTCCCCGGTTTGGGAATGAGTACCAGTTTTGCCATCTTCCAGACGCGGGGGAACCGGCCCTGGCGTAGGCAGTTTGTGTACAGCTCACACAAATGCCCTGCCAGTTCCCCCATGGCCATGGACCAAACTTTGCCCGGGATCCCGTCGGGACCCGGTGCCTTGCCGGCCTTCAGCCGTTTAGCGGCGTGGCGCACCTCGTCCATGGTGACCCTGAGCTCGTCGTCCCAGTCCTCCTGTGGTATGACTGGGACCGCTCCTTCTCTTTCTTCAGGGTCGTCGGGGAACAGTGTCCCGACGACCCTGTCTAGGAGCTCAGGGTCCATGGCTTCCGTAATTGGGGGCGCCCAGGTCCTCAGCCTGTTGAGGACCATCCTGTAGGGGCGCCCCCATGGGTCCCGACTGATCTCCTCGAGCAATTCGTGCCACGCTTGGTCCTTGGCCCGTCTGATGGCGAGGGAATAGGTCCGCCTGGCGGAGCGGTACGCTATTCCCTCCTCTTCCAGCCGTTGTGGCTGTGTGTGGGCCAGTTTTCTGGCCCTCAGCCACCTTCTTCTTGCATGGACCGAGGAGCGCCTTAATTCAGCTATCTCCTCGGTCCACCAATAAGCTGCTCGGCGTGGGCGCGGCCTGGCTCTGGGCATGGAGGCATCACATACCTTCGTCATAAGCCCTTTGAGCTTTTCAGCGGCTGCGTCCACGTCCTCGGACCGCAGAAGCTGGTCCTCGGCCCACAGCTTGACTTGCAGGGAGGCCCTGAACAAGTCTTCGTCAAGCTGACGAAGGCCCCACCTGGGGAAGCGCCCGTCGAGCTCCTCGCGGCGAGCCTTTATCTCCGGATGGGTGGCTGGGAGAGACATCTCGATGAATAAATGATCCGAGAGGGACTCGATCTCTCCCGCCACCCGCCAACCCCGCACTCCTCGCGCCAGCGTCGGGCTAGCCCAGGAGAGGTCGATGATCGACCCCCCATTGTGCCGGACGCATGTTTGGCTATTTCCTCGGTTGAGGAGTACGAGGTTTAGGCCCGCCGCCCAGTCCTCGAGGATTCTACCTCTGGGACATGTGGCCGGGGAACCCCACAACGCCGACTTGGCATTGAAGTCCCCGGCCACTAGAACTTGTTGTCCCTTATCGAGGAATCTCTTCAGGCACTGCCCCAGGTTCATAAGGACCCTGCTAAAGTGGAGGCCGTCCACGCTGGGGGACACATAAAGCCCCCCAACAATGATCCGGCCCCACTTAACTACTACGTACCCGTCGCCTGCCTCAACACGAGAACAGGCGACAGGCACGTCCGACTGGCGCCAAGTGATCGCCGCCAGTCCGCACGTACTACCCGCCCAGCAGTGGTGGTTGGGCGGAATATAGTACGGCTCGGATACTATCCCTATACCACACCCGCGCTCCGCCATGGTGTGCATAAACACATCCTGGGAAGCGCGGGCGTGGTTCAAGTTGCCCTGGAGGACCCGGTGGAGGGCCATTATAGCGCCTCATCACCGGAGGCCTCCACCTCTTCTCCGACATCGACCGCTTCCGGCGGTCTTGCAGGTTCCGGCAACTCCGGTTCCTTATGCACCTTGTCCTCAACGGGTGCAGTCGGAGGTGCATCGCCGGGCAATTGAGCGTTTTGCTCCGCCTCAACCCGCACCTTTGTTACCTCCCCCACACCGGCAATCTCCGGTGTTAGAACCAGGGTCTGGGTTGACACGGACCCAGTTGCTTCCGTGCCTCCCACTCCCCTGTTCCGCTTCCGCTGGGGCAACGGCTTTTCGCTTCGCTCCTCCTTGTCGCTCAGCGAGCCGCTGTCCTTAGCCGATCTTTTGGTCGGCAACTTCCTCTTGGCCCCGGTGACCAGCGGGAGGTTAACCTCCTCCACACTGGTCACCTTGGGCTTTGGACGGGGTGCCTCGGGCAACAGCACCTCGACGTCCATCTTTTCTTCTGCCCGTATGTTGCCGGGCGCTACGCCGTTCATAGGAGGGGACTTCCTGCCCCTTTTGCCCTTCTTATGGGCGGTTGAGCAGGCTTTGCTGCCTGCCCTATGTCCGGCCGGCTTGCCTAAATCGGCACAGACCGGGCATTTCGGCGCTGCCTTGCAGTCTCTGGCCAGGTGCGACTCATCGCCGCACCTGTAGCAGCGGCTGCTTCGGTCCGCCTCGTTAGGGCATTGTGCCCTTACATGGCCTCCCTCCAGGCATTTAAAGCACTGGAGGGGTCTTGCCTCAAGTGCCCTAGCTCTCGCTGCAAACCATCCAACGGTGAGTTTTCCACCGTCATTTAGGATGGCGTTAAATGCGGGGAGGGGGCACTTCACCCACACCGTGTTGAGCCCCCCCGGTCCTCTGCGCAGCGGCTCAACCTGGACCTGCGTTATAGGGCATTTACCCTTGCGCGCCACGGTCTCGGCTATCTCCTCCCTGGTGATCGAGTCAGCCAGGTCGAGCAGGCGAAGCTCGCCCGTCTTTATTGGCCTGGCCACTCGGACCCCGGGGCGGCCCGCGTACAGGTCGCCCAAGCGCTCCGCAAGGAGGTCCGCTTTTTGGGCGCTGTCTTTGCCGGCGACCTCTAATATAAGGGCCCCGGTTTGAGCCCTCTTTGGTTTGAGGCCCGCCTGGAGCCCAAGCTCCTCCAGGTTTATCCTGCTGCGGGCCTCACGCAACAGATCGTCGTAGGCGCCCTCGCTGCTAGTGATAGTGATCGCAGCACTATTGGGCGCCTTCCGACGGTATGCTCCTGTTGCTGCCTTGTTAGTCGTGGCGGCAGGAGCACTCTTCTTCTTAGCAGCAGCAGCAGCTGCCTTATTCGACTTCTGCTGCTGCTTGGGGGCAGCTTTTGCGCTCCCCGTTCCCGCAGTCGATTTACCGGCCCCTTTACTACCTCTTCCCACCACTGTCCAGGCCTCCTTCTTCTTGGCCTTCTGGCTTCTTGTCAGTGGGGGGGTAGCACGTTGGGAAGGAGCCCTCTTGTCAGGCCCCTTTCCCCCCGCCTTGGGGGCACTCTTAGTCCCAGCGACGGGTCCCTCTTTCTTTGGGCCCGCCTTTGTGGACGTCGGCTGGTTCTTGGTAGCCGAGCCTTTCTTGCCACCCTTGGTCGCTGAGGCAGTCGTCTCTCCAGCGACCTGAGCGTAGCTCACGGGGATAGCCTTAGGGGGCGCGGTCATCATTTTGATCGCCCCCCTCACCAGCTCCTCCAGCTGGTTAATCCTGGCCAGCATGGTGGCCTCCTTTGGCGAAGGCTCTGCCGGCTCAGGTGCCGCAGGTGTCCCCGGCGTTGTGATAACCGGTGCAGCCGCAGAGTTAGAAGAGGAGGGCCGAGCAGGCGGCACTGCATCTTCCTGTACCGCCTTCCTGCCCTGTATTGAGGGCCTTATCACTGGAGGCATGCCTAATCTTCTAGCCTCCTCCAGGATCTCGAGCCTCCTCTTTTCAGCCGCCTCCCTCTCCCATCTCAGTTTCTTGTCCTCCTCATTTTCTTCATCTGAGGAGTCCAAGAGCATCCTAGTGCTCTTAATCCTAACGGGGCGACCATCCCGCTGCGGGGATTCAGGCAACGGCGCGTCCCTGGGTGGAAGGTCCACCTCCATAGGCTCCACACCGTCCCTGGAAACTCCCCGATTACGCCTTCGTAGGAGCTCGTTCTCCTGCTCCAAGGCGTCCACTCGCTTCAAAAGGGCCTCCTTTTCCCTCTTGAATTCCGCGAATTGTCTGCGGAGATCCTCGATCTCTTCTTTCTCCTGGTCGCCCATTCTCACGACCAGGTGATTGGTTGCTGCCATAATCGTGGCATCCGCTTCGTTTAGGCATTTCTGCTCCATGCCCCTTAGGTTTTTAGCGGTAGAGATCACCTTATCTACCTTCCTGACCGCTTTTATTACCCGAGTAGGGAGGTCAGGTGTAGGGGCTTTCTTTAGCTCTTCGAGCAGCTCTGCCTCTCGAGATTTCCTATTTCTCGAGAGATTAGCGGGGGTGGTTGGCTTTTCCAGCTCCCGGCTGTATTGTTCCACCCTCGCTTTTCCCTTCTTGGCCTCCTCCGCTTGTTTGAGGTAATAGACCCCGGTTGTTGGGGGTCTGCCCTTACCTCTAGTGGAGGATGTGGCCGAGATCTTTGGTCTCGAGTCGCCAACTTCCATCTCCTCGTCGCTGGTGGACAACACTGTGTTGTTGTCCTGGTTATCCGGCGAGGAGGGTCTGACGGACCTCTTATCAGTAGCCATCTTCCCACGCTCACTCCCACTGGGAGTGACAGCCATCTGGCTGTCTTCGTCAGCCTTTGTTAATTGGCTGGAGGAGATCCTGAGCCGGTGGCACATCGGCCCCAGGATTTTCCCCCTCGTCGTGCGCGGGGATTGGCCATTTAGCGGGGCGGGGATCGAGGAACCTCGCTTCCCGCTCGCAGCCTTCCCTCTCACTTCAGTCATCGCAGGCGTATCTTCCCTCGACGCCCCTGCGGGGCAAGCGTCGAGTCGAGTCGAGTCGAGTGGCCCATCGTATGATGACGACCTAGCAGCGGCTGGGACAATACCGCTACTCTGCCGCCCCCTGGAGCTCCGCAACTCCTGGGGGGGTAAGGTTTCTCTCTTCTTTGACCTTGTATCCATATTTAATTGTGGAGGGGGCTGCCCTCAAAAACTTGAAAACACCAGCCGCTGGGCCCAGACCCGGGAATACGTCCCGGCGCGGCGGCCCCAACGGCCCCACCCGCCGGACCCCGACCCAGGAATATGTCCTGGCGGCTCCGACGGGCGTCGATCGTCTAGAGGCCCGACCATACAGGGACGGGACTCCCCTCCCGACAGGGGGAAGTGGAGCCCCGCGTACTGCAGGCCGGGCCCTGGGACATGCCTGACTCGACGTGCCCCCCCACCCAGGCTGCCACGGCCCCGACCTCGGAATATGTCCGAGCGGCCCGTGACAGCCATCCGCGCCAGCAGCACCATGGGTCCACGACCCTGGTGTGCAAGCCGCTGACGTGGTCCTCCGCGCCAGGGAACCCAGCACCACGTACTGGGCCCCTGACACGGGGAACCCCCTCTCTCTCCCCCTGCCGGAGCACCGGCGTGCAATGGGGATATGAGAGAGGGGGTCTTCCCGCTCCCCCGACCGGACGGCATCCCTGCCGGCCGGGAGGGGCGAGGAGGAACCCACCCGAGGAACTCCAAGGAACCCCTTGGGTGGGCCCCCGGCCCGCCGGAGCGCCGGCGTGCAATGGCCGAGTGGTCCACCCATCCCCCCTCGGAGGTTGCCAGTCCCCCCCGGGTGAGCTAGCAGAATGCCGGGCCGGGCCATTGCCCGAGAAACCCGACATTCGCCGAACACCCGGGGGGGATTAGGCAGAGCCCCCAGAACCCCGCGGCTCGGTGGGGGAGATGGAAATCTCCCCCTATCGGTCCCGGCCAACCGGGCGATTGTAGTCAGGGCCGCCAACCCCTACCGGCCGTTGGAGTGAACGTGGCCGAGGCCAGACGCTCACTCCTAAGCAGGGCGACCGGTCCCCCGGTTTTCTGTCAGGATTTTCCTTCCCTTAGGTCGGTTGGGCAGGCTTAACAGCCCCTCCCTCACGGCTCCGACCAGCCGGGCAACTTTTTATAGAGGGCGCCTCCCTCGCGAGTCCTTAAAAAGGACTCCCCGGCCCCCGCCGAAGCGAGGGTTACGGTTCTGATGTGCTCGGGACCCCGGGCGCGCAACTGCCCGTATCTGGAGAGCTCCTTGCGAAGGATTGTACAAAGAAAGAAACGTGCGGAAATTGTGCAAATCAGCATGCGACTAAGGAATGTAAAAGTGGATCTAAGAAATGTGTAAATTGTGAAGAAAAAATTAAGAGTCACAAGATCAAAAATATAAAGTCTGATCATTCGGCATATGATAGTAATTGTCCATGTTTTAAAAAAGAAGTAGAGAAGCAGCGAGAAAGAATTCAATGTAATTATATATAGCATGCAATTAGTGTAAATAAGAGTAGAAGTAAAATAATTTGTTTGAATGCGCAAGGATTTTTGAAACATAAAAATGAAATAGAAAATAAAGTTGATAGGAAAGTATAAACCTGGCGTGATAGGATTTACGGAAACTCATGTAACAAAGCAGATAGAGGAACATGAATTACACATTAATGGATATGTATGTGTTCGAGAAGTCGAACATGAGCCATGAGCCGCGCGCACCTGGCGAATGCCCGCCCGGCCAACATGCGCTTATCAGATTTCGCGGCTCGCCGCGGCGCGTCGTCGGCTCACATACATTTACTCGCGTTTAAAGTACGCTCGAGTGGCAATTTAAGGCGAGCCGCACATAGACCAGCCATCGATTCCTACCGCTATACTCCACGATCGTGTCGAGAAAGCGTTGAGAGAGTCGAAATATAATTATTTTGGAGCGTTTGAGTAAGATATCTTCTCCTCCGCTTAGTCGAGCGTCGAGAGACTTTTCCTCCGCTCATTGCACTTTTTTGAAGCAATCGTGGAGACCGCGGCCCCCTCCAAGCCGGACGCTCCTTCCGGGCCCGGCACTGTGGAAGCGGAGGCGCGGAGTGGCCCCACTTCAACCGCGACCAGAAGGAAGAAGTGCCGAACAAGGACGCGAAGCCAGAGACGGAGGAAACGTCTTTCCTACCAGCCAGCGTCGCAGGGGCGGCACTCAAAACGGGCAGAGCCCGCAAGACCGGAGTCGCAGGAGCGACCCGTGAAAGGGGCAGAGCCCGCTAGACCGGGACCTCAGGAGCGGCGCTCGAAAAGGGCGGAGCTCTCTAAACCGGTGTCGCAGGAGCGGCACCAGGAGACACCGGCCCTTTTACAACCTCGCTCAGCCCATAGGCCAGTGGTGCAGGAGCGGCAGGTGGTACGAAAGGAGCCTGACAAGGGTCAGGCTATACTTCCGTGGAAGCTCGTTCCATTGGCGCTCCCGGAGGTGCGTTATACCAGGCCCGCCGGACTGATCTTCAGCAAGCGAGACTGCCGGAGTTCACGACCACCGGCCCTCCACCTGATCCGCGTCAAGGAGATGCGAGCCACGGCGAGTCAGACGGTGCTCACTCGAGCTCTCCTGGCGCCTTCGTCACCAGTAGACCCACCGGATCAACCGACGGACAAGCCACCACTCACTCCGGGCTCTAAACTCGACCTAAATAACAACGCGGTCCCCTCTAAGCCCATTGCAAGAAAAGGCTATCCGCCAACTTAAGTTTTAAAAGTGCATTGGCACTGACATTCTTTATTGACTATATAACCAGAACAACCAAACATGTACATATAAACACAGAATATATATTGATTGTTACCACATCTTGACTCTCTAACTCACCGCCACCGCCCTGATCCCTATTGCGACTCCACTATATCAAACAGTATGTGTGCGAGGTGATTCCGAATCGAGTAGAACAGACGGAGTATTGTTATATATTAGGAAAGGAATTAAATTTGATGTAACAGCGATTGAAAGGTGTGAAGGAAATTGGTGGTCAATAATAGTAAAAATTAAAGATAAAGATTATATAGGAGTAATTATGCTTTTATATCATTTACCGAACAGTAGAGATGGTAATTTTATAAATTTTTTGGAGGAAATAAGTATAAATGTAATGCAGAATGATAATGCTATAATATTGGGTGATTTTAATATAGATATGAGTGTAAATAATTACACTAGAAATAGATTAGTCAGAGTAATGAATTCGTTAGAATTAAGACCATTGGTAAAAGAGGCAACAAGAATTGTACAGAATTCAGAAACATTGATTGATTTGGTTTTTAGTAATGTGGAAGTTGATGTATGGCATGAACCCAAAATAACGGATCATTCTGCAATAATAATTTATTGGCACTTAAAAGAGCAATCGGACGAAAATAAAGTGATTATACATAGAGATTATAAACGAATGGATAGGGAGAAATTTAAAGAAATGATAAGGATTGGTTTGGATGTGATTGAAGGCGATAGTGTTGATATATTAGCAAATGTAATGGTTAATGAGATTATTAGATGTCTTGATTTAATGGCACCATTGAAAACATTAGTATTAAAACAAAAATGGCAGGGAAAGAGTTGGTTTTGTGAGGATATACAATTGATGATAAAGCAAAGGTATGAGGCATATAAAGTAGCTCATATAAGTAAAAATGAGGAGGATTGGAAAGTATTTAGACAATTGAGAAATAAAACTGTTGATAATTGTAGGAAGACAAAAAGAGATTATTTAGAAGAACAACTTGATAAAAATAAGAAGAATCCTAAGAATATGTGGAGTGTGTTAAAGGAAATGATGAAAGGAAAAAGAAGTGATATAGAATATAAAGAAATACAATTTGGAAATAGAATAATTTATGAAGTAGAGGAAATGGCGGATATATTTAACACTTATTTTGTTGATAGTATTAAGATATTAAGTAGTACAGATCAAGTGAAAGATGAGATGGAGATCAGAAGATATTGTGATAGTAATTGGAAAGTGTTTAAAAAAATTGAAAAGGAACAATTATATAAAATAATACGGAAAAATTAGAAAATAAAACAGGTACAGAAGAAGGTATAAATGTAGAGGCAATGAAAAGTGTAGTTGAAATAGCAGTAGAAAAAATCTGTTACGTATTTAATAGATCATTGGAGGAAAGAGTGTTTCCTAATGAATGGAAAGAAGCGATTGTAGTTCCGATACCTAAGGTACGAGGGATGAATAAAATTGAAGAATTTAGACCCATAAATAAATTGCCGGTATATGAGAAAGTCTTGGAGATAATAGTACAGAGACAATTGATAGAATATTTTGAAAAAAATGAGTTGTTTACAGAATGTCAATCAGGTTTTAGAATGAAACATTCGTGTAAAACTGCATTACAATGGGTTCTATTAGAATGGAAAAGAAATATAAGGAAAGGAAAAATAATAGGTGTAGCGTTTTTGGATTTAAAAAGAGCTTTTGAAGTAGTTGATGGGAAAGTTTTGATTAAAAAATTAAAAAGGTATGGGATAAATGGAGTAGTGCTGAAGTGGTTTGAAAGTTATTTGGAAAATAGAAGTCAAAAAGTTAAGTTTAATGGGAAATTATCGGCTTCTATTAACGTAGATTTAGGGGTTCCGCAGGGGTTGGTTTTGGGACCGTTATTGTTCTTAATATATATTAATGATATTGTAAAGATTGTTGGTGATAATTGTGTAATAAGACTGTTTGCGGATTGTTACATATGTATAAGCCCTAAAAGGTATGTGAGCTAGTAAGCGTGAGATGGCGTTGCTAGAGTAACGAAAGGCGGCATTAACACACGAGACCGTGGGCAGTAAAGACGCGAATAAAGAACGAGTATTCAATTACGTATAGTGTTGTTAATGTGAGTTACCCCGGCCATCCCATATAACATTGGCGACGAGGAAAAACTAAAAACAACGTCATGGCAGGCGAGTCGAGTATTGCAGCGTTTAATCCGAACGAGGACCAACACGGCATATATCCAAGATGGGAGAGATGGCTCAGAGGCTTCGAGCTTTTTCTGCTGAGTAAAAATATAACCGAGACGCAAAGGAAGAAGGCCATGCTCTTACATTATGGCGGAATGGATCTACAAGACATATTCTACGCTATTCCAGACTGCGATGTGGTGATAGGGAATGAGGATCCGTACGAAAAGACAAAGAAAGTGCTAACGGATTACTTCAGGCCGAAATTGAACACGACGTACGAGCGACACCTTTTTAGAAATATGGCGCAGAAAGAAGACGAAACGGTCGGTCAATTTGTAACACGTTTGCGTCAGCAAGCAAAGTATTGCAGATTCGCTTCTATGGACACAGAAATTTGCGATCAAATTATTGAGAAAGGTCGTTCAATGGAAGTGAGGAAGCGTATATTAGAAAAGGGTGACATCGAACTGAAAGAAGCGATGGAGATTGCACAGGCGTTCGAGACGGCATCGGTTCAGACAAAGGCTATAGGAAATAACGTAGTGGCGCGGATTACGACAAAGAGGGAGAACGCACGAGGAAAATCAGACAGTTCCAGTTCCAGTGGTATTATGCGGTTATCGAGGACATGCACAATCAGACGAGAAATGTCCGGCTAGAAACAAGGAGTGTACGAAGTGCAGTAAAAAGGGTCATTTCGCAGCGATGTGCAGAACATATCGAGATCGAGCAGACAAACATGGCGATGGTTCGGACAAGCGGGACAAGAAGGAAATCAAGACGAACAGCAGCGCCAACAAGGAGGGAAGAAAGTCAACTACGGTGAAGCAGCTAGATGGCGACGCCGTGGAAAGAGACGACGACGAATATGCGTTCGCCTTAAGAGATAAGATATGCGTATTAGAACACGGAGAGGTAATATCAGCGAGCGTAGGGGGAATAGAAATTGATCTTCTAGTTGACTCGGGATCTCGATGTAATATTATGGACGAAAATACATGGGAATCATTAAAGTCAAAAGGAATAAAATGTGTATCGCGTAAGGTTAATAAGACCGCATTTCCATACAGGAAGAAAGACGGATTAGAGATTTTCGGTGAATTTGATTGTGAGATAAAGATCGGTAGTAAAACTGCATGGGCAATTTTTAAAGTGTTCCGAGGTAAAGGACAACCGCTCTTAGGTATTCAAACGGCAAAAGAGTTAAGTATTTTAGATGTCGGAGTACACTTACAAATCAATCAGATTGAGAACATTAAAGGTGACGTTAAGCTAGATAATAAACTTTTCGAGGGTATAGGGAAGTTGAAAGATTTTCAGCTTAAAATTCCGATAAATAGTTTGGTGAAACCAGTTGCTCAGCCGCGAAAAAGATTTCCTTATAAAATGCCTGATTTAGTTAAACAAGAGATAGAGAAACTGTTGCGTGATGATATTATCGAAAGAATAAAAGGGCCGACGCCTTGGGTATCGCCAATAGTACCGATAGTTAAAAGATCGGGGGAAATACGTCTTTGTTTAGATTTACGTGAAGTAAACGAGGCAATAACTCGTCAACGAAGCCCGTTACCTGTATTTGTAAAACTACTTGATAAAGTAAGAGGTGCGAAGTGTTTTTCAAAGTTAGATATTCGGGGAGCGTTTAATCAAATTGAGCTTGATGAAAATACGCGAAGTATTACTACGTTTAGTATGGATTGTGGTCTATTTAGATTTAAGAGGTTAGTTTTCGGTTTAACCTGTGCGCCGGAAATTTTTCAAGAGATATTGGAAGAGATTTTACGAGATCTGGAGGGAGTAATAAATAGCGCAGACGATATTGTGATTTATGGAAAGAATTTAGAAGATCATAATCGGAAACTCAGAAAGTACTTGACAGACTCTTAGAGAAGGGTTTGACGCTTAATAAAAATAAATGCGTTTTTGCGGTTAAGGAAATTGAATTTTTGGGGTTCATAGTAAACGGGTCAGGTTATCGGTTAATGCGATCGAAAGTCGAGTCAGTACAGAATTTCAGAGAACCCGAAACGCCAGAAGAAGTCAGAAGTTTCCTGGGGTTGGTCAATTTTTGCGCAGCGTTTATTCCAAATATGGCGACAATTAGCGAACCTTTAAGAAGGCTTAGGCGAAAGAGCGAACCATTCGTGTGGGGTGAACCACAGAAAATCGCATTTCAGATGCTGAAAGATAAGCTGATGGATGCAGAAACGCTAGGTATTTATAATCCGGATGCGAGAACTAGAGTAGTTGCAGACGCTAGCCCGGTAGGTATAGGTTGTGTTTTAGCACAGGAGCAAGATCGACAATGGCGAATTATAAGTTTTGCCAGTCGAAGTCTAACCGATTATGAGAGAAGATATTCACAGACGGAAAAGGAAGCTTTAGCACTGGTCTATGCGTGTGAAAGATTCAAATATTGGCTTTTCGGTATTAAGTTTGAATTGGTCACGGACCATAAAGCCTTAGAATGTATATTTGCACCAAGGTCAAAGCCATGTAGCCGCATAGAGAGGTGGGTGCTAAGACTTCAAATGTTTAAATACAAAGTGATATACGAAAGTGGAAAGAGTAATATTGCAGATCCGTTATCTCGTTTATTAAAAACAGGTAATAACGAGGGGGAGAAAAGTAAGTGTGAGGACGAATTGTTTATCGCGTGGGTTGCAAAAGAGAGTGTGCCGAGAGCAATGTCTATTGAAGAAGTGGAAGTAGAATCGCGCGAAGATTTGTGGTTAGGTGAAGTTAGGCAAGCGATTGCGACAGGAAACTGGGATTCGTTATCCAGTACGCGGATAAAAGCAATTAGAGACGAACTTTGTGTGTACAATAATGTTGTGTTACGGGGAACGAGAATTGTCGTACCCGAAAAGCTAAAAAAGCGAGTATTATCAATAGCGCATGAGGGACATCCTGGTATTGTTGCGATGAAGGATAGGCTAAGGAGTAAAGTTTGGTGGACAGGAATCGATAAAGACGCGGAAAACTTTGTAAAAACGTGCGAGAGCTGCCAAATAGTGCAAAAGACAGCTAATATCTCACCGTTGAAACCAAACGCGCTACCGGATAGTTCGTGGGAATGTTTAGCGATGGATCTCCTTGGGCCTTTGCCTTTCGGAGATTTTATATTCGTGATTATTGATTATTACAGTAAGTTTTACGAAATAGAGATAATGCAATCAATTACGTCGGCAGCGATTATTAATAGATTGAAGCATATATTTGCGAGATATGGTTATCCGAATAGGTTAATCCCGTTATCTGATAACGGTTCCCGTTATCTGATAACGGGAAACAATTAGTGAGTGAAGAAATGCAGGAATACATGTCTAGGTGCGGTATTAAACTTATTCATGTAGCGCCGTACTGGCCCCAAGCGAATGGGGAAGTCGAAAGACAAAATCGCAGTCTTCTTAAACGCATAAAGATTGCACAGCTCGAACGAAAAGACTGGAAACAAGAGATATTAGATTATCTACTTATGTATCGCTCATCTCCACAAGCATCGACAGGGGTTTCGCCAGCGGAACTAATGTTCGGTCGAAAGATAAAAACTAAAATGCCAGAATTGCGAGGGATCAGAAATAATCTAGATGAAGCTATTAGAGATAGGGATGCGTGGAAAAAGCTTAAAAGTAAAGAGCGATACGATTTGCGAAACAATGCCAAAGAAAGTGATTTGAAATTAGGTGATACTGTTCTATTAAAAGCGATAAAGCAAGATAAATTAAGTCCAGAGTATGAAAGCGTTAAGTACGAGGTAGTTGATAGAGCCGGTGATAATGTAACGATTAAAAATGCGGATGGAAAGAGGTTTAAACGAAATGTAGCACATGTCAAGAAGTTTAACCGTGCAGGGCCTAGCGAATTTGACGATGATGTTGAAATAATATCGGAACAAAATGTCAAAGTGAAAACCGAATCGGAGTCGCGAGAGGATTCTGTTGTTGCAACGAAGTCAGAACCAAGTGCTGATCTTAGTGTAGCGCAAAGTAGGCCTGTACGAGACAGAAAGTTACCGAATCACTTAAAGGATTATATAATGGAGTAGGTTTCAAGCAACTTGCAATTGTACTACTTATTACCAAAGACTTTACGTTAAGGCACAACCGTAATATAGATTATAAGGTAAACGTTTATTCTGAGAAAAGGGAGGATGTTACACATGTATAAGCCCTAAAAGGTATGTGAGCTAGTAAGCGTGAGATGGCGTTGCTAGATTAACGAAAAGCGGCATTAACACACGAGACCGTGGGCAGTAAAGACGCTAATAAAGAACGAGTATTCAATTGCATATAGTGTTGTTAATGTGAGTTACCCCGGCCATCCCATATAACACGGATGATGCAATAATATTCACAACAGGGTATTCAATTGAGGAAATTAATGATAAGTTAAATAAACAAATGGAAAAAATTGATGAATGGGTAAAGTTAAATAAGTTATGTGTTAATGTGGAGAAAACCAAAGTTATGTTAGTAAGAAGAGTTAGAAAGAAAGTCAGTGAGGAAAATTTAAAAGTTTATCTAAGAGGTAAGGAGCTAGAAGTTGTGACAGAAATTAAATATTTAGGAATAATAATTGATAAAAACTTAAATTTCTCGAAGCATGTGGATTATATTAGTAAAAAAGTAGGAGCAAGGTTAGGCGTTATGCGAAGAATTAGTATGGATATATCAGCGTATATGAGATGTATGGTATATAGAGCAATAATTGCTCCGTTGTTTGATTATTGTGGATCAATTTTGGTGGGCGTTAGCAAAACAAATGTGCAACATTTGCAGAAATTACAGAATCAAGGTATGAGAATTATTCTCAGGTGTAATAAAAGAGTAAAAAATTGTTGATATGTTGGAAGCGTTGCATTTCATGTCAGTTAAAAAAAGAATAGTATATAATGTCTGTATAAAAAATTACCTTTTTAAAAAACAGGTAAAAAAAGGCGCCAAGTACACGCATAGTAGTGTATATGTTGTTACCTCAAAAAAAGAGAAAGTGGTAGTATTATACCTCGAAAAAATATAAGTAACAAGTGGTAGACATAATCCTTATATCTCGAAAAATCTCGAAAAAATCTAAGCTGTAGTATCTTTATTTCCGAAAAATTATAACCCAAGTGATACACATCACAAAATTATGTTACCTTATCAAAAAAAAGAATCGCGCTTCAAGTAATTTATACCAATTACAAAAAACAAATAATATCTCTTTAAATTACAGCGCCAATTACAGAGAGAACATATATATTGCCTCAAAAAATAAATGTTGCACTACTTTGAAAAATCTTTACATTGTGTCATTAAAAAAGAATGTATGATAACAATTTTATAAGATTAAAAAATTTTATTTAAATTTCACAAGGGAATACAAGATATTTAAATACAAAGTTTACATGTGTATTTTCTAGTGGTCACAAAGATTTACAGAGGTAACAATACAAAATAAAAATATTTTATTAAAATACATAAATTTTTCTTGTAAAAATACTTGGCGCTGCTAGACCTCGAAATTTTAAATAAATAAGGACAACAATAAATAAAAATAATTCAGAGAAGAATGCGACGAGAGTAACAAAATGATTATCAGCGTGGTGTGTATGTGCGAGCGAGTGATATAGGTGTGCGTGACGACGGCGAATAATGCGGTTTATAATTAAGTATAAAATAAGTTTATTTATTTAAAATTTCGAGGTCTAGCAGCGCCAAGTATTTTTACAAGAAAAATTTATGTATTTTAGCAATTCAATTATTTCTCGATTAACTGGCGCAATATATACAAGAATGCACAACGTTTCGGCTCTATATTCGAGCCCTTTTCAAGTGCGAACTGAAACAGGAACAGCGAAAAAGAAAAACAATATCAATCAAGACAATGTTAAGTTAACGACGTTATTAAATATTGAGCAATACCTATCATCTACTGACTCGTCACATAATTAGTACAGATTCCTGAGTTCACGAGCATGTTCCCGCATGGCCCTAAAGGTCAGCTGTGGACCAATCTTAATTGTAACACTAATGATATATGAGGAAAGAAAGCAACAATCAAGAAAAACTTACGAATTTCACAATAGGATTTCGCGTATGACTAGCTTTTCGTTGCGACATGTTACATGTATGCGAGTACTTGGGAGACTGAGCGGACAAAGAAAGAAACAACGTGTCCCGAGGTAGAAATATAAACAGTTAAACTGACATGATGACACTGTCGTATATCGTGTTTAAATTCTCCGTATCTTTTTTTAAATTGATCGTGTTTTTATTTTTCTTTATAAAGAACATTTCAGCGATCTCTCTCATTTTCAAGTGAGGTTTTTTGTGTAATATTTTCGGATCCGACCACTTAAAATTGTGGTCATTCTGTATCCGGTGCTTGCTTACGACAGAGTAATTGCTGTCATGTTTTTTAATATCGCTGAAATGTTCTTTCACTCTTGTCTCGAGATGTCTTTTCGTCTGCCCAATGTAAGACGCGTCGCAATTCTCACAATCAATTTTGTAAACCACATTAGTTTCTCTGTTAGTCGCCAATCTATCCTTGCCCCTGCTGATGACAGCACTGAGTTTTTTCGGTATCTTATATACCACGTCACAGCGGACTCTCTCAAGAGTACCCCGTATGCCCGCGCTTAAGCTCTTTCATAAGGGATCACCACACATCTGCGTACATCAAACGTGCTGTCGCGTTCGAAATTAGTACTCGAGTCCCTTCTATTTTCTAATTGTCGCAATCTATTGTTAATATGCTTATTAACCAACTTAATCGGGAAGCTATTATCCACAAGGATATTTCTAATAATATTAATGTTGGCGTGATGGAACCGCTCGTCTGACAACAAGATAGCATGATCCACTAAGTTATTTATACTGCTGATTTTATATTTGAGTGGATGGTTAGAAAAGTAAGATAGCATGATCCACTAAGTTATTTATACTGTTAATTTTATATTTGAGTGGATGGTTAGAAAAGTAAGATAGCTATCTTAGATAACTTAGTGGATCATGCTATCTTACTTTTCTAACCATCCACTCAAATATAAAATCAACAGTATAAATAACTTAGTGGATCATGCTATCTTGTTGTCAGACGAGCGGTTCCATCACGCCAACATTAATATTATTAGAAATATCCTTGTGGATAATAGCTTCCCGATTAAGTTGGTTAATAAGCATATTAACAATAGATTGCGACAATTAGAAAATAGAAGGGACTCGATTACAAATTTCGAACGCGACAGCACGATTGATGTACGCAAATGTGTGGTGATCCCTTATGTGAAGGGCTTAAGCGCGGGCATACGGGGTACTCTTGAGAGAGTCCGCTGTGACGTGGTATATAAGATACCGAAAAAACTCAGTGCTGTCATCAGGAGGGGCAAGGATAGATTGGCGACTAACAGGGAAACTAATGTGGTTTACAAAATTGATTGTGAGAATTGCGACGCGTCTTACATTGGGCAGACGAAGAGACATCTCGAGACAAGAGTGAAAGAACATTTCAGCGATATTAAAAAACATGACAGCAATTACTCTGTCGTAAGCAAGCACCGGATACAGAATGACTACAATTTTAAGTGGTCGGATCCGAAAATATTACACAAAAAACCTCACTTGAAAATGAGAGAGATCGCTGAAATGTTCTTTATAAAGAAAAATAAAAACACGATCAATTTAAAAAAAGATACGGAGAATTTAAACACGATATACGACAGTGTCATCATGTCAGTTTAACTGTTTATATTTCTACCTCGGGACACGTTGTTTCTTTCTTTGTCCGCTCAGTCCTCCAAGTACTCGCATACATGTAACATGTCGCAACGAAAAGCTAGTCATACGCGAAATCCTATTGTGAAATTCGTAAGTTTTTCTTGATTGTTGCTTTCTCTCCTCATATATCATTAGTGTTACAATTAAGATTGGTCCACAGCTGACCTTTAGGGCCATGCGGGAACATGCTCGTGAACTCAGGAATCTGTACTAATTATGTGACGAGTCAGTAGATGATAGGTATTGCTCAATATTTAATAACGTCGTTAACTTAACATTGTCTTGATTGATATTGTTTTTCTTTTTCGCTGTTCCTGTTTCAGTTCGCACTTGAAGAGGGCTCGAATATAGAGCCGAAACGTTGTGCATTCTTGTATATATTGCGCCAGATAATCGAAAAATAAATTGAATTGCTGATTTTATTCACTGGCGGACGAAATTATTATCGATATTTATGTATTTTAATAAAATATTTTTATTTTGTACTGTTACCTCTGTAATTCTTTGTGACCACTAAAAAATACACATGTAAACTTTGTATTTAAATATCTTGTATTCCCTTGTGAAATTTAAATAAAATTTTTTAATTTTATAAAATTGTTATCATACATTCTTTTTTTAATGACACAATGTAAAGATTTTTCAAAGTAGTGCAACATTTATTTTTTGAGGCAATATATATGTTCTCTCTGTAATTGGCGCTGTAATTTAAAGAGATATCATTTCTTTTTTGTAATTGTAATAAATCACTTGAAGCGCGACTCTTCTTTTTGATAAGGTAACATAATTTTGTGATGTGTATCACTTGGGTTATAATTTTTCGGAAATAAAGATACTACAGCTTAGATTTTTTCGAGATTTTTCGAGATATAAAGATTATGTCTACCACTTGTTACTTATATTTTTTCGAGGTATAATACTACCACTTTCTCTTTTTTTGAGGTAACAACATATACACTACTATGCGTGTACTTGGCGCCTTTTTTTAAAAAAGGTAATTTTGTACGGATATCACGCCTTTTTGTAGTATTACGCATTTTATAAACAGTATGTACAGAGTAAAGCTATTTGGAGGTATAATACTACCACTTTGTTTTTTTCGAGGTAACAACATAACAGGGTAACAACATATACACTACTATGCGTGTACTTGGCGCCTTTTTTACCTTTTTTTTTAAAAAGGTAATTTTGTACGGATATCACGCCTTTTTGTAGTGTGTTACGCATCTTAATCTTATAAACAATGTATCTTATAATCTTATAAACAGGATATACAAGGTATGAAGCTGAAAGTGTTACAATCTATTATTTTTAAAGAAAACAACAATTTAATATTTTGCTTAGTTTTTAAAAAATAATAATCTGTAATCCTTTTAGTTGTACACCTTGTATATATTTTTTTAATTTTAACATAAAACATAATCGCAATATAGCATGATTAATGTTAATAAGTCGTTAACTGTAAAATTTTTTATTTATTTTTATTCGCGTGTCTTACTGAATGTTGTTCGCAATTGTATATGTACCGATATTTACAGGTATCGATGTTTTTGATAATTACAGATGGACACCTGTAACACGTGTCTGAAACTTACCTGACTTGTTTATTCTTTTATTTCTTTCAACTAATCACAAATAAATTCTATTTGATAAAAGCAATTCTGTCAAATTTCTCATACATAACGCATCGTTTATAATTTTTTATTAATTATAAATATTAAATAGTACGATATATATATTCGTACTCACATCCTTGAAAATTATTTCGGGAATTCGAGCAAATGTCACAACTATATAAAATTATCTTTCATATTTTGACAGTTGAGTAGAAACATATTTGAGTTGGCGAAAAATGATTCTCTGAAACCGCACGTGTGTGTAAATAATTTAGTAGAAAATATATAATCTTCATTTCAAAATACATTTGCACACTACGCACCAAAAGTATATAATATGATAACGTAGTTTTTGCTATTCAATTAATTGAATTTTAGAAAAGAAAAAGATTTAAAAGTATATAACTATGTCAGTCAATAAAGAGACATAGACTACGTTTACATGGCACTGTTGATCGGGTTTTATAACATCGGTAGTTCTTAAGCCAGTCAATCACAACTATTCCATTCTTCTGAAGAATGATTACGATTGGTCTTCCTGACAACTAACGATGTTATAAAACCCGATTAAACGGTGTCAT